>CM046333.1:5274494-5874494 GCA_025403435.1 Artocarpus heterophyllus
CAGTGGGACTGAAGTTTTCACAGATGGAGTCCCAGTTCCTGACGTTCAACTTTACAGGAGTATTGTTGGAGCTTTATAGTATGTTACAATACTCGATCAGAAATAAGATACAGTGTAATAAAGTATGTCAATTTATGCAAAATCCAACGCATGAACATTGAAAGGTTGTCAAGAGGATAGTTAGGTATCTTAAGGGTGATGAGGTGAGATTCAAAGTCAGGGTTGAAAACATTTCTACTGGAGTTTGAGGGATGTTGTTAGTGAAACCGTTACTCGTCAGTTAACTATTAGCCTAGTTAGTTGTATTAGATTACTAGGTGGTTTGGCTAGTAGGGAACCGTTTTTACTTAGCAAATGAGCGCTTTATACTGTAGCTTTTTTTTTTTTAATTACTGTAACATGTGAGAGCTTTACACTATTCATAACTGTGTTTGTGGTGTAAACCACCTTTAGCCAAACACAAGACACACATAAACACAAGATACACATGTATGGTTGCTATTGGTGGTGATACAAGTTGCTAGAGAAACTGTACATAGTATTTAAAGACCGAGCTCTAATTAATTCATTTGTGATTGAAAATCAGTTGAAATCATTCCAGAAAATTTTCTCTCGCGATACACTTTTCTTTACAGTTGAATGTCACTGTCCTTTTAATTTTATCCTGTTTTTATCTTTTTCACGGTTCCTGTCCTTGAGGCAATGATCCTTTCTTACTGCTCAAGTCGTTTTCTTTCGTTGTCATGGATAATGCTTTCATCATTCATGGCCTTCTTGCACATGTTATGATCGTTAATGCAGTGGTTTTACCATTGATGCCTGTTATTGTCGTTGATGCATTAGTCTTTAGTTCTTACTACTGATGTCTTCTTGTTGTCGAGAATGCAAAAGTTTCTGTCGTTTCCGCAATTGTTGTTGTTTATGAAATATATTACTGTTTTCACACTTATTGTGATTATAATTTGCCTTGTTTCAAGTTATTTGTGCGTTATTCGTTTTAGTATCGTTAGTTTTGTATTTTTTTGTCACTAGGTCCTTTATTATGGTTTTCATTTCACGGAAGTTTTATTCTGCTTTCGCTGTCGTTTTATTACACTTCTCACTATTTCATTACCCATTATGTCGTTTTTAGCTGATGTCGTTTATCTGTCGGACCACCCACGAATGAAATATCTACCCTTGCATGCAAAAAAAAAAAAAAAAAAACCCTTAAAAAAGAGGAGAAAACACACCACAAAGTCAAAACCACCTTATGCATACTTCATCATTATCTTGTATTCCCTAAAAAAAAATTTGTAAAAAGATGAAAAGTTATTTATAATTAAATGCAGCTTTTTACGCGAATACACTCGCAAATACATATGTATTACGTATTATATATCTATATATATAATATATCAAATATCCAACCTGTTTATTCTTTTCTTTTCTTTAACAGGTTACTTTTAACCTGCTAAGCATATTTATCTTTTTCAAAATCAAGACACAAAATTCTATAAAAATAAAAAATCAAGATGTAGATAAATCACAAGACAAGTTTTTGTTTATTTTCAAATTTTACAAACAAAATGAATTTCTTACAAAGCTCAAATAAATAAGTTCAATGAATTATTTATGTTAGCTCTTGTATTCATGGTATGGGGTGATTTTTTTATGATAAACAATCTCAAATTCTAAATCAACTCATAATTACTTCTAGATGGATGCGACTAGTTCCAAAATTAGGTGTCGACTAGGCTAAGAACTAAACGGCTGACCAAGCCGACGACTAATGATTGAGCAAGCTGACCAGTTAGATAAATAAGTGGTCGACAGGACTAAGGACCAATGGCCGACTAAATCAAGGACAAGTGGTTGACCAGGTGGTTGCCTAGATCAAAGATTAAGTAGCCGACTAGACGAGGATTAAGTGGTCGATCAAGCTAAGCACGTCTGACCAAGAAGAGTTTGAAGGACTGAGCACTAACAATGGCATGGTCGGCTACATCCATTCCTGAATAGGAAAATGCCAAGCCACTGTCACCCTCCACTAGGGAGCAGCTACAAGTGGGATTATGACATTGTTGCCTAGCTATGGACTACGTATTATGTACACTTGGTTCATGAGTGAAATCCCATCTACAACTGGATCAGGTTAGACTTTATAAATAGAAGCGTTAACTCCACCATTAAGATAATGGGACCCTATCATTGTCCACACTCTTGCATCTTTCTTGCTCTTGTCAATCGGACTTAGTTAAACGTCATAGTGCTTTGGCAACACCAAACTACTGTCCCTTACTTCGAGGCCTCTTCTTACTTTTATAGACCAAGCCAAACAGGGGAATAAGTCCAACTATCGTGTGCCTTGCACATTTGTGCCAGTTTAAGTATAAACACAAGGCATTGAAAAAGGATAGTATCAAATTATATATAAAAAAAAAAATCTAAGAAAAGGCTCCTCATAACATTCTAAATTTAAGTTAAATTACATAATTATACCTTATAGTTTTAACTATTTTTAAGTTTATTTATCGTTTTTATAACTATAAAAATTCCTTGAAATTTTAGAACTTATTTCAATTTCATCTCCATGAATAAAAAATTTAAACAAAAAAACATGGCTACCTTTGAATAATCATGATAAATATTTTTATATATTAAAAACATAAAAATCTCAAAACAAAACATCAAATTAAAAAAAAAATCTTAAATTTTATGGACTCCTTAAATTTTAAAGTGTATATATTTTTGTAAATTTTTCTCAGAAGAAACATATATTTATAAACAAATATGTTTAATTAAATATATATTATTTTATTTTCATGTTATTTAAGAAAAAAGTCCACAAAATATAAAATTAAAATAATTTTTTAAGTTTAAAAATAGAGTTATAGCTTTAAAAAACAAAAAAAATTTAAAAAATAATAAAAATTGTAACGTGACTAATCTTTCAAATTTTATTTGTTGCACCCATTGTTTGCTGTGCCAAGGCTCCATGCAAGTGTCGAAGGGTCGGTGGTACACGGAGCACGTCAAGGGGGCAATAACAGACATGCGTAAAGCGTATTATTTCAGTCATCCTGACAAAATATATCAACAACCGATTAAAAAAAACTGATAAAATATATTAAAAACCGAGAAAAAAAATTGATTGTATTAATTTATTATTTGTTTCTTATTCAGTCATCCTGCAAAGGCGATCGTCTTTCTCAAGTGATTCTCTGGCTCTCCGCTTCGTACGTCTGAACAATGCTGCTCGTAAGAAGCATAATCGCGATTCTCGTGATCTCAGGGACATTTCAATCACGAACCGAACCGCCATGGATAACTCCGGTAGTTTCAGCAATACTTCACAATTTCTTCGCTTTTGAACTGGTTTATTTGCTAATCACCTTGCTTTAGCCTCAATTGAACGTTTCTTTGGCGACGGGAAAAATCAGACAAACAAATTAGAAGGGAACGAGTTTATAGTCGGAGTCTACAATGAAGAAATTTACGTTTTGTTTCGAGATTGGAGATTAATAGCTTTCGTTCCTTGCGATGAAATTTCTCGGCAGCCAACGTATTTTAGTTTTTGCTCTTTAGTTGATTGTCTAGGGCTTGTTTTTTCTCTTATCTGCGATGAAGCAGAGATTGGTGTTTAAGTTGAAAAATCTGATATCGAAATTTTTACATTAAACTTTTACGGAATGTTAAGGATTTCTATGTTTGGCGCATGACGATCTCTCTTAAATTCGGAGATTGTCAATTGCTTCGTGGGGTTTTGATGTCAGATATAGAAAACATTTTGAAGTGTTTAATGGTGGATTATTTAATTGTCTTTTGACTAGGGTGTTTGGAGGAGCGGTTAAAACTATGCAGTTAAAACTACAAGCTAAAGCTATAATATGTGAGAACTTTAAATGTAGCAACTTTAGCTTTATATTATAACATATGAAAGCTTTACACTGTTACGGCTTAAATTATGTAGTTGGAACCACTCTCTAGACAAAGAGTTTTCAGGCTTGAATTTGGAATGAATTGAGATTGTGATATGATAACTTTACTACCAATGGATTTTACTAAAAAGTTAGATGAAAAAAACAAACAAACGATAAATCTCAGATTTTGTCTAAAAGGAGATAAATTTTCAGACATTACCTTTAAATATTACTCGATCGGTAAAGGCCTTAGTCTATTCCTTTCTGAATTGGAATGGATAGGGGTTCGCGATTAGTGAAAGGATCCGGTTGTTGGTAGGAGAGACGAGGGGAGGGAATGGATTTGACGAGGAATTTCAAATCCTTTGAAGAACATCAATTTTTATTATAGACAGAATACGGATTGTACCAAACACAATAGAAGCAAGACCCGCCCCTTCCTTTCTATTTTCTCCTACCTAGGCTATATACCCTTATTTCCTTCCTATTTTAGTTTCCTCTTACCAAACATGTCCTTAGCCGTTCATTTAATTTTCATATTTATTTAACGGATCTAAACTAAATTCTGGACGTTCATAATCGGGTAACATCTTTTCATTTGCAATCTTTTCTCATTCCTTCTTCTTCTTAAGATCTTTTTCATTGCAATCTCTCTTCTTCTCTTCTCAGTTGGCACAATTTCAAGCTCATATTACTTTATCATCTTCTCTTATTTTCTGTGAATGATGATACACAGGGAATCCCCAGGACATCCTTGTTCCACCAGTTGAAGGTGTTGCTGGAGGTGGGACAGCATATGGATGGAATGATGGTGGTGTTACTGGTGTACGTAATTTAAGGCCACTTAAGGGATCAATTGACCACTCAGAGTTTCCAACGACAGATCTGGTACATGTGTGGTGCATTGCCAAGCTCTGCAAATGTTGGACCACAAGAAATGCCCAGACATTTGGGGCCAGTGAGCACACTTTAATTGTTAGGGTGCTGCTTTACGTTTTGAACTTCTATTTGATCAAAATTTATCTGCATATCTCAACCATATGATATTTGTTTCCGCCGAACCTGATTATCGCTTTACTTGAATACTTGCTTTCAGTGACACTGCAATTGAATAATCTGTATAACAATATTTTCTATTTGAATCTTCCTTTTGGTTGCTTTCTTTACAAGTGTTCTAGGATGTAAGATGTGCTCTGATTTAGTAACATAACTTATTAACAACTCCTTGGCCCTTGCCGTTCATGACTAATGGAATTGATGCTTTTATGATCTTCTCTACTGTATTTGTGTTGGCATCGTGCTGTGTTTCTGAATCTGGTTTCTCTTGAAGATAAATCTTCTGGTGGCTAGAAACGAGGGAGAAAGTGTTCAGATTGCAATTCGTCCAAAAGTTTATGGGGTTAGCTCTGGAGTTGCAGGGACTGTGCAGGTCCAGTGTAGCGACTTATGCTCTGCATCTGGTGATAGGTAGTCCCTTGAGTTTTATATTTTTCTTGATGGTGGTTTACAAAGATTTGCTGACGTTTGCCATTGGCACATTAGTGTTGGACAGTCAGTGGCATCACGGCGTGTGGTGCCGATATTGGGTGTCCCAGATGCTCTTGTGCCCCTTGATCTCCCAGGGTATCAAGCTCATCAATTGACGTTCTGGTGATGGTAGAGAACTAAATTTTTAGGGTACTAAGCTAATTTTACTTTTACCCTTGCAGAGAGACTACTGCATTTTGGGTCGCCATAGATGTTCCTAGTGCACAACCCCCAGGTCAATATGAAGGGGATATTATCATTGCTGCTGCAAAGCTGATACAGAGCTAGTGTCATTCCCATCTATTTTCATTGTTTCAAGATCTCATTGGCTGATTCTAGTCTACAAATCTTATCTTGGATTGCTTAAACTATTATTTCGGTGTTTTTTTAGCCAGTGCTGTACATTTGACATCCATCTTTATACTGTATTCAACAATACGAATTTGAGTTCTGATTCATTTGCAGATCTTTGGCTCAATGCTTCAGCAAAGCCGATAAGTACAAACCTTTACCGAGAACTCCAGCACTGCCTTGAAATAGTGGGGCCAGTTGATGACAACCGTTGATGAAGCGGTCTGTTACTGAAGTGTCTTTGAATAAGTTTTTCTCTTATTTTTTTTCTGTGTATTTTGAAGGTTTGTCTGTATGAATATTTGTTCTTTTAGGTAGAAAGAGTGAACTCTGCAACTACATCTTTAAGAGAGTTCTTCTGTCTCCATTATTTTCTGAATTTTCGGATAATGGGCCAGTTGAACTGATGGACGAAGATGCTATTTCAACCTTTCAGTACGTGTGAAGATAAATTGAACAGTTTGAGACTTCCTTCTTCCTTCAACTCCGTCACTTCCTGCAGTATTTGGTATAGCCTTAAATGGACAAATTTGACCTTTTCTTTTATTGTTTTCTTGTAGATACTGTTAATTTTCAGATGGCGGTAGTTACCAATATAAGACATAAGTGTATCCGATGTCTTAAATGAAAACACAAGCATCCCAAAATGAAGCAGAACTCCCGTTATAGATCAGGTTTGTAGCGAGAGCTGTTACAAGTATATAGTTTGGGACACAAGATTTTGCACAATATGGAGATAGAAATAAGCATTGGCTGAAAGGATCTGCGAAGTATAATACTACAATATTCCGATCGCTATTCTATTTGATCATACTGCTAGTTTGATTTATGATAATGATGACTGGATGTACCCTCAAGTTCAATTTTGATCACTGACTGAATTTGGTTGAAATTATTGTTTAGAATGTTCAATTGCCATTTAAGTCAGTTTTTATATGCTGAACTTTTGTGAAGCGAAGAGCATAGTTGAGGTGTTTTGCTTCTTTAGCTATATTTTTAGATATCCGATACTGTCATTGAGGACCGTTTTGGTGTTCGTCATGGGAGTGAAGTGTGATACGAGGTATTGGATTTGCATTTCAAATGGCTTCTACAGTTTAGAATAAGCCCATATTTTTGCAGATGGGGTGACAGCATGCGTGTTCTTACGTACACTTGCCCTTGGCCAGGGTAACTAGTGAACAGCTAAAAAAATTTTGATGTTGTAATCCTTGGCATATATGATTACCAAATATATCTTTTTTATGTAATTACTGATGAAGATAACTTTTCCTGTATTTGATGATTTGTTTTTCCTTCCTCTTTATTCTTTGCTCTTTCTGGATGTTGTAGCCGACCATCAAAAATCAGATGAATTTTTTCAGATCCACGATTATTTGCATGAGCTGTACCATATAGTCAGCCATCTTTGGATATTTAGTTAGTGTTTCAATCCACATATGCAGCTTTTTTCTTCGTGATGAAAACTGAACAGAGTTTAAATCTCTTGACGATGTTACAGTGATTCATCAAAGGCCTGCTTGCATAAACAAATTGAGTATTAAGAACAAAGACTCACTGGAAGAAAGTATATTTCCATTTGTAGGATGAGGTATGAACAATGCTGTAAAGTAATAGGAGAGCAAATTTTTGTTTGTTCAATTGCATGAACTTTACAAAGCTAATGTGGTCTTAAAATTTATGGCAGCCTCTCAATCTGGAAGCAATATGATTCTATACGCAACATGGCTGCAGAGATTCATGCTTATGCTCCAGATGCTCGTGTCTTAACAACTTACTATGTGGTATGAATCAATTCTGTTCTTTTCACAATTATATGCCATGGCAATTAGTGTTCAATCCTTCCATGGACTTCGAAAATTGCTTGGTTGGTTGCAAGATCCTTTCATTCCATGGATGTCTCTGTTGAATGCCCAGATTCTGTTCTTTTTTTTAAACTTGTTCTATTTCACTAGATTATCAAGCATTAAATAGAGGTCACGCTGCTGGTATTATCTAGTTATCAAGAGGTTTTTTACATTGTTCTCCCCTTTTATGTAGGGCCAAGTGGTGCACCTCTCGCACCTACTCCTTTTGAGGCTTTTGTGAAAGTCCCAAATTCCAGCGCCCTCATGCTCAAATTTATTGCATGAGGTATACTTTGAAATTTCTAAAACACTAGTTTGGTGGGTCAAATGTGAAATGGCTCACCAAAAAAAAAACCCGTGTGTGAAATTGCGCATTTTCTAGATTACGGAGGACTCTACCTGAGGAACGAACGTATCTGACGTGTACTAAGTAGACTAGTCATGCTGGGTCATTTTTTCGTGTAATTGATGACTATTCAACTATTGCATCTGAGAATAATTAAAACTTTGGTTTTATATTTTCAGTGAATGAGTGCTCGGGAATCGAGAGGATTTAGCCAAGGATATATTTCTGAGTTGGAGCCGGAAATGGTGAGGTAATATCAATGAAGGCTTTGGTCTTAACTCTTGAATCCAATTTCTTTAGGAAAACTTTTGTAGTCTAAGCTGTTTGCATAATATTTCTACAGCAGGATTGGCAAATTTTGTTTCATAATGATCTTTTTGTTTATATAGTAAAATATCCTTGCCAGGAATTTTGGTCGTTCTTTCTTCCCCCTGTTTCTTGCTGAATTTATGTTTCCTAACGAAATATTATTGATCAACGGCATGTCTCTTACCATGTGCGTGTGCTTATTCTTGCTGCAAGAAAGTGAACCTGTCTGTTGTGCAGGAGTGGTGGACTTATGTGTGCATGGGACCTTCTGACAGCCAACCGAATTGGCACCTTGGGATGCGAGGTACACAGCATCGTGCTGTCATGTGGCGTGCATGGAAAGAAGGTGGGACAGGATTCTTGTACTGGGGTGCAAACTGTTATGAGAAGGCAACTATGCCCAGTGAAGAGGTGGCCTTCGAATCGTTTTATTCACTAACTTTTCCAATGTAGTTGTCGTTTTCTAGCAACTTATACTTCGCAAGTATTGACGGATAAGATTCAGGCGCGGTCTTCCTCCTGGAGATGGGGTTCAATTCTATCCTGGCGAGGTGTCTCATCATCACAACACCAGTGGCTTCACTGTGAGTAGAGCGCATTCTCAGTGGCTGGCAGGTGAGCAAAACTAAATATGAATTAAGGTCTTTCCATGTTCTCTCTGCTCATCTTTCATGTGCTTTTATCCACTTGTATATATCTTTCACTATTTGCAGTATTCCAATTTGTTAATCCCTATTTATCTTGTTCTCGTTACCATGCCACTAGATACACAAAAACGTTCACACATTTGCATGCTTTAGGGGACATTGAATACCTAAAATCTACTCTTCGAGGTATGGCCAGAGATGAAGGGTTGGCTCTCCTCGAGATGACGGGTGTTTGCCTAGGTCCTGACGTTACACCCTTGAGCACATGCCCATCGATATTATGTGGGGTGAGATCTTTAACGCTTGCAGGTCATGAGATAGAGCTTTTTAAGTTGGTGCTTGGTAAAAAGAACACCCGATCTCTTCTGGAGAAGCAAGGTGTGTCTCATGTCCTAAATTCTTCCACGCTTGTGGACATCGCCAAGACATACCAGTGAGCACGAGTTGCAGGAGAGCATCAACATGGGCAGACGTTGCCAATCCACACGGCATGAGATGAGATTTCAACACGTGCATATCTTGACGATCTTTGTTTGACCTTGTACCACGTTTTCCGCTGTGTTGATTTTGTTTTTGTTTTATTTTATTTATTTGTGTATTTTAATACCCTTTTTATTAAATTAATTAGGTTACTGACAGGTACTTTTTTCACCTAAAATGGTAGGTTACTCGAAAAAGTGGCATAGCTAGTGAAACTTAAAACTTGGAAGGTTTGTAGCTACAGCCATAATGATATTGCAAGCGGGTTTTCGTCGCACCGAAGCAAAATCAACACTGCTTCCTCAGTTCATTCATTTGTTCGTTTTGTTCGATTCGGGCTCCTTGTAAACCCAGCGCTCAAATAATATCCTTTCAGAAACTATTTCCCCCTCATAACACATGAATAAAATTATGGAATCCGGGGCTTGTGAGTTGTGGCCCAAAATGTAGCAAATAGAATCGATGGAAAGATGAGCAACTCAAAAAAGATATTTGCCCCACTTGAAAAGAATTAGTAGCCATTGACCCATGAATTTTTACGGGCAGCATCTGACCCCACTATCTACACAAATACCACAATCGCAAAAGGAGGGCGAAATGAAAAGTAACGAGCAAATAAAAAGAAAAGGTCAGAGAGGGCCTCGCAGAGAGGACCTGTGACACTCGAGATTCAAGGTGGACTTTTGCATCATATTGGAATCAGAAAGGGGGAAGGCAAAAAAGCAACTAAGAGATAATCAAATTGGTGATGATTACTACCGGGCCTGGTCTCTCATTTCTCTCTCTTTACTTTTTGACGTTTGTGCAGCCTCACAACCCTCCAGCTGTATATATATATATATATATATATATATATATATATATTCTTTTCTTTACAAATCTTAAATCTTCAATGGTCGATTATGAATATGACATGAAAGTGACATAAAAAGCAATCCCCAATCTTTCCCTCCTTTATGCTTGCCACTTGATAATTGCTTCAAATTCGAACTAGGTTGGATAACATCTACAACACTAACAGCTTTCTGTTTGCTTTTTTTAGCTTTGAGCCAATCATTTCAAGTAGCCAACTATCATATAGGCGCTTTAACGAGTTTTCTTACTTTGGGCTCTCAAGGTTTTTGGTGTTACATCATTATATACACTGTTTTTTCCGCCCTTGCACCTTTTTTATTTTTATTTTTTTTCCTGGGTCTCAATTACTTAATAAAAACAAAAATGTTATCCAACCCACTATCTCACCATCCACAAAGTAAAAGACATTCAAATGTAATTCCACGTCTGCAATTTTTGATTGGAGAAGCTACAATAGAATGGTGCCCTCCTTAACCAAAATGACATATGCCTAAAAATGCAAATAATCCAAAAACAAAAATGCTTTTAGAAATGTTACCCATATCAATTTTACCTTGAATTTCCCTTCACTTCACAGGATCTTCGGTCAGTTTTTTCTTTGAATACAATCCACCCATTTTTCCATTTTACCGGTCTTTTATTTTATTCTCCAAAAAAAGATAAGTCTAAACTGAAGAAACTAAAAATAATTTCACTCTTAGTTTACCCATTTCTTCATAAAGTCATAGTGGACAACTCTTTCATGGGAAATAAATTAATGTTCAGGAGAGGCGTCATTTTTGCGCACCCACTTTTACCTTGTCCATGTTAAATCACTTTTAGCTAAAAGAAATGAATCATGAACAGTAAACCAACAGTTTTCCTTATTAGATTAGATTTATTTACAATGAGCATAAGATTACATACTCAAGTCCACCGTCCACAGAAAAGCCTGTCAAAAGCCTAAACGCTACGAAACAAGAATAATCATTCAACTTGTTCGTCCGCTTAGCCAAAACAAACAAACAAAATACATGTTTGAGTTTGACTTCTCATTTTCTGGAGCGTAAGCCAACGCAAATCCTGACCCTTCAGCATTTTAGTTAGATTGGTGGAATGCAAATGATGAGGCTTTTAATGTTTAGTTTGAAAATTTTATTTTATTTTTTCTAATGTAAATTAGGATTGAAACTTTGGTGATTAAATAATTGAACAAAACCTTAAAAAGAGAATCTATGTTCATACTAACACAACCCACATGCAACTTTGTGCCTGAATAAATTAACATCAAAACTTTAGTAGTTATTATTTGGGGACTAGATTTATGTGACCCATCAAACGTGCACTAATGAGGTTTATTTCATTTTATTAAGGTGTTTGAAAAGGTGATAAGAATTGTTGATTAAAATTATTTTTATTGTAACACATGAGAGTTTTATATTGTATAATTTTTTTTATTATTATTTTAATATATAAGAACTTTATATATTTATAACTAAATTTATGATAAAAAATTATATTTTTAAAACCGTCGTCAAACGGCCTGTTACATGTTCAAACTAAAAGGAAACGTTAAATTAGATGAAAACAACAACATAAAACACTGGCTATTGAAGAGGTTTTTTTTTTTTTTTTTTAGCTATTGGTGTTTATTAGTGCACATTGTGCATTCACATTCCACGCCACCCCAGCATCTGAAGTTGCCAGTCGGTGGGTCCACAATGTTATGTTGTGTGCACAGTCAAAACTATGAAGGAACTTAAATGTCCGATATACCCCTATCCCTCCCTGTCATCACCTGGCCTTTTGAAAAGAAGGTGGCCTTTGCGTAGCTGTCCATACTGGGATCATAGGCTTTAGACTATAAAGACAAATGAATTTTTTTTTTCTTGACCTTTTTAGGTACGGAATAATTGTATCCTACATCCGAGTGTATAAATCTCAATGTGAATCTTGCTTTTAAAACGATCGTGTCTAAGCAAAGACAAAAAAAGTAGCGGTTCACATGCATCCTGTATGGGAATAATAAACATTGTAATACGGGCATCCTTAGGCACGTGTTCATTGTGTGCTTAGGCACTTGCCCGTGTGCGGATCATGACTTAAATAACCTTGTAACCCTTTTCAATAGCAATAAAAACTGCACTATTTGCAGAAATACCGCTATGCACCAAATGAAGAAAACGTGTGTAATGGAAATTGAGGGGTATAACCATTATTTTGTTGCATACTGTTACCGAATTTAATAGAGTGTTTAAAAGGACGGTGGAAACTAATTATGAGAATTATTTTTACTGTAACATATAAGAGTTTTATATTATAGTATATTTTTTATTGTTACAATAACATATAAGAGCTTTACACTATTTATACTGAGATTATGGTAAAAACTAAATGATTTTTATCACAGTCAAACACTCCTTGAAATAAGGCTATCACACAGTTAAGAGTTTTGGAATCAAATCACGGAAAAGCCATTAACGCTTGGCAATAAGAATTTATCCACGTTTGTCTTGCTCGTCCTTATCGGCTCAGTGGCATTTCTGCTATTTGAGCAAATTATTGCCTCAACACGAAGCAAGGAGGCGGTAACGGAAGCCCCAATATAAACTCAGTTTTTTAATATGTATCAAAGTCAAAAGACGATAAAATCCCAAGCTTGAACAGCAAGAAAGGACCCCACTAAGGGCATGTATGTCTTTTCATATGTTATTAAAGTTCGGTAAATAGAATTTTTTAAATCCATTTTTGCTAAAGGGCAACCACCGCTAGTCCGAATGCTTCCGACAATTGTCATGAAACCGCTGATAGTGACACGTGGACGGATAGATTTGTATTAGCAGCCGGGAGATGAAACTTGGGGCCCAGGTTGGTCCCCAACCATGGTTAAAAAGTACGGATTACAGAGTAAACCATGGTTAACTGGCGCCACTTTAACTATTTTTTAAAAATATAATAATACTTTTGCTAAAATTAGTTCAAATCTCTCTCTTCTTCGAATGTATATCGCTTCTTTGCTCTCTCTCCCTCTCCTCTCTCTTCATCTTCTACCTCTAGTTATGAAGCCGCCGCCTAAAGGGACTTTGGCTCTCCGGCAAAGACCTCAAGGATTGAGCGAAGATGTTTTTTTCACGTCTTCGTTGAACGAGAATTTTGTAGGAAGTTTAAATATTCTTATAAAGTCAACATATTCTGTTAGTTTCTCGGGAAAGTTCTCATTTTCGCGCAAAACGGGAGGATATCTTAGCAGTTGGAACTCGTAAACGTGAACCTACTAGCTTTTTCAATTAGAAACCCTGAGTACTTTTCTTGAGCTAGGAGGTTGAAACCCTAAACAAAAAACGATGGGAGAGTTGGAGAATTCTTCCTCGCCAATGGCGGTTTCCACCGCGTCGGGAGAAGCTAGTGTGTCTGCTTCTGGTTACCAAACCACAGCCGTGCCGGTGGCGGCGACGCCTCCGAAGAAGAAGCGAAACCTCCCTGGAATGCCTGGTAAGAGAATATGCTCGAGAGAGTTCTATATTTTAATTATCGAAGCAAATAAGGGATGTTGAACTTACTTTTTATTTAATTCGGTATTTTAGATCCGGACGCGGAGGTGATCGCTCTGTCGCCGAAGTCTCTCCTGGCGACGAACCGTTTCGTGTGCGAGATCTGCAACAAAGGTTTTCAGCGCGATCAGAACCTGCAACTTCACCGGCGAGGCCACAACTTGCCGTGGAAGCTCCGGCAACGGACGACGAAGGAGGTTCGGAAGCGAGTCTACTTGTGTCCGGAGCCGTCGTGCGTCCACCATAACCCTGCGAGAGCGCTGGGCGATCTTACAGGAATCAAGAAGCACTTCTGCAGAAAACACGGAGAGAAGAAGTGGAAGTGCGAGCGGTGCTCGAAGAAGTACGCCGTACAGTCCGATTGGAAGGCGCACATGAAGACTTGCGGTACCAGAGAGTATAAGTGCGATTGCGGAACTTTATTCTCCAGGCAAGATCCCATCCCTTCATTTCTATTTCACCTTGTGTGTTTGTTTCCCGAGAAAGAAAACACTTTCCTCTTTTTTATTTCCTTACAGAAGACCTTTTTTTACTTTAAATCTCTGGCAGGAGAGATAGTTTCATAACGCATAGGGCTTTCTGCGATGCATTGGCGGAGGAGAGCGCTAGGTCTCAAACCCTAGCAGTTGGCTCAGAGGAGAACGATCCCAGTGCAAAGGCGGTGGTGGCTTCGCCCCCTCCGCCGCCGCTTACGCCGTCGACGACTGTGGTGTCTCCAGCTTTGTCTATTCAGAGCTCAGGTAATAGCTTCGGCCTATTTTTCTTGTTGTCCTATATGTTGCAGTTGCTATGATTATGATAAATCGCCTTCATTACGTAGGTCAAGGTAGGTAGTTTTGGAAGTATTACTTCTTTCCTTGGGATTCAATGCACACACCTGCAACAATATTATATATTATTTTATGCTATTGTGCATATGCCTGGACGTTATTTTGTTTTGTTAATTATGGTTTAATAGAGAAATAAGGGTTTTACTTAGCATTAATAACTGGTGTTTGTGGGTGGATATTGGATAATAGGCCTAGAAATAGAACATGGTTATTGGTGGGGAGAGATCAGTTTATTGTTGGTCTAAAAAGTTGTGTATTAATTTGCAATAGCACTGCCCATCCACGGGCAATGGTGCGCGGTTGATAAAGAAGCTCAGGGATCGAGGAGGGGAGAAGGGATGGTAACCAAATAATAAAGAAAGAGAAGTACTTAAGAGGGAAAGGACTCCATGATTGCTTGTCCGTTCGCTTATGAGGGGCAATCAAGTTTAAGCTTTTTTATATTTTTTGAATTAGGACTTGAAAAGTTACAAAGACGGGGAAAAAAAAATCCTGCCGGTCCGCTAGGTGGCTGCATCCTTTTCTTTCTTTTTGTTTTGTGCCCTTTCTCGGTCTAGCTAGCTCTGATCTCTGTATATATTGCCCATTTATCTTTTGACTACAGAGTTACCGGAAAATGCAATAGGATTGTCGCCACCGACATCGGCTGCAACAAGCTTGACAACCAGTACTACCATAACTAGTTGCTCTAGCAGCAATGGAAGCACAACAAGTACTGTCTTTGCGAGCGTATTTGCACCTTCAAGCGCTGTAGTTGCTCAGCCACCGCAAACATCATCAGCGACATCAATATCCTCGTTCCCCAATCTTATCCCCACATTGGGTCGCTCCCATTGTACTTCGACAAGTAGTACTCTAGTCCCAACAACGGTTCCCACACTTGACCCCACGTCATTGTCTCTCTCAACATCACTCTACTTGTCCAACAATGGCAGCTCATCCCTTTTCCCGATCCCCGACCCGCGCGATCAGCACCACCACTTCACCCAGTCTCTGCAGCCTCCGGCCATGTCTGCTACCGCATTGCTTCAGAAAGCGGCACAAATGGGCGCAGCTGCATCGAATGCCTCCTTACTTTTCGGCTTAACGACGTCGTCTAATTCCCCGGGGAAGGAGCACGGTAACACTACCGCCGTCCAGTGGAACAACCAGATGAAGATGGAAAGTGGCATGTCGGCGGCCGCAGCTGGGCTTGGGCTTGGGCTTCCAGAGAATTCCGGACTGACTGATCTGGTTATTGGCCCGTCGTCGCCGTTCGGGAATCATGCTCCGATGACGCGTGACCTACTTGGGCTGAGCATCGGTGGTGGCAGTGGGGCCTCCACCGGTGGGCTTTCTGCTTTGCTCAACTCGTTCGGTGGCGGCGGTGGTTTTGATATCATGGCTTCATCGTCGTATGGAGGGGTCCGCCAGAGAGAGAGCCCAATGGGCCGGCATTGCTCTGATGAGTAGATAGTTGCTGTCTTAGAAGTCTACCGGCAAAAGTCCTGGGAAGAGTATTAGGGAAATTGGTTTTTCCACGCCAAAAGCAAAGAAAGAAAGTAGACTAGAGTTTGGCATCGCCGTTGTAGAGATGTTATATCATAGTCTTGGTAATTGATGAATATAAGTGTATTTAATTTGAGATGTCCCTTTGTTTTTTTTTTTTTTTGGATGGTAGGGAGCTTCAAATTTTACTGTAGGAGATCTGAATGGGAGCAAGTGGTGTACAGAGTCTTATTAGCATATATGCCAAAATGAGCAGAAAAGAAAAGGCAAATAAATTGTAGGGCTAAGTACTTCAAAAATGGAAGTGGCTTATTTAATTAATTTAGAAATGTTTTTTTTTACTGCCCTTTTTTATTGCCAGTGACTAGTGAGCAGCGTCGTATTCCTTGCGAAATAATTTATCCACTACTTTTCTTTCTGCGTCATGGGTTCGCAAAAACAAGATAAGCCAAATGTCGCGGCATTCAATTTTGTTTTAGAATATTCTCTCTTTACCAGAGTTCAAAAGGACGAAAAAAGTTGAGAAAATCTAGTTGGAAATTTGATTTGTTGAATTGGGTGCTGATGCTAAGTTCCATTTGACGCCACTTGGAACACGCACGGTGATGGTGCGCTATGGGGTCCGATGGTCAAATCCAAACTGATATGTAGAGGTCAGAGCGTCAGAATGGTTTTAATTTTGTGAGTTGGCGGATGCAAATTTGAAACGATTACTGACTCAACGGGCCCGGCTATTTTATGACTCGATGGCCCTCATGCCTGGTGGGCTGCCACCCACTGTCCAACTGTCGTTTCTTCTCATCCAACAGTACACAGCCCATAGGCCATGACCCATAAATTGCCCTATTTGACAAATGAAATCATTAACTACAACAAACGACACTGTAAAGGAATTATGAAGATTGAAGACAAACAAGCCATTGTTGCCAAAAAAATGTGACGTAAAACAATAAAATGGTGATGTATAAATCGTGAATTCTGAGATCTCATCAACTTGGACTGTCTACGATGTTAAGTTCACTTGCGTAAATAATTCCACTAGCTATATTTTAATGTTTATATTCACACATTTTCTTAGGGTGCTAAAAAAATGTGCATCACGTAATGAAACGCGACTTTCTTCGGCAAATATTAAATTATTAATAAACCGCCCTTAATAAATTATTCCACTTGTGATATATTCCTATACTATTACATTTTCTCAAGGTGACGTAAAAATGTGCGCTACTTTGACTGCCATGAAACACGAATTTCGGCTACAATCTATTGTTGTTGTTTTTTTTTTTTTTGAAATAATAGTTCATTGTCATTACTAAATTTTTCGACTTGTACGTATCAATAATACATTTTCGTTAAGGTCATATAAATGGGAAATTTGCGTTACAATTTTGACTCATATGAAATACGAATTTGGCTACAATCTGCCGTGTTATTGGGTGGAACATTTAATTGTTTAGCATTAATTGATTTTAACTAACTTCTCAATTAGAAATATTGTATAACTTTCATACGCTACAGTAAAAATAAAAAAAAAATTACTATAGTATAAAGCTCTCACTTGTTACAATGTTTATAGGTCTAACTACTGTGCCAAATACCTTAATAGTTTACTAGTCTCAACGTTTGTGTCAGCACACGATACGTCTAGATGCATGGTTGATCGTAAAGCGTGATTGCATGTGGTGTTGGTTCCCCATTTCGCCCTACAAACACATATCACAACCATTTAATTAACTTGATCCTGTCCACCAATTCATCACAATGATTTAACTTAAACAATGATTAATTAACAACTAATTAGTTGTTAATTAATTTCCATCTCGATCACTATTAATTACAAGTGTGTGCAGACTACTGTAGAAACTCATCGTTATTGTCCAAAAACGTCTCTTCTAAGTATCACTTTTACCATGAATTTGCTGCTTCTTGTAGTACTATCTTCATCAACATTATTGCTTGCCATCTTCATCTTGAAAGCTCTACACTCGATCATATGGGTCCCACTAAGAATCCAAAACCACTTCCGTAAGCAAGGCATTGGAGGCCCTGGCTACCGTCTGGTCTTCGGCAACACGGCGGAGGTCAACAGCATCTACGGCCGAGCTATCGCAAAGTCGTCGAAGGGCGTTGACCATGACATCGTTGAGAAGGTTAATCCTTTCTACTACGAGTGGTCACCCAAGTACGGCAAGACGTTTCTGTACTGGTTTGGGACCAAACCCAGATTGGCTATTTCGGACCCGGACATGATTAAGGAGATACATATTAATAAGAGTGGCTCATTTGACAAGATTTCACTCAACCCTTTTCCTAAGCAGTTTTTCGGACGAGGATTGCTCGCATTGACTGGTCAAACATGGGCTTATCGTAGAAAGATCATCAACCAAGCCTTCAAGTTGGAGCAAGTCAAGGTGAATAAATTCACTCCATTTCCCTTTCTGACCTCTCCATTTTTTTCCTTTATACATAAAGCCAAACATCTCATATTTAACATTGTTTTCACATATGTGGCATGGTTCATAAATCATGCTATGTTTGAGGGTTAATGATCTGATATCTCTCATAAACTTTCTTTATGTGAAACAAAGGTAGAATGCAATCTCAAATTGAAACAGTAATGGAGTGATCGATCATGACCTTGATTATTTCAAGAAATATTGACCGCATTGATCTCCTTTGGATCATTCTTGAAAGTGGTAATAGTAATTTTACTTTTACAGCTTAGGGTTGAGCCGGGTGTGAATTTCCTGCTACCTAGACCACGCCTACAATTACTCTTTGTAAAGAAATTTTTGTTTCAGTATTGTTTTATTTTTCCAGGCTAATTCTAATGACTTTATATTAATTATGATGTGGATGACGAATTTACGCTGCTAGAGTTGGGTGCCAGAAATAGTGGCTAGCACCACAAGGATGCTAGAGAAATGGGAGCAAGAGAGAGGAGGGAGAGATGAAGTTGAGATTGATGTGCACAAGCAGTTTCATGAACTCATGGCGGATATTATATCTAGAACGGCTTTTGGAAGCAGTTTTGAAGAAGGGAAGCAAATTTTTAAGTTACAAGAGCAACAAACGGTGCTCCTTCTTGAAGGGGCTCGGGGTGTCTATATTCCTGGATTCAGGTTATTTCTTGGAAAATGACATAAATTTTTAAATGGAAAAAATTAAACGTTTAGGCCTTTTATGAAATAGGTAAATTTTATACACAGGTTCCTGCCTACAAAGAAGAACAAGGAAAGATGGAGAATGCAAAAAAAGATGCATAAATTAATTCGAAAACTTATAGAGAACCAATGCAAGAAGAGAGAGGATTCAAAAAATCTCCTCATTTTATTAATGTCGTCTCACAAGATCAAAAAGGAAAGAGTAAGATTAACAATGGAGGAAATCATCGATGAATGCAAGACATTTTACTTTACAGGGAAGGAAACAAGTGCAAACTTCTTCACTTGGGCACTTGTCCTTTTAGCATTTCATCAGGATTGGCAAACCAAAGCGAGGGAAGAGGTACTTCGAGTTTGCCAACACAATGCGCCACTCACAGCTGAGAATATACATGACCTTAAGATTGTAAGTCAGAAGGCAAAAGAAACCAATATTAATTTTTACCAATCTCTTCTTTTTTAGCATTAAAAACCCTACTTTTTGACAATTATCCCAAAAAAAAAAGAAAAAAAAAAACCCCTCATATAATGCATATTGCTAATTTGTCAACTGTGACACCTTTATTTTTCCTAACAGATTGGTATGATATTTGACGAAACACTTCGACTATACCCTATTGGTGCAGCACTACTAAAGCAAACGGTGAAACAAGTGAAGCTAGGAAATCTTGACATTCCCAAAGGGACAGAGCTCTACTTAGCGATGACAGTGGTTCATCACGACAAGAAAATATGGGGAGAAGATGCTGATAACTTCAACCCTTTGAGATTTAGTGAGCCTAGAAAGCATTTAGGCTCCTATTTTCCATTTGGGTTAGGCAACAAAACATGTCCTGGCCAAAATTTGGCTATGGTTGAGACAAAGGTCGCTCTTGCTATGATTATACGACGGTATTCTTTTGTGCTATCACCAACGTATGTTCATGCACCCGTAACATTAGTCGGTTTGCAGCCTCAATATGGAGCACCACTACTTTTCAGAAGGTTTACTTGGGCTGAAGAGTTAGATTAATGAAGTTGTTTGTTCAATAAGATAAACTATATTAAGGTTTGCCAAGGTTTTTTTTTTTTTTTTTTTGCCTTTGATTAGTGAAAATATTTCAGTTGTGGGACGTGTTTCTGATTACTTTGCTTATAAAGTTCATTAATCAAACAGGTTCTTGTTTTTTAATGAATACAAAACCTTAAAACCAGTTCGCATTTATATAGTCAGAACATACGAATACTAAAATAGATTCTATTAATATGTAAGAATTTCGGCTATATTTAATCATGAGTAATGTTATTTATATGTAACGTCGTGAGACCTATTTAGTTCTATAAAATAGGCCTATTTTTTTAAGAGGATACAGCTATAATCTTATAGGATTATACAACAATTTTGTATATATAGTCATTTATCAGTGGCACAGAAAGGACTAGGAATACTGATTTCGTGGTGTAGCGATGATTAGCATGGAATATTAGTGATTGGCTGTCACTTCCTCTTAACTCGCATCTCTATTTTTAGTTTAGAAAGTGAAATTACAGGAGCTTTATCCTAGGACCTTTATGCTACCGCGTTAATTTAATAATTCACATAAACACTTTAAGATATTAGGACATTAGGTAGGGTACTTTACCATTGTCTTGGGCTAAAACACGCTTAAAAGTTGACAACATTCAACGTCATTGTGTGCGTCACTACCCCAAGCACATGCTGATTTTGATGGTGTGGTCTTCATGTGGCTTCCACCCTTCTTTTCAAAATATATATATATATATATATATATATATCACACATTCCTTCTTTATGTGGTGCCCAGCACAAATGCATGCATAAAATAAACTTAACCCTCAATAATTACTCTCATGAGGCCGTACCATTCTTTTTATTAAACACATTTACAAACATAATGACCAATCCTAACCCTTTTTAATCAGTCCGGTTCGTGTGATTAACTCACCATTATCATCAAAAAGAAAACTCAGTGAGCTTAGTTAGAGGATGAACTTGCTACTTCTTGTGGTCTTGTTGTTTGCCATCGTCCTATTGAAATTCCTGCACTCGGTCATATGGATCCCACTGAGAATCCAAACCCACTTCCGCAAACAAGGTATTCGGGGCCCCGCCTACCGTCCGATCTTCGGAAACACGGCCGAGATGAACCGGATCAAAGCTCGGGCTCTGGAAAAGTCAAAGGGGTTTGAGCATGATATCCTTGAGCGGGTCACTCCTTTCTACCACAAATGGTCACCCATATACGGGAAGACTTTGCTGTGTTGGTTCGGGTCAATGCCCAGATTGGTTATATCCGACCCGGAAATGATAAAGGATGTTCTGACCGATACAAGCGGGTTGTTTGACCGGACTCCTCATAGCCCATCGGCGAAGCTGTTCTTTGGACAAGGACTCCTTGCTCTGGCCGGTGAGAAATGGGCTGTCCACAGAAAGATTGCTAACCGAGCATTTAGATTGGAGCAAGTTAAGGTGATCTATCTATCCATCTCATTCTCATTTGTCATTCACTCTCACTACACAAGTCTATAGAAGCCTTAATATTTATGTGGTTTATTTGTAAAAAGTGTTGTCTCCACATCTAGGGCTAGGCTATAGAAATGTCATGCATTAAAAAAAAAAAAGGGGGAAAAACAAAAAAGAGCACTTCTACCCCTTAACCTGACACTTTAGTTTTGGGTTATTCATTTAAAATTATGTCATTTTTAAGTTTATATACTGTGAGAGAAGTTTAGACATAGATATTGTACTCCTCAAAGCTGGGTGTTTTTTAAAATGTATTCAAACACTGGTCAGTAGTCAAAAAGTGCTCGGCGCATATGTATTGATCATGTCAAAAAAAAAAAATTAAGAAGAAAAAAATAAATATGCATAGAAAAAGAATAAGAATATGAAAAAATAAATATGTATGAAAAAAATATAAAAATGATAGAAAAGAGAAAGAAGAAAAAATAAAAAATAAAAATGTGAAAAGTAAGAAAGGAAAAAAAAAACACTTTTGAGAGAAACTTATTTTCCCTGTATATATATGTTAAAGATATTGACTTAATCCATAAAATAATACTACTAATATTTCTTATTTTGTTGTGGACTATTGAAATTCAATATTAACTATTTTTTATCAAATAGGAGATGATCACTTGCAGAGGCACTTAGAGTTAAGTTGGGACACGTATTTTCACTCAATTTTTGAATTATTGGTTTTTTGTCTATAAATTTTTTAAAAACTTAAGTTGTATCATTGTTTTACATAAAAAAAATTATAGTTGTATCCTCACTAAAAAACTAAAATATATCATTGTGCCCCTATATTTTTAGAAAAATTATGGTTTATAATCCTACTTAATAATAAAAATATATAACTATATTTGTATGTAATAAAAATTATTAGTAAAATTTTTACATGGTGCCTTCATTAATTAATAAAAACTTTTGGCTCCGTCATTGGAGATGATAATATATTTCAGCAAAGAAATAACAAATTATGCCAGATCAGGGTTGGGTGCCAGAGATTGTGGCAAGCACAACAAAAATGCTCGAGAGGTGGGAGGAAAAGAGAGAAGAGAGGGAGGAATTTGAGGTTGATGTGCACAAAGAACTTCATGAACTCTCTGCGGACTTCATATCTAGAACAGCTTTTGGAAGCAGTTTTGAGCAAGGGAAGCAAATTTTCAAGTTGCAAGACCAGCAATATCAACTCACTTGCGAAGCTATTACTACTGTCTACATTCCTGGCTTCAGGTTATTTAACATTGAGAAATCCCCATTTAGATCCATAATTATTTACACACATATATTAAAAAAAGAGGCCTAGTCATGATATGAACATCAGTTGCCTAATTTCTTTTAGCCTTTAGTTACCTCTATATATATAATATATACTTGTTTAGGAATAGTATTTTCTGATAATTTAATGACACACAGGTTTATGTCTACTAAGAAGAACAGGGAGAGGTGGAGACTAATGAAAGAGACTCGGCAATCTGTACATAATTTGATTGACAAAACCTGCATGACCGCTGAAAACTCGGAAAATTTTCTTGGTCTATTGATGTCTAGACATAAAAATCACAAAGATGAAGAAGTGAGATTAACAACCGAGGAAATAGTTGACGAATGCAAGACATTTTACTTCGCGGGAAAGATAACAAGTGCCAATCTTTTGACTTGGGCACTTCTCATTCTAGCATTTCATCAAGACTGGCAAAACAAGGCTCGAGAAGAAGTGATGCGACTTTGCAAAGACAATCATGCGCCTATAACAGCCGAGGATTTACATGACCTTAAGACTGTAAGTATCTATTCTTATTCGTATCATATAAGTCTCTTGTTGTTGGGTTTGAAAAGATAACCAAAAAGTAAAGTATACGTTTATATTACTCGTTACATTTTTATCAAATTCTATTGAATTATTATATTTTTCTTAATTTGATATGATTTTAAAATGATGTTGTGTTTTATGTTCTATCATAAAATTCTCTCTCTTTTTTTTCTTTCCAAAATCCCTCTACAAATTTTTGTTGATGATTTGTCTTTTTTCAAACAGATTAGCATGATAATCAATGAAACGCTTAGACTCTACCCAATAAGTGGTGCAATCTTGAGGCAAGCATCAGAAAATGTGAAGGTTGGAAACATTGACGTTCCAGCAGGGACAGAGTTATATTTGGCCATGACTGCAACACATCATGACAAGGAGATATGGGGAGAAGATGCCGATTGCTTCAACCCTTTGAGATTTAACGAGCCCAGAAAGCATTTAGCCTCTTATTTACCATTTGGGTTAGGCCCCAGAACATGCACTGGTCAGAACTTAGCACTAATGGAATCAAGGATAGTCCTGGCAATGATCATTAAGCGGTATTCGTTTGTGCTGTCTCCAACATATGTGCATGCCCCTTTGATTTTTATGAGTACGCAGCCTCAGTATGACGCACAAATCCTTTTTAGGAAGATCTTTGGCTAAAGATTTCCGTAGAAGTGCTTTTTTTTTTTTTTTTTTTTAATGAAATATTTATTGGTTGTTGCAACCTTTATTTGGGATTTTGTGGTTCACTTTTTTGATCTTTTTTTGGTATGTTTTTGTTTGGCAAGTTTAAGCTGCGTCTAATTTTTTTTTTAATATAGTATCTTTTTTTTATAAACAAAAATTTTACATTATTTTATTTATGGTTTGAAATTCTGACTCTCTTTATTGTTGTAATGTTTTGTTTTCTAAGATATTATTTACCAACTCTAATACCAAGAATTTCAAACTGAATGCTAGGTTTTTTCAAAAACAACCCGATAAGTAGTAGGGCCCATCTCACTCACAAGGGGTGAGTCCCACCATGTGAGACTCACATGTGGTCTATCCAATGAGGCCCATCCCTCCCTTCAAATTTAAAACTCACAAAATTTGTCAAAACGGCATTACTAATAAATTTTATAATAATAAAAACAAGAGACCTTGTAATAAAGGAAATTATCACAATTCATGATAATAGAGACAATATAAGATGAAAAAAAAAGTAAATAACAACTAAATTCCGTTGACCATCTTGACACGTACAGGAGACAAAGCTCCTCGTTCAAATATGCTAAGAAATATGCTTTTTTTTTTTTGGACAAAAATAATAGAAGTAATATAAGCTTGCTGTCTAGCACAAAAGGAAAGAGTGAGAGAGCAGCGTTGCCTAACATAAGTTAAGAACTAACTAGTTATTCAAAAAGAAGATTGCTATAATGATTAAAATTATATTTTTTTATTATAATATGTGAAAGTTTTATATTATTTATAACTAAAAAGGTATTTGAAAGAATAGTAAAAATTATTAGTTAAAATTATTTTTATTATAGCATGTGAAAGTTTTATATTATAGTGATTTTTTTATTATTACTATAATATTGTAAGTGTTTTATGTTGTTTATAATTAAAAAATAATAAAAATTACCTTTACAAAATAAGAATTGAAATGTTAGTTAATGCTATCTTTGCCAAAGTAGAAGAAAAAAAATGTCGTTGCTCCTGATCTTCGGTCCCTGACAATTAATTTGTAGCGGTGGCGCGGTGCATAGTATCGACTTTTGAGCCATAAATACGATCTAGCAACTTTTCCACCAAAAGCTGAAAAAAAAAAGAGAATATAATAATATAAACAGCGTCAGCACTTAGCAAAGCAATAATATTGTCTTGCGGACATATTTTTCCACTCAAAAACTGAAGTATCATTTCTTCATCTCTTAACCTTCCAAAAACTCTCTCGAAGTTTCTCTTCCTCTCTCTTGATTTCTGACAAATTTCCATGATATTATGCCTCTGTTTATTGTCCTTGTTCTTCTCCTTCTCGTGATCCTCTTGAAATTCGCTTACCCTTTCATATGGATTCCATGGAAGATTCAAAGGCACTTCCTAAGGCAAGGCGTGCGAGGCCCTAGCTACCGTCTGATTGTCGGAAACGCGGCCGAGATCCGCCGTCTGTACTCGGAAATTCAGCCAACGTCATCTGATCTGACCGACAACGATGTCGTTCCAAGCGCGTCTCCTTTTTACTACCGGTGGTCCTGCATGTACGGGAAGAACTTCCTCTACTGGTTTGGGCCCAAGCCCATGTTGGCGATTGCGGACCCAGAAATGATCAGGGCTGTGCTTATGAACACTCATGGGTCGTTTGGGAAGGCACCGCATAACCCGTTGAGTAAGCAACTTTTTGCTCAGGGCCTTGTTGGGCTGGAGGGAGACCAATGGGCTTTGCACAGGCGAATTGCAAACCAGGCCTTCGCTATGGAGCGAGTCAAGGTAGGATTTTCTTCTTGCAAGCGAAATTATTGTGCAACGAGCACAACGGTCACATTTTTGTCAAATTTTGCATTTTTTTTTTACTATGATATGATTAATGTTCAAAAACCAATTTTGGTTGTTTCATTGGAGTGAACAAAATTTCAAATATATTTGATAGTTATACAGCAGTTCATGGTAAGATTAAAGCTTTGTTTGATAAATAAGTTTACCAAAAGATCGGTAAAGTTTTGTAATGTTACGATTTAATTTATTATCAAAGGCTTAAGTTCTATTGGATTGTAATATGTTGGATTTTATTAAATTATGTTAATATTAAAATCATGCTTGTTTGTTAAGTTAAATTTTTGTTGCATTATGACATGGACCGGAACAATAAATGCCTAGTAATACTTGATTTATTGTAGACAGAGAATGGTATACTATATTCTTAAACCATTTAATAAAATGAGGTTTTGTCAAAATTAATGAAAAATAAAATTTTAAGTTTCAACTTGCTACAGTGTAAAACTCTTATATACTACAATAGTTTGCTATAGTGTAAAGTTCTTACAAGCTACAGTGTTTAAGTTTTAACTTCAAGTCCTAAGTTACTTTCGAAACTAAGCGAAAATAGTTGATTTGGTTGGTGTGTAGCATAGGTCATGATGTAACGTCTTTTTTGTTTTGTTTTTTTGGTGAATTATTTATCAGAGTTGGGTGCCAGATATTGTGGCTAGTATTATGAATAGGCTTGAGAAGTGGGAGAATATTAGAGGAGGGAGAGATGAATTTGAGATAGATGTGCATAAAGAACTTCATGAAGTCTCGGCTGATGTTATATCAAGGACAGCGTTCGGAAGCAGTTTTGAGGAAGGGAAGCGAATTTTCGACTTACAAGAACAGCAAATGCATCTTTTCTCCAAAGGAGTAAGAAGTGTTTACATTCCTGGATTCAGGTGAATTTTTTCATTTCTTATTTGCTGATAGATATGGGAGTAACATGCCACACTAAACTGATGCCGAATGTAACAATTTGAATAAGATTGCTCTGGAAGCAGGTTTATTTAAAGTTTTTTGAACTTTTTGTAACTTAAAACGCAGGTTTCTGCCTACCAAGGACAACAGAGAAAGGTGGAGACTAGAGAAGGAAACTCGCGAATCAGTGCAGAGGTTGATCATGACAAATTATAAAACAAGAGAGAATTCAAGGAATCTACTTACTTTGTTGATGTCTCCTCACAAAAATCAGGATGGCCATGAAGAGAAGCTAGGAGTAGAGGAAATCATTGATGAATGCAAGACCTTTTACTTTGCAGGGAAGGAAACAACTGCCAATCTCTTGACTTGGGCACTTCTCCTTTTAGCTCAGCATCAGGAATGGCAAACCAAAGCTCGCGAAGAAGTAGTTTGCATATGCGGATTTGGGAGGCTTCCGCGAGCAGAGAACTTAAGTGACCTCAAAATTGTAAGTTCACTTCAATTGCTAATTCATTATGTCCCAAAATTCTTACCTGAGCTTCACATGCTAATCATTCAATCTTAACAGCTTACGATGATAATCAACGAAACGCTTCGACTTTACCCTTCAGCTGCAATGACAAGAAGGCAAACATCAAAGAGTGTCAAGCTAGGGAATCTAGACATTCCTGCTAAAACTCAGCTCTATTTAGCTTTGATTGCTGTGCATCATGACACTGAGATATGGGGAGAAGACGCTAACAAGTTCAATCCATTGAGATTCACGGAGCCTAGAAAGCACATAGCTTCATTCCTTCCATTCGGGTTGGGTCCTAGAATCTGCGTAGGTCAAAATCTAGCCATGGTTGAGGCCAAAATAATCTTGTCCATCATCATACAGCGATATTCACTCACATTGTCACCCACATATGTCCATGCACCTACGTTGTTCATAACTGTGCAACCCAAATATGGTGCTCAAATTTTATTGAGGAGGATTTCAACTTGAAAGGAGCCAAAGAAAAAAATGTGACAAATAAGTAAGAAGAAGATATCCAGGGTTCTGTCAACGCCCTGTAATGTATACTTAAAGTTGTAACAATAATAGCTTCTCCTTTTCTCTTTGAGCCTATAGTAACGTTTAACACGCGAAACTTTGAGTATGAATATATTTAACTTTACTTTCCTAAATTCCCATGACATTTGAGAGAAACTCAAAATAAATTTTATGAAATTCACAAAAAGTGAGACAAGGCATTTGATAGTAGACAATTTATACAATTCACAATAATAGAGAGAATACACCAAGATGAAAAAGGGGTACAGACTCTAGCACAACACACATAGGACCAAGAGCTACTAGTCAAATGGGCCATGAAATAGTTCTTTTGTTTTTTGGCCCATAAATGGTTGAAGTAAAGATAAAACTTAGCTTGCTCTTTTAGCACCCAAAAAAAAAAAAACAAAAAAACAAAACCAGGTTTGCCTAAACATGACCAAGAACCAGCTATACTTGTTCAAAAAGACGAAGAAAAAAATGTCGTTGCTGCTAATCTCGAGTGCTTGTCAATTTAATTCAAAGCAGTGCATAGATGTGACTTTTGAGTATTTATCCATCTAAACAGCTTTTTCCATCAACAACTCGAAAAAAAAAAAGAAAAAAAAGACTAATATAAACAGCATCAGCACTAAGCAAAGCTATAATCTCTCTCTTGCCTATATATTTTTCCAGTCGATAACCGAACTTACTTTTTCTTTTACCTCTTGCCCTTCCATAGAATCTCTAGAATTTTCTCTTGCTCTCTCGGTTTCTGATCAATTTTGCATAACATTATGCCTCTGTTTATTGTTCTTGTTCTTGTTCTTCTCCTTCTCGTGATCCTCTCGAAATTCGCCGTCTCTTTAATATGGATTCCATGGAAGACTAAAAGGCACTACCAAAGACAAGGCGTGCGAGGCCCTAGCTACCGTCTGATCTTCGGAAAGGCGGCGGAGATCCGCCGTCTGCACTCGGAAACTCAGCCGAGGTCGTCCGATCTAACCGACAACGATATCGTTTAAACGGCGTGTCCTTTTTACTACCGGTGGTCCCGCATGTACGGGGAGAATTTTCTGTACTGGTTTGGGCCAAGCCCAGGTTGGCGATTGCGGATCCGGCAATGATCAGGGCTGTGTATATGAACACGTCTGGTTCTTTTGGACAAGACAGCTTTTTGCTCAGTTCCTTGCTGGGCTGGAGGCCCACCAATGGGCTTTGCACCGGAGAATTGTAAACCAGGCATTTAGTATGGACAGAGTCAAGCTATATATATATATATATATATATGCATGCACACACACACATATATATATATATATATCTGACACCCTCAATATTTCTTTTTTATTTTTTTAATCTTACCCTCAATATTTATAAAGGTACCTTAGGTACATAAAATTTAAAATTATGGTTTTTCAATATTAAAATCTATCATATTCCTCAAATACGTCTCAGTATACCCCAACAAGCAATAATATCAGAGCCAAATTCTATTCTGTATTTTTTTCAAACAATCTCTATATTTCTAGTAACATAATTTTTTTCTTTTTTATTAAAAAAATCGAGATTTCTTTTTTGCTTTTCTCGTCTTTTTTCTTTTTTTCATCCTTATTATTATTGTTGTTGTTGCAGCTGCTTCTTGGTTGGTCTTCGAATTTTTTAAATGATAACTCAATGGTTCCTTTTTTCTTAGATCAATTGACCTTGAATTATTAAAAAAAGATACAAAATGACTTACTTGACTAATAAACGTCAATTTTTCCTTATTTTCTTAGTCACGTGACCGTTACATGACCCAACATCAGGGGTATTTTAGTAAAAGAACAATCTTTCTTTATTATATTTTAAATGAAAAATTCAACTAAATCAAAATAAAAAAAATACCATTTAAAAACGAACATTAATCTAATTTATATTAAAACTTATAAAACATAAAAAAAAGGGTTAATTGCTTTCCAAAAAAAAAAGAAAATAAAAACCTTGAAACAAATTCAAAAAACAAAAAACAAAAAAAATATGATTTTTCTTCTTCACCATTTGATTTATCCTCTTCCCTTTTTTCCTCAATTCCGGCCACCACCCACCACTGGCATCCCTATTCCAGTCACACCCATCTCACTCTTCTTCTTCTTCTTCTTCTTCTTAACCCCTCTATCTCTCTATGCCTGTAACTCTATATCTCTCACACGAGATTGGTCACCACACCGGCATCCCTATTTCGGTCACTGCCTATCATCGCAAATCACTCCACTACACAAGATCCCTCATTCACCCCTCGACCCACCCCCCCAGTCTCTCTAATCTCTTACTTCTTGATGGCGGGCTAGTTGCTGTTGCAAACCATGCCATATGTTCGAGTCGAGGCCGCCGCGAGTTCGAGCTCCCAGCCATGAATGAACCTTCTCTGCTACGAGCCCAATGTCCCCATCGCAGTCATGAGCCTCCAGTTGGAATTTTCAGCTTGGTTGGTTCCAAAAAAAACAAAATCAAAATCAAAATTCAAAAATTTCAAAAACCAACCAACCAACAATCCAAGCTGTGCTTGCGATGAAGACGAAGTAAGAGGCGACGGTAAACTGATATGACTGCGACGAAGACGAAGGAAGGGCAATGTCGTACTATTGCGACGATGATGAAGGGGGCTGCTACAATGGGTAAATGGGTTTGATTTTAATTTTTTTGTAACTAAGTATTGATCTTTTTATTTTGGGCTAATTTGATTTTGATCATTTTGTAACTGGGTTTGATGTGGGTTGAGTTTTGTTGGCCAGAGTTGGGAAGCCGAAGTAAGGGAAGATGGGTGTTTTCTTATTTGTTTTTGTTTTCTTTTTTTTTTTAATGTTAAATGATAGTTGATTTAGTTAGCGCTGTTTTGGTATTTTTGAAATAAATGATGATTATGTGATAATCATGTGACTGAAAAAAGCAAGGAAATTAACGTTCATCGATTAAGTAAGTGCTTTTGCATCCTTTTTTGTTAATTCAGCACTTGGGCTAAAAAAAGAACAGGAATGAGTGAGTCACTTTTTACAAAGTTCAAGAATTTGCCAAGCAATTTATTTTTATTGTTGTTATAATAGAAGTAAATGGTCATTTTAAAGTGATTTTAAAATAAATAATCCAGGTTTTTTAACTTAGGCAAATGACCTTATTTTATAAACTCGTCTAGTTTATCGGTGATAAATTTTAATTTATCGAGTTTATTAAATTTAACACTGATAAACTTAAAGAGTTTATTAAATAAACTTAATTTATTACTGATAAATGACTATTTTAGTTAAATTTTAAATTTTATGATCATTTCTTTTAAAGAGACCATTAAAGGCTATCCAACCTAATTTCCTTTATTATCATCATCATTCTCTTTATTATTTTGTCCTCCCTCTATTTTTAGTTGCAGCTTTAGTATTTTATTTTTGTTCTTTTTCATCTTTGTGCTTTTTATACTACGTTCTCCTTAATATTTTATATTTTCTTATATTCATTTAATTAAATTATTTTTCTTAATTTGTATAATCGAATTACTTTTTTTTAGTTATCCTTATTGCGTATTATTTTCCATCATCTATAATATTATTTTAAAAGTGTAACTTTCAAGTTTTGTCTTTGTTCCATTCTTTTTAGATATCACAACCCGCCTTTTCGGGCTGTAATAAAACTCTTTCTTACTTACTTTAGGGCAAAAATTTAGGGAATTTTTTTTTAAAACGAAAATAAATAATTTGCTTACATTAACTTTGGTAATTCTCAAAATACTTTCACATACTTGTATTTACATAATTAATACTTTTATTTTTACAACATCTTTCTTTTAAACATTTCATTTCAAAATGACTTTAAACATACGTAGCGGAAAAACATTACAACAGCGGACTCCATACCTAATCTGCACACCATCCACCCCTCCGCCAGCTCACCATTTGAACTTATTATGACCTTCTCGTCGGAATACCTACAGCATGAAATACTTAATGAGCTAACGCCCAGTAAGTCCCATAAATCCCACATGGATATTCACATGAATGCATGAATCAATTATGCTTTCTTATAAACTTTCTTTATCCTCATCATTTCTTATCTTTATTAGGGCCCAAGTGTTCGTACCATGGCGCAATTTCATTTAGGTCTACGTAACACCGTTACCGTAACATATCCTTTAAACTCCCTTTGAGTTAGGAGTTGGTATGACACTTTTTTTAATTTATGGTGGTACATTTACCAGTCCATTTATTATGGTTGACATACCATACATGAAGTGACATATCCATGAAACATAAATTCTCTTGCATAGCATAGTATACACAGGTACAAAATCATGGTACACATGCTCATTTTCATTATTATACACACAGGTACACATTAATATGCTCACAATTATTCATACATGACTATACCCCTAGGTATTCATATCATGGCAAACATACGAGTTTACACTTAATTATATGCACAGGTATACATATACAAACATTTCTTTCGAAACCTATATTTCATACTGTAGGTGGGAAGGGTACTTACTTGATGTGAATGTCAGGCAACTTAACCTCGATTTCCCTTCTCCTAGACTCCTAGGATCCTGTTAGCCAATTACAAAGCCATTAGCCAAATTCCACTATGTTTCGATACTAAGCATCCGTTAGTTAATAAATTGAGTTGCATTACTATGTGCAACTCTAAAAACCACTGTTTTTTTTCTTATTTCTATCTAACTTTACCCTATCGTTTCTAACGAAGGGCGGAAACCTTTCTAGTCGTTTTCTTATTCCATTGGAAACATTTCAAAACGGTTCAGGTTATTTGGATAAAAATGGCGATTTTGCCCTCCGTGGGTCCACTAACCTACCTGAGCTCGATTTCATTATTCTTACGAAAATAACCACATATTAATTTCAAAATAACACCCTAGTGGTTCAAATCTCTTTATTTCTCAATTATGCCACATTTTCATAAAACTTTGAGGTTTAGTCACTGAACTGAAAATTTTGACGATTTTACCCCCCGGGACTAAAATTTACTTCTTTGCATCAAAATTTCCTATTTTTCTCAAGGGTCATTTTTCCTTAAGGTACCATACCTTAAATCATTTTGAAAAATGATACTTTTGCCATTTAACACTTTTTTCACTTTTAATATATTCTTGAAAAATCAAAAACTCACAAACGATTGAGTTTTTAGACAAACCGTCCATGTGGCCTAATAGTTTCGTCGAGATCTACAACTTTTGTGTTTTAACTTTTCCCAAAATCCCATTGTACAGGGGCATTTTTCACTATTTTTTAAATCTTTCGAGAAGGAACTTTTTCTTTCAATTTACTCCCTATGGCATTTTTACAAAAATCCGTTTCAAACTTACAATTCTACCCCTGCAGAAACCATTCCATGGCTTAATCAACACATTCTCATGCTCAAACATCACTTTTGCAAAGTCTAACATCAAAATTGCAAAAATAACAGTTTTTGCAAAAATTACCATTTTGCACTATAAACCAAAGTTTCACAACTTAAACTTGTCATTCATCACATATACATGAAATTCTATCAAATACATACTCAAGAACCCACATAGGTTCAAAGTAATAAAAATCAAAATAAAATTTACAAAATCTCAAAACTTTAAAACTTAAAACTTACCCAAATGGTACTTTTTGGATTTCTAGCCTTCAAAGTTCCTTTGAACTCCCTCCTAGGCTTCCTTTTCATGCAAAAATACCATGGATTAATTTTTGCCCTTTACCCATGAAAAATCCCTTAAAAACTCATTAAAAAGTTTAGGATTTTACCTTAAAACTTGTGGGAAATCCTTGTACTTGCTTGTAAAACTTGTTTGGGCTCATTTTTGCAAAGTTTGGGGGCTGAGAAATTTTTTTTGGAAGCTTGGTTATGGCTGCCGGATCTTAGAGCAAAAGAAAGGAAAAAAAAAGTTGTGATAACTTGGTAATTAATGCTTCCTTATCACATTTGATGACTCATGGTCATCCATTAGACAACCTTAGGTGTCCTCATCTTATTGGGCCACATTGCATAGCTTGTTGGCCCAATAGAATTCAAGCAAATGTCCACTTTATGGAATTAAAAATTTATACTGTATAATTTTTCACCACATAGTATTTTTTCTATACTGTCGTGGTCAATTCAGTGTACTTTCTATCCTTAGACTGTATAAAAATATTTAACTTACTTTTCGTTTACTTTTGGAGGCCAATCATAACATTTTTTGTTAGAGATTTATTGTTAATATCTGAGTAGGGGCACTTGGGTTAGCCATTGCATATAAACTTCATTCCCCAACCCAACGATGGGAAAAAGAAGGCGGCATTAAGAAATGACAAACAAACATCAAAATGATATCTACAATAAAAATGACACCATGTAAAACGAGAAAAACTGGAGACGGAATAAAAACGACGTCATGTGGAGGATGGCGGCAATAATTGACAATACTCATAGAGTAACAAAAGCTACACATAAAGCGAATACCATGGAAAAAAAATTAAAGAAACACTACAATAAACTTAGAACAGCAGCAACAATGAAAGAGCCATTAACATTAAGAACTGCAATGAAAAAATTTTAAAAAAACTACACAGAGCAGAAAATGCCGACAACGTAAAAAAAAAAAAGGTCTGTATAAATACGACTACTATACCACAAAACGGCATCAATAAACAATCCTAATTTAAAAAATGACATCATACTCGAAGACAACAATAAAAGGACACACACCGCCACTAGAAATAGGATTGTTTTGTAAATAACATGAGCCAGAAACAATATAAATTTGAAAAATGCAATATATATTACGTAACAACCATTAGAAAATGATAAAAACTTGAAAACGGCATTCTTGAGAATAAGAAAACTAATCTCAATTACATAAGCGACAATAAACTCTAAAAACGACGAACAATATAAAAGGTAACAAATATACTACAATTTCATCTACAAACGCAATGAACTGTAAAAACAAAGGGATTAACTTTAAAAGTATAACAACATTATCCCCCTAACAAGGGCTGCGCTTCTCTGTCTCACCACCTGGGGGAGTTGGTATGGAATCGATTTATACATGTTAAGCAAACATAGATTTTGATTTTCTTTTAAACTCCCAATTCCCGGGATGTTGTCAAGTATGGCAATCAAGTGGCTATAAGTTTGATCACTACCTTGATCACCAGTGGTGATCGTATGATAGCAGTAAGATGACCTACCAAAGTTTTCTCTTTTATTATCCATGATTGATTTCTTTCGTCAGCAGTGAGGTTATAATCACACCTTTCACTAGGGCTGTCAAATATGGCTTGAGCTATTGTGACTTAGGCTTCTTAGATATTAACAGATAAAAACATAAATCAAGTTTACTTGTCTTTCTACATATGGTCTCAATATATTAAGTATTGGGTTAAGACACGAGGACAACGATGATCTCTATGTTAACTAACAAAGAAAAGTAACTATAGGCTTGTAGGGGCTAACCATTGCCGTCTGATGTTTCTGTAACTATAGTACTTGTAACTTTGTGTACATAAATTTTAAATTTCAAAGTTTAACACTTGTTTTCTTAAAATTTAAAACCCTCTTAAACTGCTTCTTTTTGTTAGTATTATATTAACGAAAATAATATAAAATCAAATTAACAGATTACTAGATTCTTGTTAAATTATAATATTAATCAAATTAATAGCAATAGGTTACAAGAAACAATAAACGTATTAATCAAATGAACACGATAAAAATAGTTTAATCAAATAAAACCTCAAACACATTAATCTAATTAATGTATAAATCGTATCCATGCATATCACATATACATAGAACCATATAAAATCAATTTAATCGAATTCGCAAGTTTCTTTGATACCACTGTTGGGTTTTGTTGGATTTTGCAATTCAAATAAACAATGGAAAATCAAAATTAATTCCCATAAAACCCCTCACAGGATCTATGCAATTCGATTAGATTGATAAGAAAGTTATAGAATCTAACTAGGATGACAAAAGGGGCAAGATTGCTGGAAGGAAGAGGGCGGGTTCACTCCGATGACACCCTAACTCAAGGTTTTTGTATTCCAGATTGGATTCAGACGTTGTTACCTAGAGCAACGCCCTCTGTAGGTATCCACATGAACAGACTCTCTCAAAAATGAATTGGTGTGCTAGCACCCTTTCCTTACGTTCAATGACTCTCTCTAATTTTTAGGGTTTTTAATGTTTTTGCCTTTTAGAATAAGAAAACGCCTTTTCTCTTCTAATTCAGCCAGAAACCCTAAAATAGATATATATATATATATATATATATATATATTGACTTCGAGAAAGAGTAAGATTTTCACTAGGGTAAACTGCAATTCAAATATGATTCATAGAATCTAGACAATGCCAAATTTAATGAACCTAGACATATCTAGTACATCGAATCTGAATATTATCAGGTTCATTGAACCTAGACACAGTAAACCCAAAATTTGTTTTTAGTCTGTTCTAAGTGTACGACCTTGTAGGTTCACAAAACGTTGGTAGTGGGCTTGAAATTTTGTTTCTAGCCCACAAATCATAAGTGACCTCTAGCAAGACATTATGATTACCCAAGTTATGCGAATGTCAATAATCTGAAACTACCTAATCTACAATAAGTATTAAAATCCTTTTGTCACTAGATACCTTGATTGAACATAAGGCATGGTTTATGTCATCCTTATACTATTCAATCATGTTATTTCTCGATCTTAAGTAAACTTATATTGATAACCCTTATCAATTCATTCCAATATGGTCATATATTTTTCTTCAGTCAACTTATCGAGGGGCCCATAGATATCTTTCTCATAATAAATGAGGGACAAATTCATTTTTAATCACTCACATTCCTCACATGATTCACTCTATATCCAACAACAATCCATTCCATCATCTGTTAAAGATAATATTAAAATGTGTTAAAATAAAGAACTTGTCATGTAGGAAACAATGGTGATTTCTTGTAAGAGAACTAGGATAATACTATTGTGATGAGAATCACTTATGACAATTATCCACACAATATTCTCATGGCGGGTCGATCCAATACATCATTTTTTAAATATGTATCAATGAGTTGACTTAGTATCTCTTGCACATGATTAGTCACATAATCATCAGTCAAACTTCATACTAGTCATCATTCATTATTATCCCAATAATAATGACCGACTAGAGATAATTTACTTCAAATAACATTTTCCTCGTTCTTTTATATATTATATATATAGAATCTTATTATATATATGGACTTGTTTTCAATGGTTACACCTCCAATGGTTACATATTTAAAAAAAGTATGTTTAACTAATAATTAATGATGTGACATGATAAGAATTCAACTTTATTAATTATCATAAATTTTTTTAGTCAATTATCAACTTTATTACAACTGTTAGATTTACATAAAACGGCTAATAATAACAGTACACATTGAAAATATAACCATTCAAACTACATCCTATATATATTTATCTTTGAGACAAATGTAGTTAATTGTTTTCTTAAATGAATTTCTATTTTATGAGCACTAATAAATAAAATCTTTGTCCCTAACTTGGAAATTGTAAGAAATGTCACTTTTTCAAAACAAATTATAGTAAATAGCAGGTTTTAAAAATATTCAAAGTAAATATTAAATGTTTGATGTAAATAATTTATTTACTCCTTATTTATATAATAAAAATTCTGATTTACATAATAAATAGATTTATAATATAAATAATGTATCTACCTATTTGTTTACAATGTAAATATTTCTTATTTATTTAGTAAGTAAGTTATTTACATTGTAAATCTGACATTTATTACAAATATTTTTAAAACTTGATATTTACTTTAAAACGTTTCCAACATTTAACATTTCCTCATTCTCACTTCAACTATTTAGTTATTTGGCTCTTATTCCTTGAGATATATATATATATATATATATATATATTACACGATTACATATAATTGTCTTAAAATTATTAATTGGATGGCAATATATATGGCCATGCAATTAGTAATTTGAGACAATTATAAATAATCTTGTAATTTTGGTGCCTAAGAAAGTGTAATATTATTCATTCTTTAATACCTTTTAGAGCACCTAAAGAAGAGTATCATTTACTTACGAAAGAGATCATACATAAAAGATAATCTCGAACTCCTGTGAAAGTTGAAAGTTGAACCGATAACTTTAGTATGCACCAATTGAGCGGAATCACCACAAGCGCATTAGAAAACGACATTGGACATGAAGAACATTAATAGAACCAAAAAAAGGAAAAAAGAAAGAAAAAAAGAACTATATCAATTCTAGAAACAAAAATCCCCTCAGAGAAACGATACTACTTAGAGGACTAGAATACATGCTGTTTAAGAACGCAGTTCAAACTATAAATTACGTAGTTGATCAAATTACTTATGGTTTAAATTTTGTTAGAAAAACATGATGCTAAAATTGAATTGAATTATAATTTTGCGGTTCAAACCATCATCTCAAATAGACTTATAAATAGCATAATATAAATACAAAAAGCACGTTAGACATTCAAACCACAGTAAATTTAAAGAACGATAGTAATTGATCAAATATGGTAGAAATGCCTAATAAGAGAATCGGGACTAAATAAGTTCACCTGTATGTAATAAATCAAATTACTGTTTTAGTGTCCCCTTCTAGTAATAAATCAAAAAAAGAGAATCAAAATTTTTGATTTTCGTATCATAAATAAGGATACAAGTGATAAGAGGAGAATACCTAGAGAGTGGAAAAGAGAGAGATAGAGAGACAGATTTAGATCAACATCCTGTTATTTTTCTGTCCTAAAAGTAATGGAATTAAATAATATAATCCCCTTGAAAATCATCACAATATTTAATAGAGGTAGATTTTGATGAAACAAAAAGGGAAAAAGAAAACTAAAGCATTTATGTGACTTTCTCATGAAGGTAGAATCCCCTTAAGAGTAATCAAAATATTGAGGAGATATAGATTTTTTTTTAAAAAAAAAGAAAATTAAACTACATACTAAAAAGGTTTGATTTGTTTAGATTTTCATGTTGTTTTTAGAATACTTACACTTGTGTGGTTGTCCATTTTTTAGTGCCATATATATGTGCAACACTAGAAGTACTAACTACCAAGTAGAAATATAATAGAAGCAACAAATTAACGGTCACAAAACACTATTCGCATATTTGCAATGGATCAAGCTGGACGTCTAAGCTCCAAGAGGTGGAGCAAAATGGTGTATGTTGCGTTGGCAATAATGTTGTTGTTTATGACGACTGAAATAGCTGCCGTACAAAAAACATACAAAGTCAAAATCTTTCCATGTACTCTCACTAAGTGTAGGAAATCATTCTGCGAAGTAAAATATGGCAGCAAGCTTAGAGGATGGAGCTGCAATTCGGGACATATGTGTCATTGTGTCTATGAAGAGTAGAGAAATATATTGCATGAAACCTCATGTATTTTAGATTGTTTGCTTTCCTTTGAATAAACATATTAAATAAAATTTTATTTTCATATTTTGTTTATTTTCCACTATCTCCATTTCATGATATTTTGTCTAATTAGTTTGTGATCATATAAGTAGCGAAGCTTGGAAATCTTTTCAATATGAGCACTATGAAAAAGTTAAAAGAAAACTTATTGATGTTATTATTGAATGAGGACATAGTTACAAGTTCCAAATGTTGGTTAAAGGCATTACTATATTAATTTTTCTAATTAAGTATATCACAACCTAAAATTTACCACAAACAAAAAAGGAGAAAAATATTAGAGATTTATTGTTAACATCTGAGTAGGGGCACCTGGGTTAGCCACTGCCTATAAACTTCATTCCCCAACTCGACGATGGGAAAAAGAAGGCGGCATTAAGAAATGACAAACAAACATCAAAACGATATCTACAACAAAAATGACCCCATGTAAAACGAGAATAACTGGAGACAGATTAAAAATGACGTCATGTGGAGGATGGCAGCAATAATTGACACTACTGATAGAGCAACAAAAGCTACATATAAAGCGAAAACCATGGAAAAAAAATTAAAGAAATACTACAAGAAACTTAGAACTGCAGCGACAATGAAAGAGCCATTAACATTAAGAACTGCAATGAAAAAATTTTTAAAAAACGACACAGAGCAGAAAATGCCGACAACGTAAAAAAAAAAAGGTCTGTATAAATACGACTACTATACCACAAAACGGCATCAATAAACAATCCTAATTTAAAAAACAACATCATACTCGAAGACAACGATAAAAGGACACACACAACCACTAGAAATAGGATTGTTTTGTAAATAACATGAGCCAGAAACAATATAAATTTGAAAACTGCAATATATATTATGTAACAACGATTAGAAAACGATAAAAACTTGAAAATGGCATTCTGGAGAATAAGAAAACTGATCTCAATTACATACGCGACAATAAACTCTAAAAACGACGAACAATATAAAAGGTAACAAATATACTACAATTTCATCTGCAAATGCAACGAACCGTAAAAACAAAGGGATTAACTTTAAAAGTATAACAACATTATCCCTCTAACGAGGGCTACTTTTCTTTGTCTCACCACCTGGGGGAGTTGGTATGGAATCGATTTATACGTGTTAAGCAAACATAGAGTTTGATTTTCTTTTAAACTCCCAATTCCTGGGATGTTGTCAAGTATGGCAATCAAGTGGCTATAAGTTTGATCACTACCTTGATCACCAGTGGTGATCGTATGATAGCAGTAAGATGACCTACTAGAGTTTTCTCTTTTATTATCCATGATTGATTTCCTTCGTCAGCAGTGAGGTTATAATCACGCCTTTCACTAGGGCTGTCAAATATGGCTTGAGCTATTATGACTTGGGCTTCTTAGATATTAACAGATAAAAACATAAATCAAGTTTACTTGTCTTTCTTCATATGGTCTCAATATTTGAAGTATTGGGTTAAGACACGAGGACAACGATGATCTCTATGTTAACTAACAAAGAAAAGTAACTATAGGCTTGTAGGGGCTAACCATTGCCGTCTGATGTTTCCGTAACTGTACTACTTGTAACTTTGTGTACATAAATTTTAAATTTCAAAGTTTAACACTTGTTTTCTTAAAATTTAAAACCCTCTTAAACTGCTTCTTTTTGTTAGTATTATATTAACAAAAATAATATAAAATCAAATTAACAGATTACTAGATTCTTGTTAAATTATAATATTAATCAAATTAATAGCAATAGGTTACAAGAAACAATAAACGTATTAATCAAATGAACACGGTAAAAATAGTTTAATCAAATAAAACCTCAAACACATTAATCTAATTAATGTATAAATCGTATCCATGCATATCACATATACATAGAACCATATAAAATCAATTTAATCGAATTCACAAGCTGCTTTGATACCACTATTGGGTTTTGTTGGATTTTGCAATTCAAATAAACAATGGAAAATCAAAATTAATTCCCACAAAACCTTCACAGGATCTATGCAATTCGATTAGATTGATAAGAAAGTTATAGAATCTAACCAGGATGACAAAAGGGGCAAGATTGCTGGAAGGAAGAGGGCGGGTTCACTTCGATGACACCCTAACTCAAGGTTTTCGTATTCCGGATTGGATTCAGACGTTGTTACTTAGAGCAACGCCCTCTGTAGATATGAACAGACTCTCTCAAAAATGAATTGGTGTGCTAGCACCATTTCCTTACGTTCAATGACTCTCTCTAATTTTTAGGGTTTTTAATGTTTTTGCCTTTTAGAATAAGAAAATGCCTTTTCTCTTCTAATTCAGCCAGAAACCCTAAAATAGATATATATATATATATATATATATATATTGACTTCGAGAAAGAGTAAGATTTTAACTAGGGTAAACTGTAATTCAAATATGATTCATAGAATCTAGACAATGCCAAATTTAATGAACCTAGACATATCTAGTACATCGAATTTGAATATTATCAGGTTCATTGAACCTAGACACAATAAACCTAAAATTTGTTTTTAGTCTGTTCTAAGTGTGCGACCTTGTAGGTTCACAAAATGTTGGTAGTGGGCTTGAAATTCTGTTTCTAGCCCACAAATCATATGTGACCTCTAGCAAGACATTATGATTACCCAAGTTATGCGAATGTCAATACTCCGACACTACCTAATCTACAATAAGTATTAAAATCCTTTTGTCACTAGATACCTTGATTGAACATAAGGCATGGTTTATGTCATCCTTATACTATTCAATCATGTTATTTCTCGATCTTAAGTAAACTTATATTGATAACCCTTATCAATTCATTCCAATATGGTCATATATTTTTCTTCAGTCAACTTATCGAGGGGCCCATAGATATCTTTCTCATAATAAATGAGGGACAAATTCTTTTTTAATCACTCACATTCCTCACATGATTCACTCTATATCCAACAACAATCCATTCCATCATCTGTTAAAGATAATATTAGAATGTGTTAAAATAAAGAACTTGTCATGTAGGAAACAATGGTGATTTCATGTCAGAGGACTAGGATAATACTATTGTGATGAGAATCACTTATGACAATTATCCACACAATATTCTCATGGCGGGTCGATCCAATACATCATTTTTCAAATATGTATCAATGAGTTGACATAGTATCTCTTGCACATATATAGTAACATAATCATCAGTCAAACTTCATACTAGTCTTTATTCATTATTATCCCAATAATAACGACCGACTAGAGAGAATTTACTTTAAATAACATTTTCCTCGCTCTTTTATATATTATATATATAGAATCTTATTATATATATGGACTTGTTTTCAATGGTTGCACCTCCAATGGTTACATATTTAAAAAAAGTATGTTTAAATAATAATTCATGATGTGACATGATAAGAATTCAACTTTATTAATTATCATAAATTTTTTTAGTCAATTATCAACTTTATTACAACTATTAGATTTACATAAAACGGCTAATAATAACAGTACACATTGAAAATATAACCATTCAAACTACATCCTATATATATTTATCTTTGAGACATATGTCGTTAATTGCTTTCTTAAATGTATTTCTGTTTTATGAGTACTAATAAATAAAATCTTTGTCCCTAACTTGGAAATTGTAAGAAATGTCACTTTTTCAAAACAAATTATAGTAAATAGCAGGTTTTAAAAATATTCAAAGTAAATATTAAATGTTTGATGTAAATAATTTATTTACTCCTTATTTATATAATAAAATTCTGATTTACATAATAAATAGATTTATAATATAAATAATGTATCTACCTATTTGTTTACAATGTAAATATTTCTTATTTATTTAGTAAGTAAGTTATTTACATTGTAAATCTGACATTTATTACAAATATTTTTAAAACTTGATATTTACTTTAAAACGTTTCCAACATTTAACATTTTCCTCGTTCCCACTTCAACTATTTAGTTATTTGGCTCTTATTTCTTGAGATATATATATATATATATATATATATATATATATTACACAATTACATGTAATTGTCTTAAAATTACTAATTGGATGGCAATATATATGGCCATGCAATTAGTAATTTGAGACAATTATAAATAATCTAGTAATTTTGGTGCCTAAGAAAGTGTAATATTATTCATTCTTTAATACCTTTTAGAGCACCTAAAGAAGAGTATCATTTACTTACGAAAGAGATCATACATAAAAGAAATCTCGAACTCCCGTGAAAGTTGAAAGTTGAACCGATAACTTTAGTATGCACCAATTGAGCGGAATCACCACAAGCGCATTAGAAAACGACATTGGACATGAAGAACATTAATAGAACCAAAAAAAGAACTATATCAATTCTAGATACAGAAATCCCCTAAGAGAAACGATACTACTTAGAGGACTAGAATACATGCTGTTTAAGAATGCGGTTCAAACTATAAATTACGTAGTTGATCAAATTACTTATGGTTTAAATTTTGTTAGAAAAACATGATGCTAAAATTGAATTGAATTATAATTTTGCGGTTTAAACCATCATCTCAAATAGACTTATAAATAGCATAATATAAATACAAAAAGCACGTTAGACATTCAAACCAAATTAAATTTAAAGAACGATAGTAATTGATCAAATATGGTAGAAATGCCTAATAAAAGAATCGGGACTAAATAAGTTCACCTGTATGTAATAAATCAAATTATTGTTTTAGTGTCCCCTTCTAGTAATAAATCAAAAAAAGAGAATCAAAATTTTTTATTTTTGTATCATAAATAAGGATACAAGTGATAAGAGGAGAATACCTAGAGAGTGGAAAAGAGAGAGACAGAGAGACAGATTTAGATCAACATCCTGTTGTTTTTCTGTCCTAAAAGTAATGGAATTAAATAATATAATCCCCTTGAAAATCATCACAATATTTAATAGAGGTAGATTTTGATGAAACAAAAAGGGAAAAAGAAAATTAAAGCATTTATGTGATTTTCTCATGAAGGTAGAATCCCCTTAAGAGTAATCAAAATATTGAGGAGATATAGATTTTTTTTTTAAAAAAAGAAAATTAAACTACATATAAAAAGGTTTGATTTGTTTAGATTTTCATGTTGTTTTTAGAATACTTACACTTGTGTGGTTGTACATTTTTTAGTACCATATGTATGTGCAACACTAGAAGTACTAACTACCAAGTAGAAATATAATAGAAGCAACAAATTAACAGTCACAAAACACTATTCGCATATTTGCAATGGATCAAGCTTGACGTCTAAGCTCCAAGAGGTGGAGCAAAATGGTGTACGTTGCGTTGGCAATAATGTTGTTGTTTATGACGACTGAAGCAGCTGCCGTACAAAAAACATACAAAGTCAAAATCGTTCCTTGTACTTTCACTACGTGTAAGAAATCATTCTGCGATGTGAAATATGGCAGCAGGCTTAGAGGATGGAGCTGCAATTCGGGAGATATGTGTCATTGTGTCTATGAAGAGTAGAGAAATATATTTCATGAAACCTCATGTATTTTAGATTGTTTGCTTTCCTTTGAATAAACATATTAAATAAAATTTTATTTTCATATTTTGTTTATTTTCCATTATCTCTCTTTCATGGTATTTTGTCTAATTAGTTTGTGATCATATAAGTAGCGAAGCTTTGAAATCTTTTCAATATGAGCACTATGAAAAAGTTAAAAGAAAACTTATTGATGTTATTATTGAATGAGGACATAGTTACAAGTTCCAAATGTTGGTTAAAGGCATTACTATATTAATTTTTCTAATTAAGTATATCACAACCTAAAATTTACCACAAACAAAAAAGGAGAAAAAGATTAGAGATTTATTGTTAATATCTGAGTAGGGGCACCTGGGTTAGCCACTGCCTATAAACTTCATTCCCTAACTCGACGATGGGAAAAAGAAGGCGGCATTAAGAAACGATAAACAAACATCAAAACGATATCTACAATAAAAATGACACCATGTAAAACGAGAATAACTAGAGACAGATTAAAAACGACGTCATGTGGAGGATGGCGGCAATAATTGACACTACTGATAGAGCAACAAAAGCTACATATAAAGCGAAAACCATGGAAAAAAAATTAAAGAAATACTACAAGAAACTTAGAACTGCAGCGACAATGAAAGAGCCATTAACATTAAGAATTGCAATGAAAAAATTTTTAAAAAATGACACAGAGCAGAAAATGCCGACAACGTAAAAAAAAAGGTCTATATAAATACGGCTACTATACCACAAAACGGCATCAATAAACAATCCTAATTTAAAAAACAACATCATACTCGAAGACAACGATAAAAGGACACACACAACCACTAAAAATAGGATTGTTTTGTAAATAACATGAGCCAGAAACAATATAAATTTGAAAACTGCAATATATATTACGTAACAACGATTAGAAAACGATAAAAACTTGAAAATGGCATTATGGAGAATAAGAAAACTGATCTCAATTACATAAGCGACAATAAACTCTAAAAACGACGAATAATATAAAAGGTAACAAATATACTACAATTTCATCTGCAAACGCAATGAACCGTAAAAACAAAGGGATTAACTTTAAAAGTATAACAACATTATCCCCCTAATGAGGGCTACTTTTCTTTGTCTCACCACCTGGGGGAGTTGGTATGGAATTGATTTATATGTGTTAAGCAAACATAGAGTTTGATTTTCTTTTAAACTCCCAATTCCCGGGATGTTGTCAAGGATGGCAATCAACTGGCTATTAGCTTGATCACTACCTTGATCACCAGTGGTGATCGTATGATAGCAGTAAGATGACCTATCAAAGTTTTCTCTTTTATTATCCATGATTGATTTCCTCCGTCAGCAGTGAGGTTATGATCACGCCTTTCACTAGGCCTGCCAAATATGGCTTTAGCTATTGTGACTTAGGCTTCTTAGATATTAATAGATAAAAACATAAATCAAGTTTACTTGTCTTTCTACATATGGTCTCAATATATTAAGTATTGGGTTAAGACATGAGGACAAAGATGATCTCTATTTTAAATAACAAAGAAAAGTAACTATAGGCTTGTAGGGGCTAACCATTGTCGTCTGATATTTCTGTAACTATAGTACTTGTAACTTTGTGTACATAAATTTTAAATTTCAAAGTTTAACACTTGTTTTCTTAAAATTTAAAACCCTCTTAAACTGCTTCTTTCTGTTAGTATTATATTAACAGAAATAATATAAAATCAAATTAACAGATTACTAGATTCTTGTTAAATTATAATATTAATCAAATTAATAGCAATAGGTTACAAGAAACAATAAACGTATTAATTAAATTAACACGGTAAAAATAGTTGAATCAAATAAAACCTCAAACACATTAATCTAATTAATGTATAAATCGTATCCATGCATATCACATATACATAGATTTGCTTTGATACCACTGTTGGGTTTTGTTGGATTTTGTAATTCAAATAAACAGTGGAAAATCAAAATTAATTCCCCCAAAACCCTCACAGCATCTATGCAATTCGATTAGATTGATAAAAAAGTTATAGAATCTAACCAGGATGACAAAAGGGGCAAGATTGCTGGAAGGAAGAGAGCAGGTTCACTCCGATGACACCCTAACTCAAGGTTTTCGTATTCGGGATTGGATACAGACGTTGTTACCTTAAGCTACGCCCTCTGCAGGTATCCACATAAACAGACTCTCTAAAAAACGAATTGGTGTGCGAGCACCCTTTCCTTACGTTCAATGACTCTCTCTAATTTTTAGGGTTTTTAATGTTTTTGCCTTTTAGAATGAGAAAATGCCTTTTCTCTTCTAATTCAGCCATAAACCCTAAAACAGATATATATATATATATATTGACTTTGAGAAAGAGTCAGATTTTAATTAGGGTAAACTGTAATTCAGATATGATTCATAGAATCTAGACAATGTCAAATTTAATGAACCTAGACATATCTAGTACATCGAATCTGGGCATTATCAAGTTCATTGAACCTAGACACAGTAAACCCAAAATTTGTTTTTAGTCTGTTCTAAGTGTGCGACCTTGTAGGTTCACATAACATTGGTAGTGGGTTTGAAATTCTGTTTCTAGCCCACAAATCATAAGTTACCTCTAGCAAGACATTATGATTACCCAAGTTATGCGAATGTCAATAATCCGACACAACCTAATCCACAATAAGTATTAATATCCTTTTGTCACTAGATACCTTGATTGAACATAAGGCATAGTTTATATCATCCTTCTACTATTCAATCATATTATTTCTCGATCTTAAGTAAACTAATATTAATAACCCTTATCAATTCATTCCAGTATGGCCATACATTTTTCTTCAGTCAACTTATCGAGGGGCCCGTATGTAACACCCGAGAATTTTTAATGCATTAAAAATGCATTAAGTTAAGGATTATATTAAGACAAAAAGTACAGTTTAATGAAAAATACTGTATAATAATATAAAAAATTATACAGTATTAGAGCAATGCAGTGTAAGAATTGGATTGTGTGGACCAAATTTCTTTTACAAAAGTATAAAAAGAAAAGAAGAAAAAAAAGGAAATATCAGAAAAAAAAAATTGACTCTCTCTAATTTCTCTTTCTAGATTTTCTCTCTCTCTCTCTCCTCAAATCTCGTTCGAGATTCTGGCATCCGTTTTTGACACCTCCCACGCCAATGGAAAGCTCTCGATGAGCTAAGTCCAACGTGGTGCCGTGCCGCCCAAAAAGTAGCCGAAGGAAGCCTCATGCACCGCCCAAAGTGGCAGAGAAACCCATTTCTTTTCGACGAGATATCTTCGCCGTCCGACGTCTGATCGATGTAATTCTTTTTCCTACACGACCACCGTGATGAGAGGAACAAAACCCACCCTTGGTGGTAGCTCATCAATGGTCGGATTGCTCCGCCCTCCTGCCGCCGCCATAGGCCACTGCGAGTTCTTCAATTTCGTCAGTTTTGACAGCGTTGAGGGGCTTCAATGGAGGGGAAACACTCAGATGAGGATGGGTAGCGAAAACCCTCAGCCAATTTTGGGTTTCCACAGCCGGAGAATCAAGATTGAAATCTCCATTTTTGGCCGCCGACTTTGAGCTTCGAGCCGCTATGTTAGAGGCAAAATTAGGTGAAATTGACACCGTCATTAGACTCAGAAGGGTCGATTTAGGGGGGGTAGGATCGAGCTCAGCCCCCAATGGAGCTAATCGCCGTCGGTCAACGGCGACTTTGGATTTTTGTGATCCGGACCTCCGATCAAAGATCCGAGACTGCCTCCTGACTCGTTTCGATGCTCTAAACGCAATGGTGATCTCCATTTGAGCAAATTCCACTCCAGTGAAAATCATCTAGTACCAACTACACGTAGATCGAGGTGATTCAAACAGTAGTAACGAAGTCCAGAATGACAGTTCCAGTAACGTATGATCTCCAGGAAGCATTCTTAGCCATTCATGGTCACTCGATGAGCACTGTAGAGGATGCTTCACATACTGTAGATACAGCGAGGTACAACTGGACTTGCTTAGCTTGGAGTCCAAGTAAGTAGAAATCTTGTCTATAGTATGAACCGTTTTAAAATAAATTGTTTTAGATGCTTTCATAAAAATTTATGAAATGCATGATCAGTGATTGTTACACTATTTTATACGAGAATGGGTTTTATAACATTACAAGGTTGACGAAAAACCTGTTAAGGGTAAAATCATCATTATTTAGGAAACGGCTGGAAGGAGTTGAACACTCCGATTTAGCATAATGTTAATAGATAAAAAATGTTTCGTAATACATTAAGTAACGTAACCGTCATGTGAGACCATAGATTTAATAGGGGATGTTTAAGTAAACGAGAGATACACCGATGGGTTACGAGGTTAAAAGGAAAAGTAACCCCAGTGGGTTACAAAGCTAAGTGAAGGAAAGGTAAACCAATGGTTTATAAGGTTAAGTAAAGACAACGGTAAACGAAAGTACACTAGTCAAGTTAAAAGGAAAGAATGGTTAATGTTTATGTTTTATTATCAATCGAGTGGATTGATAATAAAGAATGTTAACTAATAAGTCGGTTGTCGTTTGATCAGAATGCAGAGGCCGACTAATAGAAGGAAAAGGAACGGAATAGAGAACGCTAGAGCATAGTTCGGTTAAGTTTCAAATCTCACCCACAGCATGAAGTATATGATTTTTAAATGCTTATTTATATAATTTGCAAATGAGTTTACAATTATTATGCAAGTTTCTTTTAAAGTATGTTTGCATTATTTATGCAAAATTTTTTAAAGTTCAAGAAAAAGATTTGCAATGAATTTGCAATTGTTATGTTTAAAGTCAAATGGCATATTGACATGCATAACGTTTTTAAAAGTTCAAGTTCTGATTTTCAAAGTATTTAAAGTATGTTTTGTATTATGACAATGCATGATGTTTTATAATTTAAGTTATAAGTTATATGATGCATTGGTTATGCAATAAGTTACATTTGTTGTGCAATAAGTTTTAGAATAAAAGTTATAATTTGTAAAATGTAATTTAGTTATATGTTGCATTTGTTATGCAATAAGTGTTAGAATACAAGTTATGATTTGTAAAATATGTTTGCATTTTATGATGCATTTGTTAAGCAATAGGTTGCATTTATTATGCAATAGGTTTTACAATACAAGCTATAAATTGCAATTGTGTTTGCATATGATGTGATTGCATTTGGAATGCTCACAAAAGTTAATAAGAAGGTAACGTAAAGATAAAAGAAAAGTATCATACTAGCCTCTTTGTTATGAGGTAATGAAAGTAAAATTAAAGTTTGACCTCCTAGATGTGACGTACAAGACCTCAATGTTTGATGGTCTCAAGTCTTCCACAAGGGAAGCATCACATTTATGATCTCATGATTAAAGATGTTGGTACGAACACTAAATGTTATAAAGTAAGGAAAGTTAAAGAACGAAGATAGAAAGTTAAAGTAAGAAAAGAATGTTCATAAATTGCTCATAATTGAAGTTAATAATTGAGCATAAATGGAGTCATGCATTCTGATGTTGCTTGAATGTCTTTTTATGAAATATTTATATGTTATGTTATGAAAGAAATTTTGATAAATGTTTTACATTAAATGTTTATGAAAAACATTTTCATTTTTTCAAGAAGATATTTGTAAATGACATTTTAAGAAAAACGTTCAAGAAATGTTTTACGAAAAACGTTTATGCAAAATGTTTCAGAAATGTTTTATGAAAAACATTTTCAGAAATGTTTATGGAAAACGTTTGTGTAAAATATTTCAAGAGGAAGGTTTTTATGAGAAAAGTTTTAAAGCATGATTAAATGATTTGTGAGTTTATATTTGAACTTATTGAGCGAAAGCTCATTAAAAGCTTTTCATGCTGTAGGTAATTTATTGGTGACCAGTAGGACCCGTTAGAAGAGCTGGGTGCTACGGAGGACAGATGCGAAGATTTGGGTATGGATACCACCACTTTTTGCTTCCGCTATGCAAAGAAAAGGTTTTCCATTGTATAATGTAGTGTTTGCGAAGTTTTAAGAAAATCAGAGTTCTAAGAATTGTATTCAAAGTTTTAAGATACAATTTACGAACTATTTTATGTAATTATACAGTAAAGTTTAAAGCTATGGTTTAATAAATGTTTCTTATTAAGTTTTAAGAAACGATTTGAAATGATTTTAAGTGCAAGTGTTGAGCGAGGTCTCAACTTAAAATGTGCCAGAGGTCGCATCAGTTTTAAAGAACGTTTAAAGAACATTTAAAGAAAAAAAATTATTATTTCAGTATTTTTCTTACTAAGTAAATAAGATTACTGTTTATGAAACGATCTTTAAGAAAGTAAAATGACTGCCTGAAAAGGCGGGTCGTCACACCATAGATATCTTTCTCATAATAAATGAGGGACAAATTCCTTTTTAATCACTCATATTCCTCACATGATTCAATCTATATCCAACAACAATCTATTCCATCATCTGTTAAAGATAATATTAGAATGTGTTAAAATAAAGAACTTGTCATGTAGGAAATAATGGTGATTTCATGTCAGAGGACTAGGATAATATTATTGTGATGAGAATCACTTCTGACAATTATCCACACAATATTCTCATGGTCGATCGATCCAATACATCATTTTTTAAATATGTATCTATGAATTGACTTAGTATCTCATGCACATGATTAGTAACATAATCATCAGTCAAACTTCATACTAGTCTTCATTCATTATTATCCCAATAATAATGGCCGACTAGAGATAATTTACTTCAAATAACATTTTCCTCGCTCTTCTATATAATATATACATAGAATCTTATTATATATATGGACTTGTTTTCAATGGTTACACCTCCAATGGTTACATATTTAAAAAAAAAGTATGTTTAAATAATAATTAATGATGTGACATGATAAGAATTCAATTTTATTAATAAAAACGACGTCATGTGAAGGATGGCGGCAAATAAATGACAATACTGATAGAGTAACAAAAGCTACATATAAAGCGAAAACCATGGAAAAAAATTAAAGAAATGCTACAAGAAACTTAGAACTACAACGACAATAAAAGAGCCATTAACATTAAGAACTGCAATGAAAAAAATTTTAAAAAACGACACGGAGTAGAAAATGCCGACAACATAAAAAAAAGGTCTGTATAAATACGACTACTATACCACAAAACGGCATCAATAAACAATCCTAATTTAAAAAACGAAATCATACTCAAAGACAACAATAAAAGGACACGCACAACCACTAGAAATAGGTCTGTTTTGTAAATAATATGAGCCAGAAATAATTTAAATTTTAAAACTGCAATATATATTACATAACAACCATTAGAAAACGGTAAAAACTTGAAAACGGAATTCTGGAGAATAAGAAAAATGAACTCAATTACATAGGCGACAAAAAACTCTAAAAACAACGAACAATATAAAAGGTAACAAATATACTACAATTTCATCTGCAAATGCAACGAACCGTAAAAACAAAGGGATTAACTTTAAAAGTATAACAACATTATCCCCCTAACGAGGGCTGCTCTTCTCAATCTCACCACCTGGGGGAGTTGGTATGGAATCGATTTATACGTGTTAAGCAAACTTAGAGTTTGATTTTCTTCTAAACTCCCAATTCTCGAGATGTTGTCAAGTATGGCAATCAAGTGGCTATAAGCTTGATCACTACCTTGATCACCAGTGGTGATCGCATGATAGCAGTAAGATGACCTATCAGACTTTTCTCTTTTATTATCCATGATTGATTTCCTTCATCAGCAGTGAGGTTATAATCACGCCTTTCACTAGGCCTGTCAAATATGGCTTGAGCTATTGTGACTTAGGCTTCTTAGATATTAATAGATAAAAACATAAATCAAGTTTACTTGTCTTTCTACATATGGTCTCAATATATTATGTATTGGGTTAAGACATGAGGACAACGATGATCTCCATTTTAACTAACAAAGAAAAGTAACTATAGGCTTGTAGGGGCTAACCATTGTCGTCTGATGTTTTCGTAACTATAGTACTTGTAACTTTGTGTACATAAATTTTAAATTTCAAAGTTTAACACTTGTTTTCTTAAAATTTAAAACCCTCTTAAACTGCTTCTTTCTGCTAGTATTATGTTAACGGAAATAATATAAAATCAAATTAACAGATTACTAGATTCTTGTTAAATTATAATATTAATCAAATTAATAGCAATAGGCAACAAGAAACAATAAACGTATTAATCAAATTAACGCGGTAAAAGTAGTTTAATCAAATAAAACCTCAAACACATTAATCTAATTAATGTATAAATCGTATCCATGTATATCACATGTACATAGAACCATATAAAATCAATTTAATCGAATGCGTAAGTTGCTTTGATACCACTGTTGGGTTTTGTCGGATTTTGTAATTCAAATAAACAATGAAAAATCAGAATTAATTCCCAAAAAACCCTCACAACATCTATGCAATTCGATTATATTGATAAGAAAGTTATAGAATCTAACTAGGATGACAAAAGGGGCAAGATTGCTGGAAGGAAGAGAGCGGGTTCACTCTGATGACACCCTAACTCAAGATTTTCGTATTCAGGATTGGATTCAGACGTTGTTACCTAAAGCAATGCCCTCTGCAGGTACCCACATGAATAGACTCTCTCAAAAACGAATTGGTGTGCTAGCACCCTTTCCTTACGTTCAATGACTCTCTCTAATTTTCAAGGTTTTTAATGTTTTTGGCTTTTAGAATAAGAAAACGCCTTTTCTCTTCTAATTCAGCAAGAAACCCTAAAACAGATATATATATATATATATATTGACTTCGAGAAAGAGTCAGATTTTAACTAGGGTAAACTGTAATTCAAATATGATTCATAGAATCTAGACAATGTCAAATTTAATGAACCTAGACATATCTAGTACATCAAATCTGGGCATTATCAAGTTCATTGAACCTAGACACAATAAACCCAAAATTTGTTTTTAGTCTGTTCTAAGTGTGTGACCTTGTAGGTTCACATAACATTGGTAGTGGGCTTGAAATTATGTTTCTGGCCCACAAATCATAAGTGACCTCTAGCAAGACATTATGATTACCCAAGTTATGCGAATGTCAATAATCCGACACAACCTAATCCACAATAAGTATTAAAATCCTTTTGCCACTAGATATCTTGATTGAACATAAGGCATGGTTTATGTCATCCTTATACTATTCAATCATATTATTTCTCGATCTTAAGTAAATTGATATTGATAACCCCTATCAATTCATTCCAGTATGGCCAAACATTTTTCTTCAGTCAACTTATCGAGGGGCCTATAGATATCTTTCTCATAATAAATGAGGGACAAATTCCTTTTTAATCACTCACATTCCTCACATGATTCACTCTATATCCAACAACAATCCATTCCATTATCTGTTAAAGATAATATTGGAATGTGTTAAAATAAAGAACTTGTCATGTAGGAAATAATGGTAATTTCATGTCAGAGGACTAGGATAATACTATTGTGATGAGAAACATTTATGACAATTATCTACACAATATTCTCATGGCGGGTCGATCCAATACATCATTTTTCAAATATGTATCAATGAGTTGACTTAGTATCTCATGCACATGATTAGTAACATAATCATCAGTCAAACTTCATACTAGTCTTCATTCATTATTATCCCAATAATAATTACCGACTAGGGATAATTTACTTCAAATAACATTTTCCTCGTTCTTCTACATATTATATATATAGAATCTTATTATATATATGGACTTGTGTTCAATGGTTACACCTCCAATGGTTACATATTTTAAAAAAGTATGTTTAAATAATAATCAATGATGTGACATGATAAGAATTCAGCTTTATTAATTATCATAAATTTTTTTGGTCAATTATCAACTTTATTACAACTATTAGATTTACATAAAATGGCTAATAATAACACTACACATTAAAAATATAACCATTCAAACTACATCCTATATATATTTATCTTTGAGACATATGTAGTTAATTCTTTCTTAAATGTATTTAACGACTGTTTTATGAGTACTAATAAATAAAATCTTTGTCCCTAACTTGGAAATTATAAGAAATGTCACTTTTTCAAAACAAATTATAGTAAATAGCAGGTTTTAAAAATATTCAAAGTAAATATTAAATGTATGATGTAAATAATTTATTTACTCCTTGTTTATACAATAAAATTCTGATTTACATAATAAATGGATTTATAATATAAATAATGTATCTACCTATTTGTTTACAATGTAAATATTTTTTATTTATTTAGTAAGTATGTTATTTACATTGTAAATCTGAAATTTACTACAAATATTTTTAAAACTTGATATTTACTTTAAAACGTTTCCAACATTTAACATTTTCCTCATCCACACTTCAACTATTTAGTTATTTGGCTCTTATTCCTTGATATATATATATATATATATATATATATATATATATATATATAAACGATTACATATAATTGTCTTAAAATTACTAATTGGATGGCAATATGTATGGCCATGCAATTAGTAATTTGAGACAATTATAAATAATCTTGTAATTTCGGTGCCTAAGAAAGTGTAATATTATTCATTCGTTAATACCTTTTAGAGCACCTAAAGAAGAGTATCATTTACTTACGAAAGAGATCATACATAAAAGGTAATCTCGAACTCCCGTGAAAGTTGAAAATTGAACTGATAACTTTAGTATGCACCAATTGAGCGGAATCACCACAAGCGCATTAGAAATTGACATTGGACATGAAGAACATTAACAGAACTGAGAAAGGAAAAAAGAAAGAAAAAAAAGAACTATATCAATTCTAGATACAAAAATCCCCTCAGAGAAACGATACTACTTAGAGGACTAGAATACACGCTGTTTAATAACGCGGTTCAAACTATAAATTATGTAGTTGATCAAATTACTTATGGTTTAAATTTTGTTAAAAAAACACGAAGCTAAAATTGAATTGAATTATAATTTTGCTGTTCAAACCATCATCTCAAATAGACTTATAAATAGCATAAAATAAATACAAAAAGCACGTTAGAAATTCAAACCACAGTAAATTTGAAGAACGATAGTAATTGATCAAATATGGTAGAAATGCCTAATAAGAGAATTAGGACTAAATAAGTTCACCAATATGCAATAAATGGAATTACGGTTTTAGTGTCCCCTTATGGTAATAAATCAAAAAAAGAGAATCAAAATTTTTGATTTTTGTATCATAAATCAGGATACAAGTGATAAGAGGAGAATATCTAGAGAGTGAAAAAGAGAGAGATAGACAGAGAGAGAGATTTAGATCAACATCCTGATATTTTTCTGTCCTAAAAGTAATGGAATTAAATAATATAATCCCTTTGAAAATCATCACAATATTTAATAGAGGTAGATTTTGATGAAACAAAAAGGGAAAAAGAAAATTAAAGCATTTATGTGATTTTCTCATGAAGGTAGAATCCCCGTAAGAGTAATCACAATATTGAGGAGATATAGATTTAAAAAAAAAAAAGAAAAGATAATTAAACTACATACTAAAAAGGTTTGATTTGTTTAGATTTTCATGTTGTTTTTAGAATACTTGCACTTGTGTGGTTGTCCACTTGTTAGTATTATATATATGTGCAACACTAGAAGTACTAACTACCAAGTAGAAATATAATAGAAGCAACAAATTAACAGTCACAAAACACTATTTGCATATTTGCAATGGATCAAGCTGGACGTCTAAGCTCCAAGAGGTGGGGAAAAATGGTGTTTGTTGCGTTGGCAATAATGTTGTTGTTTATGACGACTGAAGTAGCTGCCATACAAAAAACATACAAAGTCAAAATCGTTCCATGTACTTTCACTACATGTAAGAAATCATACTGCGATGTAAAATATGGCAGCAGGCTTAGAGGATGGAGCTGCAATCCAGGAGATATGTGTCATTGTGTCTATGAAGAGTAGAGAAATATATTGCATGAAACCTCATGTATTTTAGATTGTTTGCTTTCCTTTGAATAAACATATTAAATAAAATTTTATTTTCATATTTTGTTTATTTTCCTCTATCTCTCTTTCATGATATTTTGTCTGATTAGTTTGTGGTCATATAAGTATCGAAGCTTGGAAATCTTTTCAATATGAGCACTATGAAAAAGTTAAAAGAAAACTTATTGATGTTATTATTGAATGAGGACATAGTTACATGTTTCAAATGTTGGTTAAAGGCACTACTATATTAATTTTTCTAATTAAGTATATCACAACCTAAAATTTACCACAAACAAAAAAGGAGAAAAAGATTAGAGATTTATTGTTAATATCTGAGTAGGGGCACCTGGATTAGCCACTGCATATAAACTTCATTCCCTAACCTGACAATGGGAAAAAGTAGGCGGCATTAAGAAACGACAAACAACCATCAAAACGATATCTACAATAAAAACGACACCAAGTAAAACGAGAATTACTGGAGATGAAATAAAAACGACGTCATGTGGAGGATGGCGGCAAATAAATGACAATACTGATAGAGTAACAAAAGCTACATATAAGGCGAAAACCATGGAAAAAAATTAAAGAAATACTACAAGAAACTTAGAACTACAACAACAATAAAAGAGCCATTAACATTAAGAACTGCAATGAAAAAAATTTTAAAAAACGACACGGAGTAGAAAATGCCGACAACATAAAAAAAAGGTCTGTATAAATATGATTACTATACCACAAAACGGCATCAATAAACAATCCTAATTTAAAAAATGACATCATACTCAAAGACAACAATAAAAGGACACGCACAGCCACTAGAAATAGGTCTGTTTTGTAAATAAAATGAGCCAGAAACAATTTAAATTTTAAAACTGCAATATATATTCCATAACAACCATTAGAAAACGGTAAAAACTTGAAAACGGAATTCTAGAGAATAAGAAAAATGATCTCAATTACATAGGCGACAATAAACTCTAAAAACAACGAACAATATAAAAGGTAACAAATATACTACAATTTCATCTGCAAACGCAACGAACCGTAAAAACAAAGGGATTAACTTTAAAAGTATAACAGCATTATCCCCCTAACGAGGGCTGCTCTTCTCAGTCTCACCACCTGGGGGAGTTGGTATGGAATCGATTTATACGTGTTAAGCAAACTTAGAGTTTGATTTTCTTCTAAACTCCCAATTCCCGGGATGTTGTCAAGTATGGCAATCAAGTGGCTATAAGCTTGATCACTACCTTGATCACCAGTGGTGATCGTATGATAGCAGTAAGATGACCTATCAGAGTTTTCTCTTTTATTATCCATGATTGATTTCCTTCGTCAGCAATGAGGTTATAATCACGCCTTTCACTAGGCCTGTCAAATATGGCTTGAGCTATTGTGACTTAGGCTTCTTAGATATCAATAGATAAAAACATAAATCAAGTTTACTTGTCTTTCTACATATGGTCTCAATATATTAAGTATTGGCTTAAGACACGAGGACAACGATGATCTCCATTTTAACTAACAAAGAAAAGTAACTATAGGCTTGTAGGGGCTAACCATTGTCGTCTGATGTTTCCGTAACTATAGTACTTGTAACTTTGTGTACATAAATTTTAAATTTCAAAGTTTAACACTTGTTTTCTTAAAATTTAAAACCCTCTTAAACTGCTTCTTTTTGTTAGTATTATGTTAACGGAATTCTTATACTGCTCTGGCCTCATTTCTACCCCCGGTTAGGCTTAGGACAACCTCTATGTCCTATTTACATTCTAATCATCCATTCGTTTATATCACAATTTTACAATTAATTGTGACATAAATTTTTTTTTATGGATATTATGCACAAATCTCTGAGTCATCAAACTCATCAAATTTGTATTTTACAATATCCACCATTGCATTACATATGCCATAAAATTTGTAATCAATGCTGCTCATTCATATTTTATTGTAATTTTCATAAAAATTACTATTTTTACAAAATTTTACATTTTTAAGAATAAATTCATTAATTAAACTTAATTAAATATTAGGTTTTATTGATGATGTTTCATCGGTTATTACATTAGATAACTTTCTCTTCCCGAATTTACTTTTATTAAAATGAATTTTCTCAAACGTAAGACTGTCTAACATTTTTTTAATAAATTATTATCTTAACTATGACTTTTATAAATGTTTTCCCTAATTGCTCTTCTTAAATAATTTCTTCATACAAATGTTCATGTCTAAACATTTCCGTCATATAAACGTCTCAAATATCTTTTTATGTATACTCTATATATAATTTACTACCTAATTTTTTTCGCTAAAAACTTTTTTCTTTGCTTGTTAGGGTGAACTTTATTTTTTTTAAAACGTATTCTATTAATTTTTTGTCACTAAACTAAACTATTAGGTGAATAATAAAAGAGTATAATTATAATTTAGAAATAAATTTAGATCCTTAAAAAAATGTAAGCATTGCATATAACAAGTGACATGACAGGCGATTTTGGTTACGACATATTTATGTGTAATGCAGATAACAGGCACTTTTTTTTTTTTTCAAATTGGCATTTTACTGCTATGATATGACTTAATGTTGAAAAGCCAACTTAGATGTTTCATAGGAGTGAACAAAATTTCGAATATATTAGATGTTACACAAGAGTTGGTTGTAAGATTGGAAAAAGAGATAATTTGGCTGGTATAGAGTATAGGGCATGATGTAACATCTTTTTGCTTTTTTTCTTTTTTTTTCCTGTTAATTGTATTAGAGATGGGTGCCGGATATGGTGGCTAGTATTACGAATAGGCTTGAGAAGTGGGAGCATATTAGAGAAGGGAGAGATGAATTTGAGACAGATGTTCACAAAGAACTTCATGAAGTCTCGGCTGATGTTATATCAAGGACAGCTTTTGGCAGCAATTTAGAAGAAGGAAAGCAAATTTCCGACTTACAAGAACAACAAATACATCTTTACTGAAGGGAACAAGAAGTGTTTATATTCCTGGATTTAGGTGAGTTTTTTCAATTTTTTATTTGCTAATAAAAAATTGGAAAAGATTATTTCGGAAGCAAGTTATAGTTTTTTGTTTTAAAAACTTTTTGTATTTCAAAACACAGGTTTTTGCCTACCAAGGACAACAGAGAGACGAAGATTAGAGATGGAAAACTATAAATCAAAAGAGAATTCAAAGATTCTACTTACTTTGTTGATGTCTCCTCACAAAAGTCGAGATGGCCATGAAGTGAAGCTAGGAGAAGAGGAAATCATAGATGAATGCAAGAGCTTCTACTTTGCAGGAAAGGAAACAACTGCCAATCTCTTGACTTGGGCCCTTCTCCTTTTAGCTCAACATCAGGAATGGCTAACTAAGGCTCAAAGGAAATCATACGAATGTTCGAGGAGGTCAAGGTTCAGCAGCCAAATTCAGCTCTGGTTAAAAAACGACGTCGTCGAATACCCAGCCCCATTCTTCCCGCGGTGGTCCGGCATGTACGGTGAGAGTTTCCTGTACTGGTATGGGACGACGCCTCGGGTGGCAATCTCCTACCCGGATTTGATCCACAAGGCGCTGATGAACACCAGTGGGTCCATTACCAAGATTGAATTTAACCCTTCGAATAAGCAGCTTTCTCGCTGGGTTGGAGGACCGCAAATGGGCTTTGCAGAGGAGGATTGTTGTGCAGTCCACTATGGAGCAAGTCAAGGTTAGTATAGTACCTCTGCTTATGTACACAAAGGGATGGTTTCAATTCCAATTAAAACTCTCGTTTGCCCCAGCAAAGGTTAGACCCAAGTCTTGGTGATTAGAGTTGTTTTTTTTGTTCAATTGAAACAGTAATTAGAGTCTTTTTTTATTCAAATTAATATTTTGACAAACTTATCAAGCCTAAATTCTAACCATCAATTGTAGGTCTAACTCATTTTATTAGTTCTAACTGGACTCTCAAATATGGGCTTTGCTTTAGAGACCTTGTGTCTAAAAATATCTACTCTTTCATAATATTACAAATCTATCTACTCTAATTTAAAAAATATTGTACTTAAACTAGGAAATACACTCCTTCAAAAAGAAAAGAAAAGAAAAAAAAAACCTATGAAATACATGGGTGTAGTTACTATTTACAACCAATTATGTGTTATATTTTGAAATTGACTAATTAAACATGATATACGTATCAATCTTTTTTAAATTTTAAATATAAGACCCACATAGCTTATAAAGTCCTTATCAATCTCAGTTTTGGATTAGTGATGGGGACAAGACCTTTACAATGTTGCTAAAACTCTTACTTTATAGTTCAAAATTTATTTTTCTTTAGAGTTGGGTGCCAGATGTAGTAACTGGTGTTGTGAAGAAGCTAGAGAATTGGGAGGACGTAAGAGAAGGGAGAGAGGAATTTGAGATTGATGTGCACAAAGAACTTCATGAGCTTTTGGCAGATGTCATATCAAGAACTGCTTTCGGAAGCAGTTTTGAGGAAGGGAAGCGCATATTCAACTTACAAGACGATCAACTGCTTCACTTCTTCAAGGGATCAAGAAATGTATACATTCCTGGATTCAGGTGACCGTATAGTTTATACACCTTTAACTTAGTCACACAAACGCACAGATTTTTACCTTTCAAACAGATTTGAAGACTTTAAAACTTAACAACCACTATAAAGATACTGTTCTCGTAAACTACCGAGAATAATAAAACCTCAAAGAAAATAAATTTATGGAAAAAAACGCAACATTCATGGTAGTTTACCTTAAAGGTCAATTCACTTGTTGTCTTTGCATCAAGATAGTAATTGACCTCCACAATTATCTATGAAGTGGATCTTACTTAGGCTATGTTTGGCACCTGTTGGTGGAACCATAGTTCTAACCATCTATAATATAAAGCTCTCTGCAGCTATAATATAAAAAAATAAAAAATAATAAAATAATAAAAAAAACACAGTTACAGTGTAAAGCTCTCAGTAGATATCTACAGTGTTTTACACCAATATTGATTCTAACTACCGGTTTCAACCTCTCTCCCAAACAACCTATTAGTCAAACTTTATGATAGTGTAATTAAGCGTTTGAGTCTTTAGTCATCGGGCATCTAAAGCAAGTTTGATTTGCTTTGCTTTCATAATCACAAGTTTTTGCCTACAAAGGACAACAGAGAGAGATGGAGATTGGGGAAGGAAACTCGTGAATCTGTACGAGGCTGATCATGACAAATAGAAAAACAAGAGAGAATTCCAGGAATCTACCTAGTCTATTGATGTCTTCTTATGAAAATCAGGAAGGAAAGGAAGCGAAACTGGGGGTTGAGGAGATCATAGATGAGTGCAAGACCTTTTACTTGGCAGGAAAGGAAACAACTACCAATCTTTTGACTTGGGCTCTTCTATGTCTAGCACGGCATGAGGAATGGCAAAACAAGGCTAGAGAAGAAGTAGTTAGCGTCTGCGGATCCAATGGACTTCCAATTGCTGAGAATCTAAACAAACTTAAGCTCGTGAGTTCAATTCTTTGTTACTCATTGAACATAATCATGAATCTTCTTAAACTTTTTGACAACTATCTGCAAAACAACTCTGCATATTGTAGCTCATAAAATACACGAACTAGTACAAATGTCGTTGTCTCTCGTTGAAACGTTAGCATCAACAATGTTGTAACAGGTGACGGCGATAATAAATGAAACACTTCGGCTTTATCCACCTACTGGTGTCATGATGTGGAAGACAACTAAAAGAAACAAGCTAGGAAATTTTGACATTCTGGCTCGTACGCAGTTCCTTCTGGCCATGGTTGCTGTCCATCAGCACACTGAGATACGGGGAGAAGATGCCAAAGAGTTCAATCCATTTAGATTTACACAGCCTCGAAAACATCTAGCCTCGTACTTCCCGTTTGGGTCAGCGTGGGGCAAAATCTGGCCAAGGTTGAGGCCAAGACAATCTTAGCCATGATCATTCAGAATTCTTCTTTCAGGGTATCACCAACATATGTTCATGCCTCTATAGTACTCGCAACCTTGCAGCCGAAATATGGTGCTCAAATTCTCTTTGGGAAGATTTCTTCAACTTGAATGTGTCTTTTTAGCTTTAAATATTATATATATAGCGACCAAGTGATGTATGTTGAAAGTGCTGTACGTACAAATAATAAAGACATTTGTTCATACCTCATACTTGTTTGTGCAAAATCTGTTTTCCTCTTTGTTTCTGTCTATATGTTTTCACAATAGTTTAATGTAATGTTTGGTTTACTGGTTTAAATTGGAATAGTTTTGGTTTTAACCATTTTTACTATTGTATTTTCTCTTAAAGAATTTGAATAGTAACAATGTTTTCAATTCGAATTGATGATCCAAACATCACATAAATTGTATCACAAACTATTTATTAAATCATTTGTTTGCTATTCCTATTCTAATAAAAGATGTAAGACACGAATCTTGATGTCTATACTTTTATCTGAACATTGTTAGAGGAACTAAATTTACATTACCTGTAACACCCGAGAATTTCTAATGCATTAAGTTAATGATTATATTAAGATGAAAAGTATAGTTTAAGGAAAAATACTATATAATAATACAAGAAATTATACGGTATTAAAATAATACAGTGTAAGAAAAAACACTGATAAAGTTATGCAGCATGAAAATTACACTGTAAAAGTAAAGCAGTATAGGAATTTGACTGTTTAAGGTCTGCAGTACAGAAATAGACTGTGTAGACCACAAATTTTTTTATAAAAGTGCAAAAAGAAAAGAAAAGAAAAATCACATAAAAAGTCGGCTCTTTCTCTCTCTAGATTTTCTCTTTCTCCTCAAAAATTAGTCCAAGATTTTGGCCTCTGTTTTCGAACCTCCCACACCATTGGAGAGCTCTCTACGAGCTGAGTCTAACGAGGTGCCGCGCCGCCCACAACGCTGCCGGAGGAGGCCACACGCATTGCCCAAAGTTGCAGAGAAACCCATTTCTTCCCGACGTGATTTCTCTGTCGTCCGACCACCAATCGACGTGATCTTGGTGTCTACGGACTCAGCATAACGAGAGGAACAAGAAGACACTAATCCTCCAGCTCAATTCCAGCTAGAAAAGGCCCGACGGAGCCACCACATCTCCGTCGTCGCACCACCTTTGGAACCGCCACTCACGGCGACAGTGAGGTACACCTCCACCACTGTTCGACTCAGAAACGAGCGGGTAGCAAAAGCCCTCCACCAATTTTGGTCCACCACCGTCGTAGAATCAAGATCATAGCTCATCCATTTCTACTGACGTTGTACTTCACGATCTGCTATGTTAGAGGCAGAATTAGGTGAAATTGACACCGCCATTGGACTCAAAAGGGTCGATTTAGGGGGGTAGGCCTGAGCCCAGCTGCCAACGGAGTCCGATCAACGCCGGTAAATGGTCGGTCAACGGCGACTTTGGATTTTTGTGATCCAGACCTTCGATCGAAGATCCGAGACAGCCTCCTGACTCGTGTTGATGCTTTAAACGCGATGGTGACCTTCGTTCAAGCTAATTCTACTCCAATGAAAATCATCCGGTACCGATTATACGTAGATCGATGCAATTCAAACAGCAGTAACAGAGTCCAGAATGACAGTTCTAGTAATGTATGATCTCCAAGAAGCATTCCTAGCCATTCATGGTTGCTCGATGAGCACTACAAAGGATGCTTCGCATACTGTAGATATAGCGAGGTACAACTGGACATGCTTAGCTTGGAGTCCAAGTAAGTAGTAATCTCGCCTACAGTATGAACCGTTTTAAAATAAATTGTTTTAGATGCTTTCATAAAAATTTATGAAATGCATAATCAATGATTGTTACACTGTTTTATGTGAGAATAAGTTTTATAAGGTTACGAGGGTGACGAAAAACCCATTAAGGGTAAAATTGTCATTATCGAGAAAACGGCTAGAACGGAGTCAAACACTCCGATTTAGCATAACGTTTTTAGACGAAAAATGTTCCGTAATACGTTAAGTAATGAAATCGCCAGTAAGACGGGAGATTTAATAAAGGATGTTTAAGTAAACGAGAGGTAAATCGATGGGTTACGAGGTTAAAAGAAAAAGTAACCCCGGTGGGTTACAAAGCAAAGTGAAGGAAAGGTAAACCGATGGTTTATAAGGTTAAGTAAAGACAACGGTAAATAAAAGTATACTAGTCAAGTTAAAAGGAAAGAATAGTTAATGTTTACGTTTTATTATCAATCGATATGATTGATAATAAAGAAAGTTAACTAATAAGTCGGTTGTCGTTTGATCAGGACACAGAGGCCGACTAATGGAAGGAAAAGGAACAGAATAGAGAATATTATAGCATAGTTTGGGTAAGTTTAAATCTCACCTATAGCATGAAATAAATTATTTTTAAATGCTTATTTATATAATTTGCAAATGAGTTTGCAAGTATTATACAAGTTTCTTTTAAAGTATGTTTGCATTTATTATGCAAAAAGTTTTAAAGTTCAAGAAAAAGATTTGCAATGAATTTGCAATTGTTATGTTTAAAGTCTATTTGCATATTAATATGCATAACGTTTTTTAAAAATTTAAGTTATGATTTTTAAAGTATTTAAAGTATGTTTTGCATTATGACAATGCATAATGTTTTATAGTTTAAGTTATAAGTTTCATAATGCATTTGTTATGCAATAAGTTGCATTTGATGTGCAATAAGTTTTAGAATAAAGGTTATAATTTGTAAAATGTGATTTCGTTATATGTTACATTTGTTATGCAATAAGTGTTAGAATACAAGTTATGATTTGCAAAATATGTTTGCGTTTTATGATGCATTTGTTATGCAATAGGTTTTATAGTACAACCTATGAATTGCAAGTGTGTTTGTGTATGATGTGATTGCATTTGAAATGCTCATTAAAGTTAATAAGAAGGTAACGTAAAGATAAAAAGAAAGTGTCGTACCAACCTCTTTGTTATGAGGTACTGAAAGTAAAATTAAAGTTTGACCTCCTAGATATGAGGTACAAGACCTCAATGTTTTATGGTCTCAAGTTTCCACAAGGGAAGCATCATGTTTATAATCTCATGATTAATGAGTTGGTACGAACACTAAAGTAAAGTAAGGAAAATGAAGGTAAGATAATGAAAGATAAGGAATAAGGAGAGAAAGTTAAAATAAGATAAGGAAAGTTATGGAACAAAGATAAGAGTTAAAGTAAGGAATGAATGATTATAGGATGTTCATAATTAAGCATAAAACGAGTTGACAAGACATCATAAAATGTTCATGCATATTTTTATTAAAATGATTTTTAATTATGTTTTGCGAGACTGATTTTCTACTTAATGAGCGAAAGCTCATTTAAGTATGTTCATGCTGTAGGTAAGAAAACTTGTCAGCGACATTTGTTGGGCGGTGGTAAGCAGTGGACGAACCATAGAGATGGGTATGGATACCACTATGGTATATTTCCGTTGCCGAAAGAAAAAGGTTATTTTTCCACTATTTGATATAGTACTTTCAAAGTTCAAGAAAGTTGAAGTTAAGAAACGTTTTCAAAGTTTAAGTTATATTTTACGAAATGTTTTATCCAATTGTCAAGTTAAGTTTCAAGCTATGTTTCAGTAATTGTTTCTTCTTAAGTTTTAAGAAACGATTCAAAAAGGGTTTTAAAGGCAAATGTTGAGCGAGGTCTCAACTTGAAATGCGACAGAGGTCGCATCAGTTTTAAAGAATGTTTTAAAAAAATATTATTTCAGTATTTCTCTTACTAAGTAAGTAAAATTACTATTTATGAAACGATATTAAAGAAAGTAAAATGACTGTCCGAAAAGGCGGGTCATCACATTACCAATGCTATTTTATCTAGTGCATAAAAGCATGAAGATTGGCATGTTTGGGATAAATCTCGAACGTAGAATAGGTTTCTTTGTTGATTATAAGAAGAATACATAAATTTGTGAAATTCTAGATGCTTTATATTGACATGCATATGATTTATTTTAACATATTATGTCCTCAATAAGATAAAAACTTAAATTATAATGATTTTAAAATCAAAGGTAAAGTTTATAATCTTGCTTTCTCTTGTGAGTTATTTTAGAGCACTATTATAAGTCACTAATGGTGCTAAGCATCATTCACTAATATAAGACCGTAAGACCTTTACCTTTTATTAGTGATGGTGCTTAGCATCGACAAGTTCCCTAAACATTTTTCATTATTTTATAATTGATGATAGCAACGTTCGCATTTACATTAAAAAAAACACTAGTTTAAGTCATCCATTGATAAAAATAAATAAATAAATCCTACACCTTTTATTTGAAAAAAAGGGGAAAATCCTCCGCTTCTTTTTTTTTTTTTTTAAGGTCAATCCTCCACCTCTTTTTTTTTTAAGTGCAAAAGCGTATTCCCGTACGTGGCAGTGGAAGACCTTATATTTGTCTCTTTTTTTATTTTTGTGTTGGAAACAATTGTTCAACACAAATGCACCATTATGTTCCTCAAAATTCCTAAAAAGATATGTTCTTTGAAACAAAAAAAAAACAAAAACAAAAACAAAACAAAACACTATCCATATATTTTTTTAATAAAATACTATAAATATACAATTCATGGATCTGAGTCGTCATTCCCTAATCCAGCCACAATGTCAAAATTGGCATGAAACATGAAAGCTAAGTTTAAAAGTCTAATTCCCTCAAAAAATGGGGGTCCAACAAAAAAGTCGAAAAGTGCACCGTACCGACCTGGACGTTATCTTATCTCAGCCATAATGACCAAACTACCCTCACTAGGAAGACGCCAGGTGTTCCGTGGAATATAAACAGCACTTGTTCAATAGAAATTACAGGGCTAAAAAAAGTCATATGATCTAAAAATGTCCAATTTCTCAGGAGATTACCGTTATTATATGTGTATGTATAATAATCATTTAATACGTCGGCCGTCAATATCCTAATCTCGTCACAGACCCAAATTGCAAAGTTAAAACCCTAGGCGTTTAATCTCAGTTTTTCAACTTTGATTTTTCCTGTAGTGGTTTCCAATCATTTCAGTACTTTTGGCTCTTTGTTTTTCCTCTTCTTCCGATCCTAAATCTTACGGGATTTGGCAAGAGAAAGAAAGAAAGAAAGTGAGGAATTTGAGGTACTCGTGTTTCACGCCACCTAACTCCAAAGAGACGAACCTGGTCAAGTCCTGTTCTTTTGGAATTATAAAGAGAAGCTCTGGATTCTCACAGCTCATATGCCGGTTGAGCGTGCGTTTGGGGCTTCTAGGGCTTGGTTCTCGGTTCCGATTGCTCAGCCAGGTGCGATTTCAAACCTTTTTTTTTTGGGAAAAAAAGGTTTTTTTTAATTGATTCCTTATCCGTTAGTTTCTTTGTTTCGGATTTTGTCATTTATTCATTTTGTTTGTATTCATTTTTGTAACTTTTCGAGTTTTCTTTGGGATCTCTTGTTGGTTTTGGCATAGTGATTCACGGTGGTTGTAATCGGGTTATGATTGTTTACGGCGAGAACCAATGTTAAATTCTTAGATTTCTGGATTGGAATTTTTCTGCGTGTATGGATGAGAATTTATCATTTTTTAGAGTGTATGTTCTGGTACAAAATTACAAATAGGTTATATCTTACAACTTGTAAACGTTTTAAAGTTTTTTCCCCCACTTATTTGGTTTGTCTCATTTTGCTTTCTTTGTCAGGTTTGTGAGCGACTTTGATTTATTGTTGGAAGACGGCGGATTGTATATAGGTAAAATAGGATTATAGATGGTATAGGGAATTATGAGATTAACTTTCACATGCTGTGGTATTGCTTGTGCTCTCTGTAATAGACAGGCTGAAGCCGAATTGTTTTATTTAAGAGGGTAAAATGCCATCTTCTTATTTTTCAAGGCTTAGAACTGTAGTTCAGAGATCAACTGTAGGGGACGATGCCGCGGTTCAAGGCTCGGTGAAAGTGTTTGTTGGGAAGGGAAAGTTGTTATTTGGCAATTCTTGGCTGTTCCACTCTAGATCATTCTTGAGTCTTTCAGATCTGCAAGCACTTTTACGACCGGGCACTGTTGTTCCTGCGAGCTCGGATTCGCAAGTAGTTAATCAGAGAAGGAACCTTTCCGTTGTTGGAGCTATTTCTCGCACATTCTCTATTCCATCTGTTTCAGGGCCTTCGTTTCAGGTTTGTGGGTATCACATTGATATTGCGCTCTCCGACCCTAGTCAGGTCTCAATCAACAGCAATTTGCAAAACATACCCATGGCTGCCTCCAGTTCTAGAATTGTGTTTGGTGAGTGTTATAGAAGTAATTTGACTTCAAGGTGTGACTACCGTCTGCCAATAAGTGATAGCGCCAGTATTATTTACAACAGCAGGAGCAGAAGTTTTGACAGTTGCCAAAAAGCTACCATGAGTTTAAAAAACAGAGAAGTACCTAACAATAGTGCAATTTATGGGTACTTCATGTATGAAGTTGGGAAGAGGTGGTGTGGCTCTTTCCCAATTTTAAGATCTGGATCAAGAGAATTTCATAGCTCATCTTCTACATGCTTCTCTGCTGGGCCTGCCCATGAGGTGTCTTTTGATAGTTCTTCACGTGAGGAGCAAGTTTCTGGTTCTGCAGATTTATCTTATCAGTATGTTTTAAACATATTCTTTCTCCTATCAAGTTTTACTCCGTGATGTTTTCTCATATAAATTTATGGCATGTTTTTTGAAATAGACTTTTTTGATGTATAATAGATCTTTAGTTTTGTGCGCTATTTTTGGACCTAAGTAGGATAAAATGGTACCTTTCTAAATTTATATTTTATGGTCTGCCAGCAACTACTAAAGATATGCTACAATGACGACAGGAAAATTACACCTGGCAAAGCCCTAAAACTAGTTTCAGGATCATGCTACCTGCCTCATCCTGATAAGGAGGAAACTGGTGGGGAGGATGCTCACTTTATTTGTGTTGATGAACAAGCAATAGGTGTGGCCGATGGTGTTGGTGGCTGGGCAGATCATGGTGTTAATGCTGGGCTGTATTCCCGGGAACTAATGTCTAATTCAGTAACTGCTGTGCAAGAGGAACCTAAGGGATCTGTTGACCCGGCTAGGGTTTTGGGGAGAGCTCATTCAATAACAAAAGCTAAAGGGTCTTCAACTGCATGCATTATAGCACTCAACGAACACGTATGAAACTTCCATTTATGCTGGGCTCTTTTTTTCACCTTTATTTTGTACACTGCAAAGTGGCTTTTTCTCTATCATAGGAACTTGTTTTCCTGTCAGTTGGTTTTGAAGTTTCGTCGTCCTCTAATGCTAGATGCTGTTTACAATCTTAGGATGTTTTGTTCTTGTGCAGTTTTGTAGGAAACATAAATTAAACTGTTTGAGATCACATTGCAGGGTATTCATGCCATTAATTTAGGTGACAGTGGGTTTATGGTAGTCCGAGATGGGTGCACAATCTTTCGATCCCCTGTTCAGCAGCATGATTTTAACTTCACTTATCAACTGGAAAGTGGAACAGAGGGTGATTTACCCAGCTCTGGCCAGGTTCGTCACTCTTATGTTAGCTTCTTTTCTTACAAAACTCTCCCTTTGCTGATATCATAAGGTTCAAACTAGCTAAGGTTTTGTCCTTGAGTTTTCAGTCGGGCTAATGTTTCATTAGGCTTGAATTTTGAAGTAAAATTCTGTCATCTGGATTTATTACAAAAAAGATCATTGTTAAAAGGAGGAAAGAAAAGGAAAGAAACTACTAGATGAATTAACTTGGCATCTCCCGATATCTAAATTCATGATATCTGACATTTTAACAGTATTTGAATTAACTTGGATAATTACGGTATTCATCTGTTTGACGCAGGTTTTCACAGTTCCTGTAGCTCCTAGGGATGTTATAATTGCTGGGACGGATGGACTGTTTGACAACTTGTACAACAACGAGATTACAGCTGTGGTGGTGCATGCCATGAGAGCCGGCTTGGGTCCTCAAGTAACGGCTCAAAAGATTGCAGCATTGGCACGCCAACGAGCACAGGACAAAGACCGGCAAACTCCTTTCTCCACTGCTGCCCAAGATGCTGGTTTCCGCTATTATGGTGGAAAGCTTGATGATATTACCGTTGTTGTGTCATATGTCACCGGTTCTCGGGATAAATGATGCTCTTTCTTCCTCTCGTTGCTTTCTCAATGTATATACATATGGTCCACGTTATTCATTGCTAGTCTTCTCATGCTTTTTGTAGAGTCGAAAACTACTCTATGGCGGTATATTGTTATAGCAAATCATCGTTCGGTATTGTAAAAGAGCGACAGTATTTCGTAGTATTAAACTTTTTTTTTTTTTTTTTTTTGCTTTGTTGAAATACGGTCCTGAATCTCAACTATACGTCAATGTGGACGCAAATTTTGGTGTTAATATTTAACCCTTTCTTTCACTTTAATGACGTGTTATGAGAGCCGTTGTTAGAGAGAAGCATGAGCCTTATTTATTTTTTTAACTTGATGCGTATTGCAAGGTTATTTTTATTTATTATTATTATTATTATTATTTTGCTCAATGAATTGCAAGGTTACCTCGTTTATCTTTTATGCAAATAAGAGAGGCTTGTGTCAGGCAGCACGATGTTAAGATCCATCATAGTAATTGCTATTAAAGTCAACCTCATCAGTAAAATATATATACATATTACACCCTATCACTGTTTACATAAGCCTTTTTATAACAGGGGTTTTAGCTAATATTTTTTGGATCTTCATCAAAATGTATTTAATAATTGAATTGCTGCAAAAGTACTTCTCAAGGGTAAATTGCTTATTTGATCACTCAACTTAAGGTCACGACTTAATCCCCATTTGCTTTTTTTTTTTTCCTTTTATTATTAAAAGAGCCTAAATATTAAATATTAGGATAAGTTGTTCCATTAGACTTTTCAATTTTGGGCCCAACTTTTTTTTTTATCAAATGAATCCTAATCTTTTATTTAAGTTTGGCCGTTAAAAATTATTTTTTTAATTAAAATTATTAAATTAACCATCAAATAGTTGTTACATTAAGAAATTAAAAATAAATCACCCCCATTAATCTAAAAAAACGAATCACACCGTTTATTTGATTTTTAAGCAAAAAAAAAAAAAAAGAATCAGCCCAAAAACAAAAAAACGCAAAATAAAAGAAAAAAAATCCCCAAAACCGAGCTCCCTCCCCCATCACTCACCCCTGCCCACAGCCCGCCGCCCCCGGTGCCGGCGACCCTACCTCTACCCAACCACTCCCGAACCCCGTCGCCCTTCCTGGAGCCCCCCTAACCTTATCGGCCATCTCCCTTCAAACCAGCAAAATAAAAGGGCAAAAAAAAAAAAAACCCTTAGTCATTAACCACGAGCTCCTCAGCCTATCGCTCCTCAGCCAGTCTGACAAGCTTGATTCCAACATCTCGCTTCTCAGCATCCCGATACCACTCGTCAACCCCTCTCCATTTCTCGGTCTCTTCCTCTCTCCATCCTTTTTTTTTTTTGGATGAGAGATCTCATGAAAATGGAGAATCTAAACTGGCGGTGGTCAAGATGGAGAATCCGAACTGGTCAATGGTCTAGCTTGAGGGTGTTGGGTTTGGTGCCCTAAAAGCTGTGACATTGTACATATTGTTAATAAATAAATAAAATGACATTTATTATTATTTTGGTTGATTATATGTATTATGAATACATTTATAAACATCAAGAAAATTCCATGATTATTTATGTGACTATAAATTTAGCATATAAGTGTTATTTTCTTGGGGATAAAATTTATAGATAATAATCTAAATAGTCCGTAATAATTAATTAAAGTTTGGGATCTTTAATTAAAAATTACAAGTACGGTCCAATCTCATCTAAAATGAAATAGTCATTATCCGGACTATTAATGTAGAGACATTGGGTTGGAGGTACTTTATATAATGAGATTATATAGGACTGGACCAGATAAATTATGAATCTCTAATAATCATCCGTTACAAATAGAGTATTCAAATTTATCACTATGATGATCATATATTTGACAGTCTTAATCCTGAGTATTTATTAGACTCCTATTTATTACATTATGTTTTTTGACTTGCATAGTAAGATTTGTCTAAGCACAGATTATAACTTAGCATCTTGGAAACATAAAGTAATAAATGGCTGGGAATAATATTATACAGATATGGAATCCATTCCTTCCTTATGGAAGTTAGAAAAATAGTTCTCTTGAGTGATAATTCAAGGTTTGAACAGTAGAGCGCTCGTTCATAATAAGATTATGAATTAATTGTTCATTAGAGAATTATTGGAACTCAAGGATAAAGATGTAATAAGAGAGGTGAACGAAAATTGAACCTAGCTCTTATTATGAACTATTTATGGAGGACTGGCTTATATGTAATGATTATATCAATGGACTACTCGTTAATTTTCTTTGAGTAATTATACTATAATCTCAAGAGTTCAGTTTCAGGTTTTTAGTGGAGTAACACTGAAACTAATAAATTTGGCACATTAATTAAAGAGTTTAATTAAATGTCAAATTTATTGGAGCTTGGGTTATAGGTCCATTGGTCCCCAATACCACCTCTGTAACACTATATTGGATTTTGCATAGAATGAATTATACATGTTTAATTTAGAATTTTTGAATTCTGAATTAATTTTTCACACTTGAATTATTAATGTGACACAGAAAAATGTTCTCTGTGACACATAATGTAATGTGATAAATGTTGTCACATTTAACTGAGCATTAGTTAATTAATTGATAATTGTTAAAATCTATTCTTAAATAAATATGATTTATTTTTGAATTTAGATTTAGATATATAAATATATATATATGGTTTTGAACCAAATCTTTATATATATATATATATAAGATTTTATAATATATTAATATATATATTAATATAATATTATAAAAAAAAAAAAGGAAAAAGGTTGCAGCGTGAGGCTTTCACGTTTCCTTACTTAATATATATATATATACATGTGATTCGGTCAAAGAAAAAAAAAAAAAAAAGGGGAAGTTTTTTTTTATACATGTGCATATGTGTGTGAAGTGTTGACCGAATAAGGATTCGGGTAACAAGAAACAAACGGAAAAGAAAAGAAGAAAAAGGAAAGGAAAAGAAAAGGGAAAGAAAAATGACTAATGGCTCAATTATAAAAAGGGAGAGATAACAGTTATCTCAAAAAAATTTATTCACATAATTTTTAGAGAGAAAAACTGAGAGTTCTTCTCTAAAGAAAAAGGTCTGCTATCTCATGTGTTGAGTACATAGCAGATTCAGAAAAGTGTGAGGATAATTCATTCTTGCAGTTTGACGCCCACTCGTCTTTCCATTAGTGTGGAGGCCTGGTTTGGAAGATCGTGGTGTCAAAGAGGAAAGCTAGGATACCCTGATAGTCTTTAAAAGGTTAGTAAAAATTCCTAAAGCTTTCTGTAATTAAAATTATATATCTATTCCCGATGAACAAAGTTTTCAGAAAATTTTTGTTTGTCAACGATCCGTTCCTTCCGCTGCATTTCATGTTTTAATTCCAACAAATGGCATCAGAGCGGGTTATAGCATATATAATTTTAATTAAACATGATTTTATTTTGATGATATCATGTTTTTGATGCATGTTTGTGGACACTTTACATCTTTATTAATTTTATTCATGTGATGAATGGTTGTTTAATGAAAGGATTTTTGGTCGTTAATTATATGGTCCTTTTGGATTAATAATTTTTTATTTTCAGTTTGATTAGATCAATTTGTGTAAACCCATAAAGGGGTATAGGCTTTTTGTAATTTATTATCATTATTTTTTCTTCTCTCCTCTCTTTCACTTGCTACACGTGGAGCGATGAAGAAAAAGATGTCCATTGGATTTTTTTGGCCTAGTTGAGAACTGTGGGCCTATCATATTTCAAAGGCAATCCAGCAAATTGTTGCACAATAAATCATTTGATGAAGACTACAAAATTGGAGTAGGGAATTATGTATAAATTACAAGAAGACCCCTGTAATTTTTTTTTATTTTTTATTCTTTGAGTTGTAATTTTAATTATCCAAAAGGACCCGGTCAAAAATTCATTGTTTATTTTTATTTTTATTTTCATGTGATGATTGTGATAACATGTTCATGCATGATAACATGTCATCTAGGAAAGTGCCCACTTATAGTTATTGTAACATGACATGCATACGCTTAGCATATTATTTTTATAAAGGAGTTTATAAAATGAATTAATATGTGTTAGCATTAATTTAATAAGATTAAATTAATTGGGTTGGTTTTATAGAAACTTAATTTATTAATCAACCAAATAATGTGAATTTAGTTTTAACAGTTAAGACTTGATAAAATTCACATTAATTCTAAGTTATCTAATTTTAAATTGTTTAATATTTGGTAACTTAGACAATTCGTAATAAATTTAGATTTTTAGAAAATCTGGTAATTTATTTAAGTGTAAATAGAATGAGATTTTATTAACACATAATATAATCTAGTAATTAAAAATTGTTTTTGACTACTAGAATTATGAAACATATGATGTTTTATAAGATAAAACACATCTTCCAAAATAATGAGTGGGAGAAGGTAATATGACAATATAACCTGCGGTCTCCACAATTAGTACAACACCGTGAGATTTAGGTGGCGCCTCGCGACGCTTTGATTTCGTCCTCCCTACGGAGGGTGTCCATTTAAATCAATATCAAGGTTGGCTTCCTTGAGATAGGATTTTATAATGTATTTCAAAATTGACCTACCCTACGGCGGTAATTTTGAGTTAAGTTGTTAAAATCCAAAATAGTGGGTTACACTCATAAAGACATAATTAAATTGTTAATTATATCTTGACCAAAATAAACGGTTATTAATAAATATAGAAAATATGAGATATTTTGAATATATTTATTAATTGAGAATGTCTCAATTCAATTCATAAATAATTTGACCTACCCTACGGCGGCACTTTATTTATTAAAATTGAATAATCGTGGAATTAGTAAAATATTTTTTTGTGTTTTTCATATGCATCACGCATCACGTTTACTATTCCAAAACATATATTGATGTTTATGCAACCATTTTAATTTATGCTATTTTATTTATTTATTACAGCGACAATGTCTAATCCAATCATCGTAATTCTCTCAAATGAAAAATTAACCGGAGATAATTTTGTCAAGTGGAAGAGTAACATGAACATTGTACTAATTTGTGAAAGTTACAAGTTTGTCCTGACGGAGGAATCTCCTCCAGAGCCTGCTTCCAATGCTCCTCGTAATGTACGGGAAGCATATGATCGTTGGATCGAGGCAAATAATAAGGCCCGCTGTTTTCTTTTGGCTGGGATGTCTGACGTGCTTAGGATGAAGCACGAAAGCATGGAGTATGAGATAATGCAGTCTCTGCAAGACATGCTTGGTAAACCTTCTGAAAAGGCACGCCACGAAGCCGTTAAGGCAGTAATGAATGCAAAAATGAAGGCAGGGATTTCGGTCAGAGAACATGTTCTCAACATGGTTAACTATCTCCATGAGGCCGAGGTCAACAGGGCTATGATAGATGAAGCCACACAGGTGGGGATGATTTTAGAAACCCTCTCCCCTGCGTTCCTTCAGTTCAAAAGCAACTATTTCATGAATAAGCTGAAATATAACATGACTGAGTTGCTTAATGAGCTTCAAACCTTCGAGTCTATTTCGAAAGAAAAGACTAAAGAAGTTGAGGCAAATGTTGCAGAAGCTCAACCTTCCTCTTTTGCCCAAAAGAATAAGAAGAGGAAGGGGACTGAAGGAAGTGGTAAGTCTAAGAATGGAAGGCAACCTAAGAAGAACAAAAGCAATAACAGCAAAAGGAGCTCCAACCAAAAGAAGCCTAAAGGAAAATGTTTCCACTGCGGCGTAGTTGGGCACTGGAAGAGAAACTGCAAGAAGTATCTTCAGGAGCTCAAAGAAAAGAAGAACAACGGTAAATCAGATTTACTTGTTTTAGAAGCCTGTTTAGTTGAAGATGATTCTTCACCTTGGATAATTGATTCAGGGGCAACTAACCATGTTTGTTCTTCTTTGCAGATGCTTAGTTCTTCAAGGGAGCTTGCCGACGGGGAACAAACGATGAGAGTGGGAACGGGAGAGGTTGTTTCAGCAAGAGCAGTGGGAGTTGTTAAACTTTATTTTAGAAATAAGTTTTTAATTTTAGACAATGTTCATTACATTCCTTGTTTTCGCAAAAATTTGATTTCTGTTTCCAGGTTGTTTGAACAAATGTTTAATGTTTCTTTTAATAATAATTATGTTAATATTTCTAGAAATGGTTTGGATATTTGTTCTGCACATCTAGAAAATGGGCTTTAAACCTTAAGGCCCAACGAAAAAGCACTACTCAATACCGAAATGTTCAAAGTTGAACAACCTAAACCCAAGAAGCAAAAGATTTCTTCTAATAATGAAACATACCTATGGCACCTTAGATTAGGTCATGTCAACCTTGACAGAATTAACAGACTGGTAAAGGAGGGTCCTTTAAAAGAGCTAAAAGTTAGTTTTCTACCAGTTTGTGAATCTTGTCTTGAAGGTAAAATGACTAAGAGGCTTTTCTCTGCAAAAGGCGAAAGGGCCAAGGAACCACTTGAGCTAATACATTCCGACGTCTGTGGTCCAATGAATGTACAAGCCCGTGGTGGTTACGAATATTTCGTCACATTTATTGACGATTATTCAAGGTATGGTTACATATTCCTAATGCAAAGGAAATCTGAAACTTTTGGAAAGTTCAAAGAATTCCAAACGGAAGCTGAAAAGCAATTAGGAAAGACGGTGAAGAGTCTTCGATCTGATCGAGGAGGAGAATACCTTGATACTGAATTCAAGGATTATATGATAGAACATGGTATTCTATCACAACTCACCGCACTTGGAACACCACAACAAAATGGTGTTGCAGAGAGAAGAAATAGAACGTTGCTTGATATGGTGAGATCCATGCTTAGCTACTCATCATTACCCACTTCATTTTGGGGATATGCACTACAAACTGCAGTATATCTTCTAAACATAGTTCCATCTAAGTCTATTTCAAAAACACCTCTAGAGTTATGGAATGCTCGCAAACCTAGTATGCGACATATCCGTATATGGGGGTGTCCAGCACATGTGCTGAAAGGTAAGACTGGGAAGTTGGAACCACGTTCTGAAGTATGCTTATTTGTGGGATACCCAAAGGGAACGAGGGGAGGTTTGTTTTATAGTCCACAGGATAAGAAAGTATTTGTATCGACAAATGCCACTTTTCTCGAGAATGATTATATGACAAACTATAAACCTCGTAGCAAAATTGTACTTGAAGAGTTACTTTCTGATCAGATCAGACCGCAACCGACAACTGTTGTCGAAGGACAAAATGAGGAGGCCACATCTTCCTATCAGAATGTCATACCACCTCGACGTAGTGGGAGGGTTGTGAGACCACTTGCACGCTACAGGGAACTTGGAGAAGCAAATGTTGCTATCTTTGATAATGGTGAGGATGATCCATTGACATATCGTTATGCAATGGAAGTTTCTGAGAAGGAAAAATGGCTGGAGGCTATGAACCTTGAAATGGAGTCCATGTACTCTAATTCAGTCTGGGATCTTGTAGACCTACCTGAAGGGATAAAACCCATAGGGTGCAAATGGATTTACAAGAAGAAAAGAGGAGTCGATGGGAAAGTTGAGACTTTCAAAGCTAGGCTTGTGGCAAAGGGTTATACCCAAAAGGAGGGAGTTGACTATGAAGAAACTTTCTCGCCTGTAGCTATGCTTAAATCCATTCGGATTCTTTTATCCATTTGTGACACCCGTTATTCTTCTAACGGGTATTGAGGTAATTAAATTAATTTTTAATGTATAAAAAAAAAAATTGCTTCATTTAAATTTATTTTATAATATTTATTTTTATCTATTTTTAAATTTTCTAAAATTCTCCTATATTTATTTAGTATGATTACTAAAAAGCCTTAGAACTTCTAATAAATCTCAAAAATGTCATATGGGCATTATGTGTGTTAAAGTCTTTAGATGAGACATAAGGATATCTTTTCCAACTACTCTTGACCCTCATTTTCTTTATTTCCTCCGTGACATGCTTCAACATGTCTCCTCTATAATTGTTTCTATCACTTCTCTTCAAAGACTTCATCTTTTCTTCCTTTCTCTTCTACGGTTCCCACACTCTTCTTCTCATTTCTTTGCTGAAGCAAAATACTTAGAGAACTTCTTCAAGGCAGCCATAAAAATCAGCCACCATCACCTCCATTTGAGCAAGAATTTCAGTCATACCGAAGTAAAGGAACCTGTTTGAAGCCATTTCAAGCTTCCAACTAACCATAATCCGAGGTTAGAATCTTATGAACAAATTTAGTCTTTCATTTATAAATTTTCTTTTATACTAAAGGATTATTCAAATTTGCGTTCTTAAACCTAAGTATATGTTTGTTGCTATTTTGGAGCATATGTATGAAGTCTAAGTGTATATGCCCTAGACAGAAAATTTATATTGTTAAACTTTATAATACCTCTATGGGCAGTGGTTATTTCTTGAAATTCTAAGATTAAATTAAAATGAATTTTATGAATGTAGTTGTATGTTGTGCTTTAGTTTTAATTGTCCTTATGCACGCCTTAGGATCAAGGGAGTATGGAGCTAACGTTAATTGATTCCAGGATTAAGAGACTGTTGATAAGCTTAAAAGGTAGGGATTCTATTACTCATCTTTTGTGAGGTTTTTATAGAATTAAAATTGATTGTTTTGCCGCAATATATATATATATATCTATGTTGAACTGATATTATATGATTATCACATATGAAACTATGACATGGACTCGTCTTGTATTGTACGGCGAGGAACATAATGAATTGACACATGTTATAAATTGAGAAGCATGGTTAGGAAAACTAAATCTATTGATAATGATTCAATATAGAGAAATTGTGAGACATGAAGAGGGCGACGGTTACGTCCTTGGGCATGAATACCCTAAAAGGTAAAATAGGGGGAAGGCGATGACGCTTCCTTGGGTTGAAAGTCCCAGAACACACTGTACAGGAATTGATTTGGTGAGGACTCGGGGCTTGATGTCCCCTCACCGGAACACCCTTGGAATGTTTATAGGGTGATCAAGTGCGCCCATTTGGGTTTCGATGAGTTGAGTGATACTCAATTTAATATGGATACCTAGGAACAATGATGATTGTTAATATTTGTATAAATGTGTAATTATGACACTTGGTAATGATTAACTACGGTATCCATAAGATGTGATCATAATAAACCTCATAATCTGGAATATGATGTAACTTACTAACCATGCAGATTTTAATGTGGTAATGATAGAGGTGAGTAATGGCTTTCTCTACTGAGCATAGTGTTGCTCATACCCTTATATTTTTATCTTTTCAGGACTCACTAAGTGTGAGGTGGCTACGAGAAATATAGTTGAGGAAGTGATGTAGCTATATTACATTGGGACTGCTTCAATTGTTGAGAATGTTCTTCATGATAATGTAAGCATCAATTGTTACTTTCTGTGACTGTATTACAATGTGTTGAGGGTTAAAATGATGATGACAACAGTTTATATTATTAAATTTAAGGTGCTACATTAAAACTGTGGTTTATTTGTCGTTTATATTTTTATTTTTGAGTTGAGAGTTTTCATTTAAGTCCCGGGCAAATTTTATTTTTAAGGTTTTACTTTTATTATTTATTTTTATTTTATCTCATTAAAAACTGTTAACCCCCATATAGGGGCGTTACAGAATTTTTGGTATCAGAGCCTAGGTTCGGTTAACCTAGGGAGTGTAGCACCACTTTAAAAAATATATTTTTGAGATGGTTTTGAAGCTGAATTTTCAGTGTCATCATCAAAATGAACCTTCACATTGATTTATACAGTTTAGAAGGATGTAACATGGAAAGGCCATAGAATGAAAATACTAATGGTTATATGAGTACAATAATTATATAGAAGGAAAGTATTAATAGTTATGAGGGAATGATAATTATATGAAATGAGTTTATAAGTAGAATGCTTATGAGAGATTCGTATAATATTAGGATCTATAAGCATATCTAATTCGTATAAACGATGAGAAATTCGTATAGATACGAGGATTTAAGAGCCTTTTGTCTCGTGAAAAACAATAAGAAATATAAGGCTTGATTTATTGATTTTAAAGTTTGACATAGATATGCCAAATTTTTCGTAATTGATTCAAACCTAAGTAATGATTATGTGTGGATTCGATGGAGCACATAAGTGTCAATGTCTTTTCTTAAAAGTTCTATTTATTTGAGGAATATGATATAAGTTGGGAATCATGGTATTGAATCTTGAGAGAGATAAATGTTAGACTTTTGGTCTGTTGAGACTGTGTAAAGTCTAGAATGCATGAATCTCAAAATTGGAATATTTCGTTACGTACATTGTATTTAAGTGTATCAGTGAATCTTTTGGTTACCTAAGGTTTTGTTATATGAGGAAATTATATATTGTATAAGTAGAATTGTGGGGATTGTAGATGTTCTTAAGTAGTAACATCTAGTGTCTTTGCTCATTGATATGGTCTATGTTGGAAGACGTAAATCGTATTGATTTCAAGGTTAGTCACATTCTAAACCCTTGGTAGCAATGATGATGAATCCATTGATAGATGTTAAGTATTATGAATAACATATGGGTGTATGTATTGTTCAATAAGGTTTTGATTAAAACAAAATTATTTGAGTTGCTGGAAGATTATGTTGTTATGAAATGATTTTAAATATCATTCAGGAAGATCCTTGTTGTCGTTAAATTAGATTTGTTGTTCATAATTAACTTTATCTATAGTGGGCTTTGAATTGGGTTTAAGATTCATACGAATTGGTTTTCAATTTTATGTTTGTTATTTAACTTGTTCTAAATGTGTTAAGGCCCGAAACAACCTGACCATTTTCAACTTAGAACATTTGGGCCTAGTTCAAATCCTAAATCAGTTTGATTCACACTGTCTCTCCCACGTGGTCTCTATACGTGTCATATACAGTGGTTTAATCATTGTTTACATATACGTTTACTGTGCATAGGAGCTTATTTCTCCGAGTTCACTTTTTCTTTCTTAATTTGTTATTTTCTCTCTAAATCGCAAATCATCTTCTTTTTCATTAAAAATTCTTCTTTTCCTCTAAAAGAAGAAGGAATTCTAGGATTCTGTAATTTACTATCTTAATTTTTCCTTTCTATTTACTCTTCTTTCATCTCATCATGGACCCAAAGTACCAACACATGAGAAAGTATTTCTCATCACTCTCCCAAAAGATTCTCAGAAAGAAATACAACGCTAGAATTACTCGGTTGTGGATTCTTATGCGTTTTGGTATCCCTTGTGATGTGAGAATGTTAATAGAGGGGAAAATCCGTCCGAGTGACTTTAGTCAAGATGTCGGTTTACCAGGAACAGGTACCAGTCGTAGAGCAATGAAAAGAAGAGCTCGTGCCATCGTGGTCGCTTGTAACAAATGTGGAAGACAAAATTGTAACGGTAAATGTACTTCACCTGGTTATATGTCTACGAATAGAGAGGATAAAATAAGGTTTTGTAGGAATGGACTTTCAAAGGAGAACTTGGATAGCATCCATCCTCCTCTCCACGGTCACCCTAGTGGATATGTTCAAGGAGCTATTTTTAAACTCTGGCCTAAATTTTATACAGAAAGACAACGCCTCAGGAATATGGTATTTTTAGATCCTGTTTGCCAAGCCATAAGAAAACTGGATGGGGAATAAGTTATCGCTCTATAAAGGTTATTTAGTCTTTACTTATTTGAAGCAGTTTTAGCTGATGTTCAACAGTTTGTGTTTTTCTTTTACTCAAAATATTTGCTTTTGTGTTTGAAATAATTGTGATTATTAGATTGATACAGTAAGTGTTAATATCTTATTTAATTTATGATTTTCTTAAATATATATATAATAAAATATATTATTTTATCAGACACGTCACATACGGTACAGTAATATGTTTGAATTTTGAAAAGCTTATCCAGATATTTCAAGATTTGTGTCTCAAATTTCAAAAGTTCTACAGTATTTGTCGTTTATATTAAATTTCTAGACTTGGTGTATATTTGTCAAAAAGTCTACAGTTGTGTCAAGAGGGTCTTCTGTCGAATTGTTCTCAATTGTCAAAAGTTATACAATTAGAGTCTAATCTTTTTCAAAAAGTGAATCAGATTTTCTGTAAACTATCAATCACCTTATCTTACTTTCTTATCCGCACAAGATTTTGTTTAAATCTTTGGATTACCTTTTCATTACCTACTCGTCTATCTCTTTAGCCCTTTTTGTATATTTCTCATCTTTAAAATCTCATGTAGAACCCGAAGTCTAAGTGGAGCAGACATTAAGCAACCACTTCTATAAACCAAATATGTCTACCTCCCAGTCCACGAAGAAAATAAAGAATGTCTGTGTCTTTTGTGGTTCCAGCCTTGGAAAAGATAAAGCTTATTTAGAAGCTGCAAATCACTTAGGGCAAGTCCTAGCACACAAGAAGATTAACATAATCTATGGGGGTGGTAGTATAAAAATGATGGTAAATATGGCACTAGCAGCTAGGTCTAGCGACGCTACTGATGTAAGAATTTGGCCTCATATTCCAGTTGAAGGAAACCTTTGTAAGGAAGCCATAGGTAAGGGAGAAGGAGTCAGGAGTATCCCTAAAAATTTTAAAGACATAATCTATAATTCTGATGCTTTTATAGCATTACCTGGTGGTCTAGGTACTCTTGAGGAAATATTTATAGTTGCTTGTGGGCAATTGTTGGGCTTTTATTCCAAACCTTTGGGTCTGCTGAACGTAAAGGGTTTTTATGACGGTCTTTTGAAATTTCTAGATTACGCTGTGGAAGAAAACATCACTACAGAATCGGAGAGACAAATCTTTGTTACTGCTTCAACAGCTGAGGAATTGATAGATAAAATGCAAATCATACATCCAGAATCCGACACTGCAACATCCAAGCTTGAATGGGAAAGGGAAAGCCGGGAGCGGCCAATTGATTTGAATCTCCATCTGTAATCTTTTTGTTTTATCTTTGGCATGTAGGCATGTGTGTCCGTATTTCGTGTGTTACGAATAACCGTTTGCCTTGTATTCTGTGTTTCTTGTGGTACGTCGTTGTTAAATCTTTTAGATTCATTGAGCCTAATGCCGGGATGGCTGGATACGGAGTACTTGATGCTCTCGAAACGCATCCTTCTTAAGGTCCGATCTTTTGTTTATCGATGTTTTTGTATCCTATAAGCATGCATGATATGGATAGCTGGTATACGGAGTGCCTTGTACTCTCGAAACGTATCCGTATCATGTTTGTAATGTGTAATATTCTGTTAATATTATGTGGAAGTACCAGAGTCAGTTATGGGGATATTCCATATGAAATATGAGTATATTATTTGGATTGAATGTTTGTGTCATGAGGATAGCTGTTTAATGAAAAATATGTCGGGTATGTTTGCAACTCTGAGATTCCGCTTAATATCTCTATGTGTAAGTTTAATGTATAGTTTTGAATAAAAGTGTTTGTGATATATGTTTTATGATTATGTTTTAGTTTATTAGTTGATGTATGAAATCAAATATATTTGACTTTTCCTTACTCAAAAAGGAAAAGGAACCTAAAGATGAAGTATATAAAATTTCTCTGGCAATCTCCTTAAATGTGATTGTAAATCACAGTCCATGGACAATGAAGGACTGGAATCATGGTATGGTCAATATGTATGCCTGATCAGATTCTTAGACTATTATACGGTGTTATAAGTTGAAACTTGTCAGAAATACTCTCATTGAGGGATTTAGGAGTAAGATTTATTATGCAAGTAAATAAGTGGAGATACGATAACTTAAATTTGGAGGACAAACAACATTAACGGTTTAGACTCAGAATTGGAATCATAGTGGAATCATAATTTTTACTAGTATTGCTAGAATTGAAATTTCGAGGACGAAATTTCTTTAAGGGGGGTAGAGCTGTGACACCCGTTATTCTTCTAACGGGTATTGAGGTAATTAAATTAATTTTTAATGTATAAAAAAAAAAATTGCTTCATTTAAATTTATTTTATAATATTTATTTTTATCTATTTTTAAATTTTCTAAAATTCTCCTATATTTATTTAGTATGATTACTAAAAAGCCTTAGAACTTCTAATAAATCTCAAAAATGTCATATGGGCATTATGTGTGTTAAAGTCTTTAGATGAGACATAAGGATATCTTTTCCAACTACTCTTGACCCTCATTTTCTTTATTTCCTCCGTGACATGCTTCAACATGTCTCCTCTATAATTGTTTCTATCACTTCTCTTCAAAGACTTCATCTTTTCTTCCTTTCTCTTCTACGGTTCCCACACTCTTCTTCTCATTTCTTTGCTGAAGCAAAATACTTAGAGAACTTCTTCAAGGCAGCCATAAAAATCAGCCACCATCACCTCCATTTGAGCAAGAATTTCAGTCATACCGAAGTAAAGGAACCTGTTTGAAGCCATTTCAAGCTTCCAACTAACCATAATCCGAGGTTAGAATCTTATGAACAAATTTAGTCTTTCATTTATAAATTTTCTTTTATACTAAAGGATTATTCAAATTTGCGTTCTTAAACCTAAGTATATGTTTGTTGCTATTTTGGAGCATATGTATGAAGTCTAAGTGTATATGCCCTAGACAGAAAATTTATATTGTTAAACTTTATAATACCTCTATGGGCAGTGGTTATTTCTTGAAATTCTAAGATTAAATTAAAATGAATTTTATGAATGTAGTTGTATGTTGTGCTTTAGTTTTAATTGTCCTTATGCACGCCTTAGGATCAAGGGAGTATGGAGCTAACGTTAATTGATTCCAGGATTAAGAGACTGTTGATAAGCTTAAAAGGTAGGGATTCTATTACTCATCTTTTGTGAGGTTTTTATAGAATTAAAATTGATTGTTTTGCCGCAATATATATATATATCTATGTTGAACTGATATTATATGATTATCACATATGAAACTATGACATGGACTCGTCTTGTATTGTACGGCGAGGAACATAATGAATTGACACATGTTATAAATTGAGAAGCATGGTTAGGAAAACTAAATCTATTGATAATGATTCAATATAGAGAAATTGTGAGACATGAAGAGGGCGACGGTTACGTCCTTGGGCATGAATACCCTAAAAGGTAAAATAGGGGGAAGGCGATGACGCTTCCTTGGGTTGAAAGTCCCAGAACACACTGTACAGGAATTGATTTGGTGAGGACTCGGGGCTTGATGTCCCCTCACCGGAACACCCTTGGAATGTTTATAGGGTGATCAAGTGCGCCCATTTGGGTTTCGATGAGTTGAGTGATACTCAATTTAATATGGATACCTAGGAACAATGATGATTGTTAATATTTGTATAAATGTGTAATTATGACACTTGGTAATGATTAACTACGGTATCCATAAGATGTGATCATAATAAACCTCATAATCTGGAATATGATGTAACTTACTAACCATGCAGATTTTAATGTGGTAATGATAGAGGTGAGTAATGGCTTTCTCTACTGAGCATAGTGTTGCTCATACCCTTATATTTTTATCTTTTCAGGACTCACTAAGTGTGAGGTGGCTACGAGAAATATAGTTGAGGAAGTGATGTAGCTATATTACATTGGGACTGCTTCAATTGTTGAGAATGTTCTTCATGATAATGTAAGCATCAATTGTTACTTTCTGTGACTGTATTACAATGTGTTGAGGGTTAAAATGATGATGACAACAGTTTATATTATTAAATTTAAGGTGCTACATTAAAACTGTGGTTTATTTGTCGTTTATATTTTTATTTTTGAGTTGAGAGTTTTCATTTAAGTCCCGGGCAAATTTTATTTTTAAGGTTTTACTTTTATTATTTATTTTTATTTTATCTCATTAAAAACTGTTAACCCCCATATAGGGGCGTTACACCATTGCTACTTGTCTTGATTATGAGATATGGCAAATGGATGTCAAGACTGCCTTTTTGAATGGCTATCTTGAGGAAAGCATCTATATGGTGCAACCAGAAGGGTATGTAGTTAAAGGTCAAGAGCAAAAGGTTTGCAAGTTACAGAGGTCCATCTATGGACTCAAGCAAGCTTCAAGATCTTGGAACTTGAGATTTGATGAAGCGATCAAATCTTATGGTTTCGATCAAAATATTGATGAACCTTGTGTTTACAAGTACATCAAAGAAAAGAAGGTGGTCTTCTTGGTTCTTTATGTAGATGATATCTTACTCATTGGGAATGATGCAGGAGTATTATCTGATGTAAAGAAATGGCTCGCCAGCAATTTCCAAATGAAAGATTTAGGAGAAGCAAGTTATGTTCTTGGAATTCAACTCATAAGAGATCGCAAGAACAAACAGTTGGCGCTGTCTCAGGCATCGTATATCGATAAGGTGCTTATCAGATTTTCGATGCAAAACTCCAAGAAAGGTAATTTACCTACACGTCATGGAGTTTATCTTTCAAAAGAGCAGTGTCCTAAGACACCTCAAGAGGAAGAAAACATGAGACGGGTACCCTATGCATCTGTAGTAGGAAGTCTAATGTATGCCATGTTGTGTACAAGACCTGACATTTGCTATGCGGTGGGTATAGTCAGTCGGTATCAATCCAACCCAGGATTAGATCATTGGGTAGCGGTTAAACATATTCTCAAGTATCTTAGGAGAACGAGAAACTATATGCTATTATATTCTGGTGAGAATTTGATTCCCATTGGATACACTGATTCTGATTTTCAATCAGACAAAAACACACGTAAATCTACGTCTGGATCAGTGTTTACTTTTGGTGGTGGAGCCATAGTTTGGAGAAGCATCAAACAATCTTGTATTGTTGATTCAACTATGGAAGCAGAATATGTGGCTGCTTGTGAAGCAGCTAAAGAAGTTGTTTGGCTCCGTAAGTTCTTAAATGATTTGGAAGTAGTTCCAGACATGGATAAACCACTCACATTGTATTGTGACAACAGTGGTGCAGTGGCAAATTCAAGAGAACCTAGAAGCCACAAAGGAGGAAAGCATATAGAAAGAAAATATCATTTGATTAGAGAGATAGTGCATCGAGGTGATGTGTAAGTTGTAAAGATAGCATCGGATAACAACCTTGCTGGCCCTTTCACCAAGATGTTATCTACAAAGAGCTTTGAGGGACATTTGGAAGGCTTAGGTCTTAGAGACATGTCTCACCTGCTTTAGGACAAGTGAAAGATTGTTGGGTTTGGTGCCGTAAAAGCTGTGATATTGTACATATTGTTAATAAATAAATAAAGTAAAATTTATAATTATTTTGGTTGATTATATGTATTATGAATACATTTATAAACATCAAGAAAATTCCATGATTATTTATGTGACTATAAATTTAGCATATAAGTGTTATTTGCTTGGGGATAAAATTTATAGATAATAATCTAAATAGTCCGTAATAATTAATTAAAGTTTGGGATCTTTAATTAAAAATTACAAGTACGGTCCAATCTCATCTAAAATGAAATAGTCATTATCCGGACTATTAATGTAGAGACATTGGGTTGGAGGTACTTTATATAATGAGATTATATAGGACTGGACCAGATAAATTATGAATCTCTAATAATCATCCGTTACAAATAGAGTATTCAAATTTATCACTATGATGATCATATATTTGACAGTCTTAATCCTGAGTATTTATTAGACTCCTATTTATGACATTATGTTTTTTGACTTGCATAGTAAGATTTGTCTAAGCATAGATCATAACTTAGCATCTTGGAAACATAAAGTAATAAATGGCTGGGAATAATATTATACAGATATGGAATCCATTCCTTCCTTATGGAAGTTAGAAAAATAGTTCTCTTGAGTGATAATTCAAGGTTTGAACAGTAGAGCGCTCGTTCATAATAAGATTATGAATTAATTGTTCATTAGAGAATTATTGGAACTCAAGGATAAAGATGTAATAAGAGAGGTGAACGAAAATTGAACCTAGCTCTTATTATGAACTATTTATGGAGGACTGACTTATATGTAATGATTATATCAATGGACTACTCGTTAATTTTCTTTGAGTAATTATACTATAATCTCAAGAGTTCAGTTTCAGGTTTTTAGTGGAGTAACACTGAAACTAATAAATTTGGCACATTAATTAAAGAGTTTAATTAAATGTCAAATTTATTGGAGCTTGGGTTATAGGTCCATAGGTCCCCAATACCACCTCTGTAACACTATATTGGATTTTGCATAGAATGAATTATACATGTTTAATTTAGAATTTTTGAATTCTGAATTAATTTTTCACACTTGAATTATTAACGTGACACAGAAAAATGTTCTCTGTGACACATAATGTAATGTGATAAATGTTGTCACATTTAACTGAGCATTAGTTAATTAATTGATAATTGTTAAAATCTATTCTTAAATAAATATGATTTATTTTTGAATTTAGATTTAGATATATAAATATATATATATATGGTTTTGAACCAAATCTTTATATATATATATATAAGATTTTATAATATATTAATATATATATATTAATATAATATTATAAAAAAAAAGGAAAAAGGTTGCAGCGTGAGGCTTTCACGTTTCCTTACTTAATATATATATATATACATGCGAAGACCGAATCACATGTTGTGATTCAGTCAAAGAAAAAAAAAAAAAAGGGAAGTTTTTTTTTATACATGTGCATATGTGTGTGAAGTGTTGACCGAATAAGGATTCGGGTAACAAGAAACAAACGGAAAAGAAAAGAAGAAAAAGGAAAGGAAAAGAAAAGGGAAAGAAAAATGACTAATGGCTCAATTATAAAAAAGGGAGAGATAACAGTTATCTCAAAAAATTTTATTCACATAATTTTTAGAGAGAAAAACTGAGAGTTCTTCTCTAAAGAAAAAGGTCTGCTATCTCATGTGTTGAGTACATAGCAGATTCAGAAAAGTGTGAGGATAATTCATTCTTGCAGTTTGACGCCCACTCGTCTTTCCATTAGTGTGGAGGCCTGGTTTGGAAGATCGTGGTGTCAAAGAGGAAAGCTAGGATACCCTGATAGTCTTTAAAAGGTTAGTAAAAATTCCTAAAGCTTTCTGTAATTAAAATTATATATCTATTCCCGATGAACAAAGTTTTCAGAAAATTTTTGTTTGTCAACGATCCGTTCCTTCCGCTGCATTTCATGTTTTAATTCCAACAGAGGGACCCACCGATGACGACTTCCTCATCTCCGTCAAGAACGACACTTCCTCATCACCTCTTTTCCATGGTGTGCCTTGACAAAGTCAACAACTTAAGCAAGATCTAGATTCATTAATTTTTTTCGGTCGAAGGGGATGCCAACAAGGCTGGAAAGGAGGGAGTTGATCGGATAGAGGAGACGAAGAAAGGTATCGGATGGAGGACAGGAAAAAAGGGGTCTCGATCTTTGGAAGAAGATTTCTGTTCCTTTTTTTCTTCTTTTTAATTTTGCTGATTATATTTAACTTTATTATTTAGTTTTATTTTATTTTTTTCACCCTACATAGATTAGGTGTACAGGCTTTCAAGCCATTTGAGTAGAAGGACATGCTATTTGTTTACAACCATTAGGTTCAATGCAGACTTTGATTGTATCAAATGGCTGTTCATGAGCCTTTAACTTTAGAGGCTCAAGCAGAGGCCCGTTTACTTATGTTTTCTCATATGAATATGTTGCCTCCAGCTTTCTTTTCTTTATCTATGAGACAATCTCAAATGAATAGGTATAGAAGTTATTATTGTAAACCACGATTGAACCTATGGAAGCATTGGTTTATACATTCCTTTTATAGGGTGTTTAGAGAGTAGTTTAGAACTATTTTTACTATAACATATGATTGTTTATATTGTAGTGATTTTTTTATTTATTATTGTAACATATGAAAGATTTACACTGTTTATAACTTCAAAAGTGGTCTAAACAGAGCTACCAAACACCCTATAGTCTTAACTCTAGGAATTTTTTTTTTTTTTGCCGTCTTTTTTGAGAACTGCCTAAAGTTCCCAACAAAGACTCGGTCGTCATTAGGGGTTGCCTTCCATGTCGGTATCCAGGAAAACCCCCTCTCTAAGGGAATCCTTAAGATCCAAGGAATATACTGACGGCAGATCTCCTTGAAGTGAATTTTCATCAAGGATCTAACCTCAGCAACGGATTCCGGACACTGTACAGGCTTGGTAATCGATTCAAAGGTTGATTTTGTAACTGGTTTTGCCAGAACAATCACCCGAGAAAGGTTAAACCATGTTTTTATTTTAATTTCTTAAAACAATATTAGTTATTTTATCAAAACGCTTTTGTTAAGGTGGTTACATGTGAATCACATGATTATTTTTTTTAACTTCTATCAATTAAAATGGTCCCTTCGCAACTAAAATAAAATATTAATATTGGTTTGGTTTAAAAAAAAGATTGGGATTAAAATTTCACTTTTGTGATGAGCATTTCCCTAAATATTATGCAAAAAGATCAGTATTTCATAATAATTTCAATCTATGGACTTTTCCTAATAAAAATAAAAATAACAATTATAATAATAATTAAGAGCATACCCTATTCCCTGACCATTCAAAAGAGATGTTTCAGCATTAAAAAAAAAAAAATTAAAAGATGGTCAAACAACGAGAGTTGACACGCAAAACCAACCAACTATTTAATTTAGGGTTGAAGTATTATGAGTTTATTTGTTAGAATTGTCACTTTATACTATTAACACATGGGCCAACCCGAATCCCGCCCCTTCAACCAATAAAGCAAGTCCCAGCTTGCATACAATCTCTGATCAATCCGACCCAAGCTCTAGTCCGGTTGAGAAGAGAACGATTCGGGCTAGACTGCCCAACTCGGATTAGGTTTTTTTTTAAAACATATATATTAACATATCGAAGTATATGTATTTTTCCTTATAAAAATGCGGCCTAGCACCTTTCTAGCTTTTGCAGGCTTCAGGGTTGTGCTGGACCTTCCCTTAACTGCCCAACATGACCCATTTTCGTGCTTCCAGCCCGCATAGTTAGCCTGCATTGACATGTCTAGAGTCCATTAACTAGCTATGATTGTCTTGAATTTACAAAAATATTACCTAAACCAAAAAAAGATTCTGGAACACCCGTTAAATTGACATACGTTATCCAGGCCACCAGGCCACATGTTGGCTTTTTTGACTCTGTAATCCATGATATCACAAATTCTAGTAAAATAAATACACAATGTAATACCTACTGCCTAGCGACTGGTATACCTAAGTTGTGGTTTGAATGGTATATCAGTTATAAGGTGTTGCTATTCATTTATACCATTTTAATTAAGCTTAATAATTTTTTTGTGAGGAAAAAAAGCTTATATTTGAAATTAAAACTGTTTAGAAATAGATTCCTCTGTTACTCTTGTAAAACATAAAACCAATTCAAGCATGCTATAAACTGTATGCATATCAAGAATTGAACCCGAAAACGGAAGCGTGAAAAACATATTTACCTCATGTCATTGCTGTCCAAAACGATGTACTGCAACTGCCTGCACTTGGGATGCTTCCAAGTTCTCACAAAAACTCAATTGATGGTGTAAGATTCTTAATGGAATTTTCGGAACTTGGGGACCCAATTTTGTTTCACAAAAACTGTACGTGAAATTTTTTTCTGGATTTCTCTCTTCTGCACTCATTTCCTCCCATCAAGGAAATAAATAGCACCCAAGAAAAATCAGTTACCAAGGAGTGTTAATGGGCATAAATATGAGCCAATAATTGCAACAAAATAAATTGGTTTCAATTCCTTATTGAAACCGTTAAAAAATGTTGCAACGGTTACATTCTCCCACTTGGTCTCCATATTTATCTTTATATTCATTAAACCCAAACTTTCAGGAAATAAATACATGAATCATGGCAATAGTTTCTCTAAATTGTGAGTATTATCTTTCATGTATTACAATGTATTATTTCTCAGACTTTATTCCTTATATGGTAACTTAACTTTAGGAATAAACTCAATGTTTATTCTTGGTCCTACTATATGTGAATTTTCTCCAATAACTTAATGCGCAAAACAAATATGAGAAAACATCACAACTGAATAAGAGTTTCATTAAGACTGTAAATTGTATGTACAAACAAATTTACATTATGGAACTAAGTCTCATCTGTACAACATGATCCTTAAATGACTTCGGTGGCATTCCTTTTGTCAGAGGATCTGCGATCATCAATTCAGTGCTTATATGCTCAATGACCACTTTATTTTCCTTAATGCGTTCCCTTATGGCTAAGTACTTAATGTCGATATGTTTACTTCGACTGCCACTCTTATTATTCTTAGCCATAAAGACAGCAGCTGAATTGTCACAATATATCCTTAATGGCCTAGACACAGAATCTACAATTCTGAGGCCTGACATGAAACTCTTCAACCATACACCATGCGAAGTAGCCTCAAAACAAGAAACGAACTCTGCCTCCATCGTGAAAGTAGCAACCAACGTTTGCTTTCCACTCCTCCAAGATACAGCTCCTCCGGCTAGCATGAAAATATAACCTGAAGTTGATTTTCTCGAATCAACACAGCCAGCAAAATCTGAATCGGAGTAGCCAATCACCTCTAGAATGTCAGTTCGTCTATACATAAGCATGTAATCCTTTGTACCTTGAAGGTACCTCATCACTTTCTTTGCAGCCCTCCAGTGGTCAATGCCTGGGTAACTCTGATATCTTCCCAACATTCCCACAGCAAATGCAATATCAGGTCTTGTGCAGACCTAAGCATACATAAGGCTTTCGACAGCTGAAGCATAAGGAATGTTGCTCATTTGAACTTTCTCGAAATCCTTCTTTGGACATTGGTTCAAACTGAACTTTTCACCCTTCACAATGGGTGCTACACTTGGTGAACAATCTTTCATCCGAAATATGTCTAAGAATTTATTGATATAGGTTTCCTGCGATAGTCCCAAAATGCATCGAGATCTATCCCTATGGATCTTTATGCCAATGACATAAGATGCCTCACCCATATCCTTCATATCAAAGTTCTTAGAAAGGAATTGTTTCACCTCATATAGAAACCCCTTATCATTGGTTGCAAGAAGGATATCATCCACATATAAAACAAGAAAACAAATCTTGCTCCCACTGACCTTCTGGTATATACATTGATCCATGATGTTCTCTTCAAAACCAAATGAAGTGATGACATCATGGAATTTCAAATACCATTGACGGAAAGCCTGTTTCAAACCATATATGAATTTCTTGAGTTTGCACACCAATTGTTTACCATCACTAGAGGAGAATCCTTCAGGTTGTTTCATATAAACCTCTTCCTCTAGATCACCATTGAGGAATGCCGTTTTCACATCCATCTGATGTAACTCAAAATCAAAATGAGCTACTAATGCCATGATCACACGAAGGGAGTCCTTTTTAGATACAGGAGAAAAAGTCTCAGTGTAATCTATACCTTCCCTTTGAGTGAATCCTTTAGCAACGAGTCTTGCCTTATGTCTCTCAATGTTGCCTAATTAGTATTTCTTTGTCTTGAAGACCCATTTGCATCCAATGGCTTTTACACCATCAGGCAACTTGACAAGATCCCATACTCCATTAGATGACATAGAGTTCATCTCATCTTTCATGGCATCATACCACAAGTTAGATTCCCTACAACTCATGGCTTGTGAAAACGTTTCTGGATCATTTTCGGCTCTAATGTTGTAGTCAGACTCTTGTAGATACACAATATAGTCACTAGGAATGGCTAATCGTCTTACTCTAGTAGATCTCCTTAATGCTGGTTCAACATTCTCTTGAGGAGCATGTTGATCAGCTGGCTATTCAACTGGATCTACTACTTCTTGATCAGCAATCTGTGGAACTTGAATGACTGGCTGTTGTTCAACATGCGTTTGAACTGTAGGCGTATCGCGCATAACAATCACTCTATCATATGAAGTGGAAGCTTGAGCATCTGTATGATCTTTCTCTGGAACGGTGTTCCAGGATCGATCGCTCCCACTGATCAAGTCATTCTCAAGAAATTTCGCATTTCTTGATTCCACAAACCTAGTGGTATGTGATGGACAATAAAATCTGTATCCCTTAGACCGTTCAGCATATCCAACGAAATACCCACTTATGGTCCTTGGGTCTAGCTTCTTTTCTTGTGGATTATAGACTCTCACTTCAGACGGGCATCCCCAAACGCGTATATGTCGCAAACTCGGTTTCCAACCTTTCCATAACTCGAACGGTGTCTTTGAGACAGCCTTAGTTAGAACTCGGTTTAATATATACACAGCCGTCTTGAGAGCTTCAGTCCACAAAGACCTAGGAAGCTTCGAGCTGCTAAGCATGCTCCGCACCATATCCAACAATGTTCGGTTTCTTCTTTCTGCCACACCATTTTGATCTGGAGAACCGGGCATAGTATACTGAGCAACTATCCCATGTTCTTGAAGAAACTTCGCAAATGGACCAGGCACTTGTCCATCTTCGGTGTATCTACCATAGTATTCACCACCTCTATCAGATCTCACTATCTTTATTTGCTTACCACATTGTTTCTCTACTTCTGCCTTAAACACCTTAAAGGCATCTATGGCTTCATTTTTGTTATGAAGCAAGTAGAGATACATATATCGTGAGTAATCATCAATAAAAGTAATGAAATACTTTTGACCATACGCGTCTATGTTTGGACTACAAATATCTGTATGTATGATCTCTAATATGTCTGAACTCCTCTTGGCACCTTTCTTTGATATATTGGTCTGCTTTCCCTTTATGCAGTCCACACAAGTGTCAAAGTCAGTAAAATCTAGAGTACTAAGTACTCCATCATTCACTAGTCTTTTTGTTCTCTCAATAGAGATACGACACAATCTACGGTACCACAACATAGAGGAATCTTCATTCATAACACATCTCTTAATGCCAGTATTATCTTGAACATGCATAGAAGTATAAGAAGTTTTATCTTGTAAATTAATTTTGAAAAGACCATTTGACAACATACCATTTCCAATAAGTTCAGATCTATAAAACAAACTAAATATAGCATCTGAAAGATTAAAGGAAAATCCCAATGGTACAAGCCTTGAAACTGAAATTAAATTCCTAGAAAAACTAGGAATATAAAATGTCTTTTCTAATTTTAAAATAAAACCACTAGATAAAACTAAATTGCATGTTCCGACAGCCTCTACATATGAGCGCATCTTGTTGCCTGTATAGATGCACTGCTCACTTCCCACTGGCTTCCTTAGGCCTTGCAATCCCTGCAAGGAATTAGTGACATGGATTGAAGAACCAGAATCAATCCACCATGTGTTATGTTCAACGTCAACCATATTAGATTCATAACAAACAAGTGAGAATTGAGTACCTTTTTTGTCAAGCCAACTCTGATATTTAGGACAATCCTTCTTTATGTGCCCATTCTTTTTACAAAAGAAGCACCTAGATTCCTTCTTGATATCAGCTTGAGCGGGCAGTTTGCCTTTTTCCTTATTCTTGGCTTGGCCCTTGTTCTTCCTTTGAGTTGCCAGATGCACACTCTCTCCCGCTTCCATAGCAAGCCTTCCTTCTTCCTGGACACACATGGTCATCAATTCATTGATGGACCACTTATCCTTATGTGTGTTGTAGGATATCTTGAAAGGTCCATATTGATGTGGGAGAGTGTCGAGGATGTAGTGCACAAGGAAGGTTTCAGACATCTCAACCTCAAGTGTCTTCAGCTGAGCCGCTATATCCCTCATTTGCATGATGTGCTCACGCACACCATGAATTCCAGTGAGCTTCATGGATGAAAATTTCATTATCAGAGTGCTAGCCAAGGCTTTGTCTGATGTAGCAAACTGCTCATCAATTGCCTTCATCAGAGCTCGCACTTTGTCATATTGCTTTAATGAACCATGTATGCTAGCCGAGATTTTCGTCTTTATGAACATTACGCAGAGGCGATTAGATCGCTCCCACTTTTCATAACGGTCCACGTCATCTGGCTGGCTGGTCTCCGTAATGGCAGGTGGTTCATCCTTACGGATAGCCAAGTCAATGTCCATGACACCTAAATGAATAAGAATTCTCTCCTTCCACACTTTATAGTTGTCTCCCTTAAGTTCGAGAATGTCACACTGGAAATCAGAGTAACTCACAGTTTGCATAGCTGCATAATAGAACATACATGCTTATGTTACTAAATTGAGGCTACAATACTTTATGACATGTTTACCAATGTAAATCATGCATTAAAATATGAATCAAATGACATAAAAATTGCCTGTGGGCTAAATTTTTAACTCAAACAGATTCATATATCCTTATGATGACGCTATTAAATTATATGCCATTTTCTTAATTCCTGTGGGTAAATTAAGAAAGATAATTTGATACATCATCCTAACTAATCATATTAAATACAATAAAAATTCATGTGGGATAAAATTTATCATATTACATATGATTAATCACAATTTAATGTCTTTTTACCATATGTGATTTAAACATCTTTCATAATTTTTTGCATAATTAAAGATGTTGTGGCTACTCTTTAATTATTTAAAAAATTAAATACATATATCACAAGAAATTTATTCTTAAATTTTTGCTCATAAAATAAATTGCATTTACCTTAAGCAATAAATAAATATGAACAAAGAACCATAATTTATGTACTAATTTTCATTATGTATATATTAAAATTATACATTCAAAAACATAATTTAGCACATTATTGCACAAAATTAAATGTACTAAATTATTTAACTTAATATTGCATGCATAATTTTAAATCACAAATTATACATAATGAACACTATATGCACATAAATTTACAAAATTATATCCACACAATTACTGTATAATATTCATAACAAATACCAAAAATTATGAATATTCAAAATTATGAATTTTTTCATAAATTATTCCATAATATGAAAAATTCCATAAATATATTAAAATTGTGGATATATTATGAAAATTTCATAAAAATTATAAAAACTAAAAAATTTATGAAATTTTCCCAAAAAATATCATTATATTAAATCTGGAAAAAATCAAATTTTTTTTTTAATTTTTGGGTTTTATTTTTTTTTTAATTTTTTGCATACTAAAAAACGGCGTCATTTGGAGAGCCCCCCGGCGTAAACGACACGTCGTTTACAGAGAGGGCAGCCTATCAACATACCAAACGACATATCATTTTGATCATAAATGTCCAAAACGACTTGTCGTTTTTTATCGTTGAAACGAGCCCCTCAACGCCTGAAACGACATGTCGTTTTTGGCTGACCCAAGCCAAACGACATGTCTTTTTTATCGTCTTCAACCTTGAATCCGGGTCTTCTTTACCCGAACGACCCGGTTTTGACCCGTTTCAGACCCGGCTGTAATTCTACCATTCGGACACCAATTTTGACGTTTCAAATTGCAGAATTCATAGAAATCTAATGTCTAAATGATTTCTAATCTTAGTTTCAATTAAGAAACGTTAAAAATCAAAACCCAAAAATCAAAAAATTTTAACCGTGCGTAACATTACACAGTGCATATTTTCCAGTTTTTCATGCAAGGCAGAGGTCAAATTTACGGCTCTGATGCCAAATGTAAAACATAAAACCAATTCAAGCATGCTATAAACTGTATGCATATCAAGAATTGAACCCGAAAACGGAAGCGTGAAAAACATATTTACCTCCTGCCATTGTTGTCCAAAACGATGTGTTGTGACTGTCTGCACTTGGGATGCTTCCAAGTTCTCACAAAAACTCAATTGATGGTGTAAGATTCTTAATGGAATTTTTGAAACTTGGGGACCCAATTTTGTTTCACAAAAACTGTACGTGAACTTTTTTTCTGGATTTCTCTCTTCTGCACTCATTTCCTCCCATCAAGAAAATAAATAGCACCCAAGAAAAATCAGTTACCAAGGAGTGTTAATGGGCATAAATATGAGCCAATAATTGCAACAAAATAAATTAGTTTCAATTCCTTATTGAAACCGTTAAAAAATGTTGCAACGGTTACAACCCTTTGAACTGCGACCCAGAAAATTACAGAGTACAAACATATGATTGGGCCTAGTTTGATATGAACAAACATGATATACTCGTCCCATAAAAAAAAAAAAAAAAAATCTTTGTGGCCACTAACTATATTACTGCCTAGCAATACAATGATGCTCTCACGTTTATCTCTTGGGATCTTATGTCCTTGTTTTTTCTTTTTCTTTTTTTTTTTTAAATGTATATCACCTTTTTATGTTGTCGCGCGATTTCGATGGTTGAAGATTCTTTCAGAATTCCAAAAACTGGCACAAAAATTAATCCAAGAAACATGAGTGTTCCTTTTCTTTCTTTCTTTCTTTTCTCTCTCTCTAAAATTTAGTGGTCTGTATTTAAAAGCATAGTATGTTCCCAAAAGAAATGTTAATTTTCACAATTGACCTCCAACTATATATCAAATTTCAAATGGGCTCCTTGCTTTTCCTTCTACATAAAACATTATTGTGGTCTTTGACTCTTTGCAACAAGTAGATCACGGATCAAGATTGTTTTGGATCATAGTATATAATTAAACTGTTCAGAGATGAAATTAACACTCTTTAAAACTCGAAGAGCATGTTGTATAAGGGTATATATGATTTACAGGGCTTTTATGAAATTATCCATTAGTTTTATTGTTTCTACGTTGTTTCAACATTATGTTATTATTATTTTTTAACCTTAATGCAGATATACAGTATGCACGACGGAATTATTCATCCAAGTTCCAGCATCCACGTGAAGCTTTTCCCGGGCAGAACGTAGGACCCTGATAAAAGCATAACGTCCAAAGGGGAACAATTATTGAAAGTATTTCACAACACAAGGTTTATTGTATGAATTTTAAAAGAAATGATATATATATATATATATATATTTTGTAGAATATCTGGCTTAATACTAATCAATCCGTTTCTTTGAATTATTATTATTATTTTACTGGAAAACATTGACAGAAAAGAAAGATCTTTAAGATTATTAAAAAAAAATTTACACCATTTATTTTATATTATTTAGGCTGAAAATATTAGATTTTTGTCCACGTAAAAATATATAAAAATATTGCATTCAATATTTCAATGCTTGCTCTTTCTCACAAGGCCTCCCCCTCCACGAATCTCACGGCTACAAGAATCTCGCAAGGCCTGCCACCATCGTGAGAGGGGCAGGCCTTACTTAAAAGTTAAATAATTGTTTTCTAGATATATGTTTTTGTATTAACTCCTTAAGTTGAGGAGATTAAGATGCTTATTCATGGAAAGTTCTTTGTGTTGTGTGCATATGTTTATTATTATCAATGAAAAAAAATACGTGTCATGATTTTTTAATCTCTTAACTTCCTTTATCTTGTATCCTTCATGGTTTCATTGGAAAAAAAAAAAAAAAATTAACGACAATAGGTATCTCCTACTTTGTCTTATCAATTTTAAAATTACCACTTTATTTCTTGAACTTACAAAACTCTTTACTTTACTCCTTAAACTTTTAAAGCTCCTCACTTTGCTCCATGAACTTCTGATTTTTCCGTTCAAATAAATGAAATTAAGCCCACATAATTTGTTCATAAGTCATTTTATAAGAGCAAAAATACGATTTTATTATTCCCAAGTTTTATTTCATGTTTATACTTTTACTTAAACCTTTTTTTTAATCTAAACTCTCATTCACAAATGATTTGTTTGTATATTTCTTATTATCTTTAATGCTTATTCATTTAATAGACTTATTAAGTAAGTGCTATGCATTAAAGCTAAGAAGTAACGTGTATACAAACTCTTCCTAAATGAGAGTTCAAATTAAAAAAAAAAAAACCCTAAGTGAGAGTGTAAACTTGAAACAACTTGAGAATGATAAAATCTCATTTTTGTCTTTACAAGTGACCCATGTGCGAATACGTAAGCTTAATTTTGTCTATTTAAACAGAAAATTGGAGGTTCAATGAGCAAAGTAAGAAGCTTTAAAAGTTCAGGGGACAAAGTAGTGGTTTTTAAAATTAAAGGGCTACTGTGACACTCGTTATTCTCCTAACGGGTATTGAGGTAATTAAATTAATTTTTAATGTATAAAAAAAAAAATTGCTTCATTTAAATTTATTTTATAATATTTATTTTTATCTATTTTTAAATTTTCTAAAATTCTCCTATATTTATTTAGTATGATTACTAAAAAGCATTAGAACTTCTAATAAATCTCAAAAATGTCATATTGGCATTATGTGTGTTAAAGTCTTTAGATGAGACATAAGGATATATTTTCCAACTACTCTTGACCCTCATTTTCTTTATTTCCTCCGTGACATGCTTCAACATGTCTCCTCTATAATTGTTTCTATCACTTCTCTTCAAAGACTTCATCTTTTCTTCCTTTCTCTTCCACGGTTCCCACACTCTTCTTCTTATTTCTTTGCTGAAGCAAAATACTTAGAGAACTTCTTCAAGGCAGCCATAAAAATCAGCCACCATCACCTCCATTTGAGCAAGAATTTCAGTCATACCGAAGTAAAGGAACCTGTTTTGAAGCCATTTCAAGCTTCCAACTAACCATAATCCGAGGTTAGAATCTTATGAACAAATTTAGTCTTTCATTTATAAATTTTCTTTTATACTAAAGGATTATTCAAATTTGCGTTCTTAAACCTAAGTATATGTTTGTTGCTATTTTGGAGCATATGTATGAAGTCTAAGTGTATATGCCCTAGACAGAAAATTTATATTGTTAAACTTTGTAATACCCCTATGGGCAGTGGTTATTTCTTGAAATTCTAAGATTAAATTAAAATGAATTTTATGAATTGGTTTGCATATTTGAAAAGTAGCATCCTAGGCTTTCTAACGAGCTATCATAAACCTAAATCGGAGTTGTATTTTATTTTCTAAGAATTATTCAATTTTTGTATTGGAAACTAGTAAATCTGCCAGTTTGTTATGGTATACCAGCTGCTAACCTGAACCAAGAACCCATCTTTGCTCACCACCTAATTCTTTAATGTCTTGCAACCTTTCCAATATTATCCTAAGTGATTGATGAATCTTATTAGGGACTAAAACATATAGATTACTTGTTCACATTTTATATTGTGTTAAGACAAAAATTGTTTACTGTGGTATTCAAAAGAGATTTATATAAAAGCTTTAATGGCATACTAGTAAGATAGGTTTACACATGATTTATTTATGAATGTAGTTGTATGTTGTGCTTTAGTTTTAATTGTCCTTATGCACGCCTTAGGATCAAGGGAGTATGGAGCTAACGTTAATTGATTCCAGGATTAAGAGACTGTTGATAAGCTTAAAAGGTAGGGATTCTATTACTCATCTTTTGTGAGGTTTTTATAGAATTAAAATTGATTGTTTTGCCGCAATATATATATATCTATGTTGAACTGATATTATATGTGTATCACATATGAAACTATGACATGGACTCGTCTTGTATTGTACGGCGAGGAACATAATGAATTGACACATGTTATAAATTGAGAAGCATGGTTAGGAAAATTAACTCTATTAATAATGATTTAATATAGAGAAATTGTGAGACATGAAAAGGGCGACGGTTACGTCCTTGGGCATGAATACCCTAAAAGGTAAAGTAGGGGGAAGGCGATGACGCTTCCTTGGGTTGAAAGTCCCAGAACACACTGTACAGGAATCGACTTGGTGAGGACTCGGGGCTTGATGTCCCCTCACCGGAACACCCTTGGAATGTTTATAGGGTGATCAAGTGCGCCCATTTGGGTTTCGATGAGTTGAGTGATACTCAATTTAACATGGATACCTAGGAACAATGATGATTGTTAATATTTGTATAAATGTGTAATTATGACACTTGGTAATGATTAACTACGGTATCCATAAGATGTGATCATAATAAACCTCATAATCTGGAATATGATGTAACTTACTAACCATGCAGATTTTAATGTGGTAATGATAAAGGTGAGTAATGGTTTTCTCTACTGAGCATAGTGTTGCTCATTCCCTTATGTTTATATCTTTTCAGGACTCACTAAGTGTAAGGTGGCTACGAGAAATATAGTTGAGGAAGTGATGTAGCTATATTACATTGGGACTGCTTCAATCGTTGAGAATGTTCTTCATGATAATGTAAGCATCAATTGTTACTTTCTGTGACTGTATTACAATGTGATGAGGGTTAAAATGATGATGACAACAGTTTATATTATTAAATTTAAGGTGCTACATTAAAACTGTGGTTTATTTATCGTTTATATTTTTATTTTTGAGTTGAGAGTTTTCATTTAAGTCCCGGGTAAATTTTATTTTTAAGGTTTTACTTTTATTATTTATTTTTATTTTATCTCATTAAAAACTGTTAACCCCCACATAGGGGCGTTACAGAATTTTTGGTATCAGAGCCTAGGTTCGGTTAACCTAGGGAGTGTAGCACCACTTTAAAAAAATATATTTTTGAGATGGTTTTGAAGTTGAATTTTCAGTGTCATCATCAAAATGAACCTTCACATTGATTTATACAGTTTAGAAGGATGTAACATGGAAAGGCCATAGAATGAAAATATTAATAGTTATATGAGTACAATAATTATATAGAAGGAAAGTATTAATAGTTATGAGGGAATGATAATTATATGGAATGAGTTTATAAGTAGAATGCTTATGAGAGATTCGTATAATATTTGGATCTATAAGCATATCTAATTCGTATAAACGATGAGAAATTCGTGTAGATACAAGGATTTAATAGCCTTTTATTTTGTGAAAAACAATAAGAAATATAAGGCTTGATTTATTGATTTTAAAGTTTGGCATAGATATGCCAAATTTTTCGTAATTGATTCAAACTTAAGTAATGATTATGTGTGGATTCGATGGAGCACATAAGTGTCAATAACTTTTCTTGAAAGTTCTATATATTTGAGGAATATGATATAAGTTGGGAATCATGGTATTGAATCTTGAGAGAGATAAATGTTAGACTTTTGGTCTGTTGAGACTGTGTAAAGTCTAGAATGCATGAATCTCAAAATTGGAATATTTCGTTACGTACATTGTATTTAAGTGTATCAGTGAATCTTTTGGTTACCTAAGATTTTGTTATATGAGGAAATTCGATATTGTGTAAGTAGAATTGTGGGGATTGTAGATGTTCTTAAGTAGTAACATCAAGTGTCTTTGTTCGTTGATATGGTCTACGTTGAAAGACGTAAATCGTATTGATTTCAAGGTTAGTCGCATTCTAAACCCTTGGTAGCAATGATGATGAATCCATTTATAGATGTTGAGTATTATGAATAACATATGGGTGTATGTATTGTTCAATAAGATTTTGATTAAAACAAAATTATTTGAGTTGCTGGAAGATTATGTTGTTATGAAATGATTTTAAATATCATTCAGGAAGATCCTTGTTGTCGTTAAATTAGATTTGTTGTTCATACTTAACTTATCTATAGTGGACTTTGAATTGGGTTTAAGATTTATACAAATTGGTTTTCAATTTTATGTTTGTTATTTAACTCGTTCTAAATGTGTTAAGGCCCGAAACAACCTGACCATTTTCAACTTAGAACATTTGGGCCTAGTTCAAATCCTAAATCAGTTTGATTCACACTGTCTCTCCCACGTGGTTTCTATACGTGTCATATACAGTGGTTTAATTATTGTTTACATATACGTTTACTGTGCATAAGAGCTTATTTCTCCGAGTTCATTTTTTTCTCTCTTAATTTGTTAATTTTTTCTCTAAATCGCAAATCCTCTTCTTTTTCATTAGAAATTCTTCTTTTCCTCTAAAAGAAGAAGGAATTCTAGGATTCTGCAATTTACTATCTTAATTTTTCCTTTCTATTTACTCTTCTTTCATCTCATCATGGACCCAAAGTACCAACACATGAGAAAGTATTTCCCATCACTCTCCCAAAAGATTCTCAGAAAGAAATATAAGGCTAGAATTACTCGGTTGTGGATTCTTATGCGTTTTGGTATCCCTTGTGATGTGAGAATGTTAATAGAGGGGAAAATCCGTCCGAGTGACTTTAGTCAAGATGTCGGTTTACCAGGAACAGGTACCAGTCGTAGTGCAATGAAAAGAAGAGCTCGTGCCATCGTGATCACTTGTAACAAATGTGGAAGACAAAATTGTAACGGTAAATGTACTTCACCTGGTTATATGTCTACGAATAGAGAGGATAAAATAAGGTTTTGTAGGGATGGACTTTCAAAGGAGAACTTGGATAGCATCCATCCTCCTCTCCACGGTCACCCTAGTGGATATGTTCAAGGAGCTATTTTTAAACTCTGGCCTAAATTTTATACAGAAAGACAACGCCTCAGGAATATGGTATTTCTAGATCCTGTTTGTCAAGCCATAAGAAAACTGGATGGGGAATAAGTCATCGCTCTATAAAGGTTATTTAGTCTTTACTTATTTGAAGCAGTTTTAGCTGATGTTCAACAGTTTGTGTTTTGCTTTTACTCAGAATACTTGCTTTTGTGTTTGAAATAATTGTGATTATTAGATTGATACAGTAAGTGTTAATATCTTATTTAATTTATGATTTTCTTAAATATATATATAATAAAATATATTATCTTATCAGACACGTCACATACGGTACAATAATATGTTTGAATTTGAAAAGCTTATCCAGATATTTCAAGATTGTGTCTCAAATTTCAAAAGTTCTACAATATTTGTCGTTTATATTAAATTTCTAGACTTGGTGTATATTTGTCAAAAAGTCTACAGTTGTGTCATGAGGGTCTTCTGTCGAATTGTTCTCAATTGTCAAAAGTTATACAATTAGAGTCTAATCTTTTTCAAAAAGTGAATCAGATTTTCTGTAAACTATCAATCACCTTATCTTACTTTCTTATCCGTACAAGATTTTGTTTAAATCTTTGGATTACCTTTTCATTACCTACTCGTCTATCTCTTTGGCCCTTTTTGTATATTTCTCATCTTTAAAATCTCATGTAGAACCCGAAGTCTAAGTGGAGCAGACATTAAGCAACCACTTCTATAAACCAAATATGTCTACCTCCCAGTCCACGAAGAAAATAAAGAATGTCTGTGTCTTTTGTGGTTCCAGCCTTGGAAAAGATAAAGCTTATTTAGAAGCTGCAAATCACTTAGGGCAAGTCCTAGCACGCAAGAAGATTAACATAATCTATGGGGGTGGTAGTATAAAAATGATGGTAAATATGGCACTAGCAGCTAGGTCTAGTGACGCTACTGATGTAAGAATTTGGCCTCATATTCCAGTTGAAGGAAACCTTTGTAAGGAAGCCATAGGTAAGGGAGAAGGAGTCAGGAGTATCCCTAAAAATTTTAAAGACATAATCTATAATTCTGATGCTTTTATAGCATTACCTGGTGGTCTAGGTACTCTTGAGGAAATATTTATAGTTGCTTGTGGGCAATTGTTGGGCTTTTATTCCAAACCTTTGGGACTGCTGAACGTAAAGGGTTTTTATGACGGTCTTTTGAAATTTCTAGATTACGCTGTGGAAGAAAACATCACTACAGAATCGGAGAGACAAATCTTTGTCACTGCTTCAACAGCTGAGGAATTGATAGATAAAATGCAAATAATACATCCAGAATCCGACACTGCAACATCCAAGCTTGAATGGGAAAGGGAAAGCCGGGAGCGGCCAATTGATTTGAATCTCCATCTGTAATCTTTTTGTTTTATCTTTGGCATGTAGGCATGTGTGTCCGTATTTCGTGTGTTACGAATAACCGTTTGCCTTGTATTCTGCGTTTCTTGTGGTACGTCGTTGTTCAATCTTTTAGATTCATTGAGCCTAATGCCGGGATGGCTGGATACGGAGTACTTGATGCTCTCGAAACGCATCCTTCTTAAGGTCCGATCTTTTGTTTATCGATGTTTTTGTATCCTCTAAGCATGCATGATATGGATAGCTGGTATACGGAGTGCCTTGTACTCTCGAAACGTATCCGTATTATGTTTGTAATGTGTAATATTCTGTTAATATTATGTGGAAGTACCAGAGTCAGTTATGGGGATATTCCATATGAAATATGAGTATATTATTTGGATTGAATGTTTGTGTCATGAGGATAGCTGTTTAATGAAAAATATGTCGGGTTTGTCTGCAACTCTGAGATTCTGTTTAATATCTCTATGAGTAAGCTTAATGTATGGTTTTGAATAGAAGTGTTTGTGATATATGTTTTATGATTATGTTTTAGTTTATTAGTTGAGGTATGAAATCAAATATATTTGACTTTTCCTTACTCAAAAAGGAAAAGGAAGCTAAAGATGAAGTATATAAAATTTCTCTAGCAATCTCCTTAAATGTGATTGTAAATCACAGTCCATGGACAATGAAGGACTGGAATCATGGTATGGTCAATATGTATGCCTGATCAGATTCTTAGACTATTATACGGTGTTATAAGTTGAAACTTGTCAGAAATACTCTCATTGAGGGATTTAGGAGTAAGATTTATTATGCAAGTAAATAAGTGGAGATACGATAACTTAAATTTGGAGGACAAACAACATTAACGGTTTAGACTCGGAATTGGAATCATAATGAAATTAAAATTTTTACTAGTATTGCTAGAATTGAAATTTCGAGGACGAAATTTCTTTAAGGGGGGTAGAGCTGTGACACTCGTTATTCTCCTAACGGGTATTGAGGTAATTAAATTAATTTTTAATGTATAAAAAAAAAAATTGCTTCATTTAAATTTATTTTATAATATTTATTTTTATCTATTTTTAAATTTTCTAAAATTCTCCTATATTTATTTAGTATGATTACTAAAAAGCATTAGAACTTCTAATAAATCTCAAAAATGTCATATTGGCATTATGTGTGTTAAAGTCTTTAGATGAGACATAAGGATATATTTTCCAACTACTCTTGACCCTCATTTTCTTTATTTCCTCCGTGACATGCTTCAACATGTCTCCTCTATAATTGTTTCTATCACTTCTCTTCAAAGACTTCATCTTTTCTTCCTTTCTCTTCCACGGTTCCCACACTCTTCTTCTTATTTCTTTGCTGAAGCAAAATACTTAGAGAACTTCTTCAAGGCAGCCATAAAAATCAGCCACCATCACCTCCATTTGAGCAAGAATTTCAGTCATACCGAAGTAAAGGAACCTGTTTTGAAGCCATTTCAAGCTTCCAACTAACCATAATCCGAGGTTAGAATCTTATGAACAAATTTAGTCTTTCATTTATAAATTTTCTTTTATACTAAAGGATTATTCAAATTTGCGTTCTTAAACCTAAGTATATGTTTGTTGCTATTTTGGAGCATATGTATGAAGTCTAAGTGTATATGCCCTAGACAGAAAATTTATATTGTTAAACTTTGTAATACCCCTATGGGCAGTGGTTATTTCTTGAAATTCTAAGATTAAATTAAAATGAATTTTATGAATTGGTTTGCATATTTGAAAAGTAGCATCCTAGGCTTTCTAACGAGCTATCATAAACCTAAATCGGAGTTGTATTTTATTTTCTAAGAATTATTCAATTTTTGTATTGGAAACTAGTAAATCTGCCAGTTTGTTATGGTATACCAGCTGCTAACCTGAACCAAGAACCCATCTTTGCTCACCACCTAATTCTTTAATGTCTTGCAACCTTTCCAATATTATCCTAAGTGATTGATGAATCTTATTAGGGACTAAAACATATAGATTACTTGTTCACATTTTATATTGTGTTAAGACAAAAATTGTTTACTGTGGTATTCAAAAGAGATTTATATAAAAGCTTTAATGGCATACTAGTAAGATAGGTTTACACATGATTTATTTATGAATGTAGTTGTATGTTGTGCTTTAGTTTTAATTGTCCTTATGCACGCCTTAGGATCAAGGGAGTATGGAGCTAACGTTAATTGATTCCAGGATTAAGAGACTGTTGATAAGCTTAAAAGGTAGGGATTCTATTACTCATCTTTTGTGAGGTTTTTATAGAATTAAAATTGATTGTTTTGCCGCAATATATATATATCTATGTTGAACTGATATTATATGTGTATCACATATGAAACTATGACATGGACTCGTCTTGTATTGTACGGCGAGGAACATAATGAATTGACACATGTTATAAATTGAGAAGCATGGTTAGGAAAATTAACTCTATTAATAATGATTTAATATAGAGAAATTGTGAGACATGAAAAGGGCGACGGTTACGTCCTTGGGCATGAATACCCTAAAAGGTAAAGTAGGGGGAAGGCGATGACGCTTCCTTGGGTTGAAAGTCCCAGAACACACTGTACAGGAATCGACTTGGTGAGGACTCGGGGCTTGATGTCCCCTCACCGGAACACCCTTGGAATGTTTATAGGGTGATCAAGTGCGCCCATTTGGGTTTCGATGAGTTGAGTGATACTCAATTTAACATGGATACCTAGGAACAATGATGATTGTTAATATTTGTATAAATGTGTAATTATGACACTTGGTAATGATTAACTACGGTATCCATAAGATGTGATCATAATAAACCTCATAATCTGGAATATGATGTAACTTACTAACCATGCAGATTTTAATGTGGTAATGATAAAGGTGAGTAATGGTTTTCTCTACTGAGCATAGTGTTGCTCATTCCCTTATGTTTATATCTTTTCAGGACTCACTAAGTGTAAGGTGGCTACGAGAAATATAGTTGAGGAAGTGATGTAGCTATATTACATTGGGACTGCTTCAATCGTTGAGAATGTTCTTCATGATAATGTAAGCATCAATTGTTACTTTCTGTGACTGTATTACAATGTGATGAGGGTTAAAATGATGATGACAACAGTTTATATTATTAAATTTAAGGTGCTACATTAAAACTGTGGTTTATTTATCGTTTATATTTTTATTTTTGAGTTGAGAGTTTTCATTTAAGTCCCGGGTAAATTTTATTTTTAAGGTTTTACTTTTATTATTTATTTTTATTTTATCTCATTAAAAACTGTTAACCCCCACATAGGGGCGTTACAGCTACAATAAAGAGTTTTGAAAGTTTAAAGAGCAAAGTGGTGATTTTTAATATTTAGAGTAAAATGAGAGATATTTCAAAGTTAAGAGATCAATGATATTAATAACTTAAAAAAATAGAAGAAAAAAAAACCTGTACGTATTTATACGAGGAAAGAAGACAAAATTGAAGTTGGGTTTTAAGTGTTTTTTTTTGCTTTATTTTTTTTTAAAGAAATTTCGCCTGAGTATCATGTGGGAACTAGCCATGGACTAGATTTAGAGGCAAAGGGAAAAAGTTTTTTAACTAGAGTACAATACAAAGAATTAGATATAACATTTTATACATAGAAACATAATTACATATTTTAAGGATAAAATAGAAAAAATGTCATAATTTTTTTTATAAAATAAAGATACAATAACGTCTTAATTATTTAGTGGGAACACAATTTTATTTTTTTCTAATAAAATAAAGACAAAATTATAATTTTAAAACATTTTGTGGGAGTAAAATAAGATTTAAAAATTAAACAGAAACACGTGCCCCACTCATTTACATCTGGCTCTGCCAGGCTAGACTAGTATTAAAATTGCATTTGATTTTTATTTTTCTCTAACCAGAAAACTTTTAAATTGATTTATAGAAATAAATCAACTTGTCTTCAGACATTCTTTAGTGTACATGGAAACAGGAAACAACTGTAGAGACAACGCACGTGGATCATAAATTTGTCTGCAATAATAATTTAGCTCTTGTTGGCTGCGTAATGTCGTAATCCAATGCATATACACAAAGAAATTTATAAAACGAATATTTTGAATCCAATCGTAAGAGGTCTTCTTCTCGTCTACTTATTTTAAGAACAACATTAAAGCATTATAACTTTTATCCTAATTTTAAATTTCAACCCTTTAAACAAGGGAGTTGATTTTTTTTTTTCGCCTAATGTTTGAAAAATTCTTACATTAATTCCTATTGAAAATATTACATTATTAATAGAAATTAACAATATACTAACATATGAGTTAATATAAAAAAAATATATTAGAGTTGTCAATAGCCACTAAATTAAAGCCAAAAAACGCTTTCAAGGAGCTTGAACTAAATCTAAAATTTAAACTAAATTAATTGTTAAAATATAATGACTCGAAAAAAGTGATTAACTCAATCCCAAAAAAAGTGATTATAAAATTTTAGCATAAATAATAAATTTTATAGCAAACTCCCCTCAAAATCTTTTTTAGGTCTGTTTTTAGGTGAAATTTTTGGCTTGGAAAAGGCACAGATTTGTATCAAAACAATAAAAAATTATTATACGAGTTAGAATCCCTATTTCCTAGCACTAAGCTATCTACTCTTATATTAATCTATTATTATTATTATTTTGTCAAAATTTGGTAGGTGACATTAATGGGCTGTTGGTAACGTGGCGATGTTAAGAGAAATAAAACAAAGACATCACGGAATGTGCATGAAAGCCATAAAAGCGGTGAACAGGGTGCAGCTGTACTCTTATGTTTCCGCAGCTAAGAGTTGGCATTTTTTTTTTAATTTGTTAATTTTTTTCTTCGTACTTTAGTAATAGATATCCATTTTTCTCATGTTGACTTCAGTGATTTGTAATTTATTTCCCAATCATCGCCGATATAACAATTGATATACTTTTCAATAAGGCAAAAGTATGATCCACACTGGAGCCATATTCAAAACCATTTCTTTTTTCAAGTTGTCGTTTGTTTGTTTGTTTTTTTTAATTGATTCCCAACCCCAAAATACTTGCATTCTTTTGTAATCAAAGATATGTTAAAATTATTGCGGTGACTTATAAAAGTGTTTGATATAGTGATTAAAACTATTTTTAATGTAGCATATGAGAGCTTTACACTGTAATTTTTTTTAGTTATTGTAGCATGTGAGAGCTTTATACTATTATAATTGAGAAAGAGATTTAGACTACAACTTCCAAACACACTTTTAAAGTTTTTTTTTTAAGGGACTCAATGTTTCTTGTAATTAATATCTTTTTTTGGTTCATAAAAACAACAAGATGGTGTTTTTTTTTTTTAATTAGGACGAGATTTGAATTTTGAACTATACATTAAAAAATATAGACAATAAATATTAAGCCATGCTGAAACATTCAATAAGCTTTAGATTATATACCAAAAGAATAAGTGTAAATTTGCATCTACACAAAATAAAGTTCTAACGCACTCAACTTAAAAGCAAAAAAAAAAAAAAAAAAATCAAATATCTTATTTTTAAAGGAAAAGTTCAAATATCTTATATGCTCTAAAGGGGTAAATCTTTAAAATGGAACGAATCAGAATTTCTCTCAACATCCACTGGCGCTGTCTCTATCTATTTCATTTTTTATATTTAAATTTAAATTTTTTCTGAATAGAAGGTGGAAATGACGATTATTTTATGGGGTTCATAAATTGAAAGTTGCCTGTTGTCCGCTCTCAAATGTCTTATTCAGCTTTCAATTTCACTATTTTAATTTTTGATATATGCCTTGTCTACTTTTTTCTTTTTTTTTTTTGAGAACATACTCTATGGTCTTCTGTAATTATTTAATATTAAGAAAATAACTACTCTGTTTTCTTTTTTGTTTTGACGTGGAAAAAGCAAATCTTTATTTCTTTAGGACGAGAGACTAAAGATGAGACAGTGTTATAATTGAATCTCATTTATCGAATAGTGTTAGTCTTGTTGATATGACAATGATATCAACGAAAAGGACAGGACCCATCTTTATTATTTTCTCAATATTTATATTTAACAAATCGACTTATATAATACACACAATCAAAAGTAAACAAACAGATTCTTTAGCAAAATAAAAATAATAATAATAATTAAAGTAAACAAACAGATGTTTAGAGCTAAACGAACTGTTGAACATTCTGTAGCTAGTTAACTCTCAGTTGAGTAGACTTATAACCCATTTAAACACATAAAAAAAAAAAACAAAAGTTTAGGGCGGTACACCACAACGAATAATACGCGGCCTTATGCAAGTCCTATGGCTCAAGGCTCTCCTTTTTTATTAATGTGCAATGCTCCATATGGCTAGTATTTTTACTTTAAGGTGTTTGAATTGTGGTTTTAATCACATATTTTTAACCGTAAAATAATATTAAACTGTCACATGTTATAGCATAAAACTATAACATTTTAGTTCTTCTCAATCACCACACTCAAATAAAAAAAAATAAAAAAAACAGTGATTGTTAACCACTGTAATAAATAGAACGTATATTCTGTGTAAAATCTACTTTTTTTGTGTTTGACAAAAATAATTTAGGTCAGTTTTTCAGTTATAAATAATATAAAACTTTCATATATTACAATAATAATAAAAAAATCACTCAACTAAAAATTTTTATATACTACAATAAAAATAATATTAATTAACGGTTCTCAACGTCCCTTTAAACTCCTTTTTACGTGCTCAACATGATTATTGATTCTTAGCATTATTTCATTGAAGAAAAATATTATCATTTGCTTTTTTTTTTTAGGGGGTTTTGCCTGTCCTCATTTGTGGGTTAAAACTTGAAATTATATACAACCGGATGGGTGCAGGGTAGGGTAAGCAGCTTTTTAGAACAAAAGGAAAAAGAAAAAGGGAGGTAAAGGAGAAAAAAGAGGTTTCTGGTTGAGTAAAAAGACAGTGAGATTCTCGAGTGTAACTACACCAAGATGCTTTCTTAAGCTTGTTACTTGAAAAACACTTCTCTTCTCATCTCTTTACCCATCCCATCCGAGAATTTCATTTGGTTTTCGTCAAAGAAAAGTTGTCCGAGACACAAAAACCAGGGACGATAAAAGTGGGTTGTTTTTATCTTTCCAAGTTTGAGCTACTCTCTCTCTCTCTCTCTTCCTGATTCTAGTATTTCTGCTCTGAACCATGGCGTTGTGGTCTAAGAAAGCTGCTTTTCTTGAGCTCCAATGGCTGTCTCTTCTTATTCAGTAAGTTCTCTTTAGCTCCTAGTTTCTCGGTTCAGTTTTCAGTTTTCTCTCCATTTTCATCTGCCTTAGATATCTTCTTAGTTGAACCTTCTCTTCTTCTGTGTGTTTTTCCCCCTTCTTAGTAGTTGGGCTTTTGTTGATAATGCTTTTGGGTGTGTTTGGTTGCCGAGAAAGCTCGGAAAATAATCAAGATTTGGAATTTTGTACGAGGGGTTGTTTTAAAAATGAGCAAGTGCCGTAAAAGAGACTAATTCATCTTCTTCACTCAGATTGTTTGTTTCAAAATTTTTCTTTAATTTGCTAGATCTTTTTTAGCTGATAAGTTCCAACTTTCAAGTAGATCTGATGTAATTGTTTGGGGTTCGTCTTCAAAATCGCTCTTTTTCCAGGTGCTGAAGAAAATGATGCAACTTTGGTTGAGGGAAAATTTGATAACTTGCATTACATTTTTCGTAAAATGCGATACCTGAAATTTTTGCTGCTATACTTTAAGGTATACCCTTTTTATTTTTTAGATCTTAATATCAAGTATCTGTTGGTGAATTTCCTCTTCGCAGTTATTTCTGATTTTTACACATGACAAAAGATGCTTGGTTCTATCAACAATATATATATATATACGCTGAAGCTGAAATCGTTGATTGGTCAATCTAGAACACACCTATATCATATTTATAATTTTGTTTTCTTTTAATGTTTTTGTTTGCCAACTCTTGTCAGTTGGATGAAAAATAATCTTATCTTTTTCCTAATAAATAAAATTTTAGTTGACTTGGCCTCTCTGCCCATCCTCTTCCCTACCAATTTGAATTTCCATTTAGACATTCAATTCTTTTTAACTAGTATTTTTTGCAATTTCTGTCAAATTGTGATGCAGATGGTTTATAACATGTTAACAAGTCTGCAGACTTTATAGAACTATAATTCTGAAAATTGCAGATCATCGTGGCCTTGAACAATGCTTTAGCTTTTAGACATATGCAAAGTTTTGAAGACCGGCATCAACTGAAATCTGGCTCTTCTTTCACAACAATATGAAATTTGGACTCAAGAAAGGCTGGAAATGCATCAGGCCTCTTCAATTGAGGGGCAAATCAGCCACCAGATTTTGTTTGTTTTCGAAAGCAAAGTCTGCTGGTTATGGTCCAGGAAGAACACCGGTTTATCTGAATGTGTACGACTTGACACCCATGAATGGATATGTCTACTGGGCAGGCCTTGGTATTTTTCACTCCGGCGTGGAAGGTAATATTATGTTATGTTGGATCTTGAGTGAAGTTTCATTGCTCTTTCACTTAGGATATTTTGATATTTGCCTGTTCTTGCTTAATGTCTTAAAATTTGGGTTTGGGTTTGCTTGCAGCATGTGTATGTGTAATGCAAAAAGAGAAAGTATCGTTAGGATGAAAACAATGTGGGTCCTGACAAACAAAATGATGTGACTACATAATGTGTAACTTGGTTATGTTTCTCCGGGGTTTAGATTAAAGTATGGTGTTCTAACGGTTGTTACCTGCAATTTTCAGTTCATGGTGTAGAATATGCGTTTGGAGCACATGACTATCCTACAAGCGGGGTCTTTGAGGTTGAACCTCGGCAATGCCCGGGCTTTAAGTTTAGGAAGTCTATATTCATTGGGACGACATGCTTGGACCCCATCCAAGTTAGGGAGTTCATGGAGCGCCAGTCCACGAGGTACAATGGTGATACGTATCACCTGATCGTCAAGAATTGTAACCATTTTTGCAAGGACATCTGTTACAAGCTAACTGGGAAATCTATACCAAAATGGGTAAACCGACTGGCTAAAATAGGTATCCTTCTTTATCCACCTTTTTCCTCTTTTGACATTAATAGTTTCGTTTCTTCTATTGCTAGTGCAGCTTTTTTTTTTTTTTTTTTTTTTTTCTTGGTTGCTTATAACCTGCCTATTATAAACTCTTTATTATTGTAGAACTAAGTCCATTTTAATACAAACTTCAACAAGAGGAACAAAAAGTGTCCCACCGCAGCTTTCTTGTATAATAATTTCTTAAAGTTAATTTCCTTTTGGTTTATGGAAGGTTCACTATGCAACTGTATGCTTCCTGAGGCCCTTAAGATTTCGGCAGTACAACACGACCCCAACTGCCAACCATATGACAGCGAAAAGAGGAGTCTGAGAAGTGGGTTCAGTTGCCTGTCGTCAATATCGATGCGACAGAAGCAGTTATCAACCTCTTCATTGTTTCTACAATCACCTTTGAGAGGCTGCTTGCCTCCATGGGAATTGAGAAAGTCCAGCAGTGGCTCCTTGAAGCCAAGGTAAAAAAACAAACAGAAGGTCATTCCAGTCCAGGGACGTTTCTTTTTCAGTGACCCGACTCCATGGAGCCTAAAAAAGGAAAAACTTTTAGAATACTTTGACCTGACACCAACACAAGAAGGCTGCGTATCATTACAACTTTTCTCCCAGGTTTCTGGGAGTGAGGATTGAGGTGTGTCATTGTTTAGCTCTAGTCGTCTACTGTCAAAATCTGTAAGCAAATGCCTATTATTTCTTCTCTTGCCTCTTCCTCTTGTTTTTTTTTTTACTCTTCGGGCCTATGTTGTATGCGGCAAAGTTTTTTGCCGTTTTGGAGTGTAAATCTTGTCCTAGCCTTCTTCTCTGAAGTTAGAATCTTGTTGTTAGCCTAGAACATTGTAGATATCTTGTGAGCTGTGGTTCCGCCGTAGTTTGTTGTAATGCTCAAAGTAGTTTTCTACTAGAGTATTTAAAATGAAGATTTCTACAGTAGCTTGAAAAAAATGAACTGCTGGTAGTGGTAGGTTTTTGTTTTTTCATCGTCAAATTTGTATCATAAATTGTTTGTTCTTCAAACTTTTTCATTTTAATCTGATTTTGATTAGATCCAGTGGTCAGAAATGTGCATCACCCGTATGAATCATTCCATACTACCCTTTAATATGTACTTTTGATTAACCAAAAAAAATGTAAAATGTGAAACATGAGCGTACTGCGGCAGAAAGCCTAACTAGCTCAAATTAGGTCCGTAGTTGACCCTTGCGGATTCAACTTTAAGTGTCATCCGTCTTCATGTTGAGAGAAGAAACACCAGCAAGAAATATTAAAAGACAAAATAGTCCCAGCCCGAAAAATAAAAAGAGAGAGCCGTCTCAGAAAAGTAGTTGTTTGAAAAAATAACAAAATTTCTGCAAAGTCAATTACCGATTGTCATTCGGAGCATTTTTGTTAATTAAAAAAGCCAGTTATTGATTTTCATATAGAGAACGACGGTGAAGGCTGTCGACGTGCGAGCGAGACCACGCACAGATGGAGAAGCATGGTCAAAGCTTCGTAAAATACTTTTGAGTTTATTGTTGCAGTTGGGCGTTCGCAATTCAGACCAAACCATTAGGCTTTCCATTTCGAAGAAAGATCCGAGCTGCACCTAAAAAAGCTATGTTTTAACAGAATGGTCAAATTTTTGAATCCTAAATTTCTATTCGGAGAAGTAACACTTTAGAACCACAATTAACCAAGAGGAAGAGAAAGACCTCATTTAAAAATGGCCCCAAAAAAATTACCAAAAAGAAGAGGGGGAATCTGTAATTAGATGAATACATTTTGAATTGATATGAGCAAAAAGAATTACTTGTGCAGGACATGGTTTTCCTTGTAAATTCCATATCTTTTTTTCTATAATAGAAGCATCACAAAATGAATATACAGATGGCGAATCCGATATTAGCATTGGCATAACAAACCTGCAGGAACACACGAAAGAGATTATTCAGATTTACAGAGGCAAAGATTTGTCCAACAACTACACATCCATAATGGTACACCCAATCCCGGGGAAGTGATAAGCACCCTCATACTTTGGTTGTGCATTCGTGACCAAACAACAATTAGAAGTAAAACTAAGAAAACGAAACCGCCACTAGAAATCATTTGGGAGCGAGGCCACCTAATTATCAATCCTCTTTCTGATGCAAAACAGTAGGCAGTCTATTATTACCATTGAGAGCAGCATGATAGATTCGCTTCTCAGCCAGTCCAATATCCGATAGTATCAAATTACCCTGCAGGCGAACAGAAGAAACAGTTGAAACTAAAAATTATATCACCAACAATTTAGAGTACAAACATCTGTCTTACAGCAGATCAATCCATTGTTGTTACACTAGTACAGTTCTTGACATTAATAAACTCCTTAATAAATCTCTAATGAACAAACGAAGAGTCGTCCTCTATGCAATAGATACCCCAATGCCTACCTCTCTAGCCATCAACCTTCTAACGTTCTCAGCAAAAAGTTTGGGATCTTCCTTTTCTTGCTCGTTTGGATAGTAGATGGGTAATCGAATCACCTCCAGATGATTAACAAATTGACATAGAAGAAGAATCACATGGCGTACCTGCAAGTTACGATAATGAGAAACAAAAGTCGAAGACTAAAACTGACAATGACAAAACTATAACTGCTAAGAGTTTATTAGGCACATAGTATACAAGGCACATTCTAAACTGAAGGGGAAAAGGGCTAACATAATGTGTATTGATTTTTGCTTTTCTGCCAGTGTTTTCTTAGATGACACTCAGTTTAATTTCCTTGAAAACACTCACCCCTGATATTGAGTCCCAAGCAGGGCTAAATCTCTGGTAAGGATATCGCAGGATTACTGGAAGGACTGGGGCTTGTGCCAGAAAAGCACCCGTCTTAAATGGGAGGAGAAAATCTCCATTGGTAGTTGTGCCTTCTGTAGTATATATGAGATAGTTAACACATGACAAACAATATACTTTTTCCTGCTAAGAATTGGATTGAAAACTAATTTTTCTGTGATAGGGAACAGAATGAGATATAGAATGACCTGGAAAAAGCATCATCATGGGTGCAGATTTGTTCTTGTGAGCTTCGCGAACTCTTTCAGTCACAACAGCTGCCAGGTGACCAAGGAATCAAAATTTGATTTTACAAATGTGGAAATACACACTTCACCACTAAACTCTACATTCCACGCTATTTGGCTAAATGCATCTTTCCATATATGCCAACCATTCTTAAAAGGCGTGCAACTCATGATGCTTCAAAATGTACTTGTGAAAATAAAACTATGTGCTGGGGAACAATAGATAGAGGACTAGAAAGCTTTGACCACTATTTGTGGGCAAATTAATAGCCTAAACTCACTCACGTATATGTGTTATAGAAATTAATGTAGTATGTACCTGCAACACCCTTGAAGTCGGACGATTTCGACTCCCGCTGAACATAGACACAACCAAGGCATTTACTGAGGACCAAAAAAAGGGATTAGTTTCCTTTTTCGTACCATTCAAATTAGATAAGTGATCACGAAGATAAAAATGCAATAACCAACCTAATCAGCCCAACCAGAGGAAGCTTAGCCACTGATCTCTTTAATCCAAGATACAATTGGAAGTGTCAAAACAAAAAATTCAGTCAGTCTTAACATAAAAGGTCTGTTGATGAAAGCTACTTCTTAAAACCAAACTGAAAAAAAAAGTCACAGAAATAGTAAGTGAACAAACCTTAGCAACAAAACTTGGAAAGAAAGAAGACATGTTATACAAGATATCCACATATGATACATGGTTAGATATGATTGCCCCAGGTCTTCCTGGCTCTTCAGACTGAAAATTGTAGAATTACGAACCAGTCATAATTTTGAAAACACTTCCAACCAAAATACCTGACTAAACCCCATTGTAAATCTGATCAAGAACAAGTAGTGAATTGGATGAATACCTCAGCAGTTGAATTGGAATCACATTGGGGAATCCGATAGGTCTTATTAATCCAATAAAACCCAAAAACGAAGAGCATGACTCTAGAGAGGAACCTCCCGCAGCTGACGTTAACGGCCCTCCTCCACCCACCCATGTGAGCGTAATCCTCCTGCTCCTGATCCCGATTCGGAGCCAAGAAAAGCGTGCAAACCCTACAAATCAAGTAATAAACCACCAAAACGGTCATCCCGACCACCACCCTAATCGGCACCAGTGTCACCAGAGCAAGCCCTAGCAGGAACTTCTCCACCAACGGCAGCCCGCCGCGTCCCATCGGCCCGTAAACGTCGTGACGCACGTACGCCGCGTATTTCTTCTCCAGCTCCTCGAGGCCGTCGCCGGTGACCGTGGCGGCGGAGCCGGAGTTTTCGGGTTTCAGGAGGGGCCGGTCGTCCTTGGTGGAGGCGCCGTCGTCGTGGCTGGTCCGGGCCAGTTCGGGCTCCGGCGGAGATAAGGAACTCATGTCCTTGAGCTCGGACTCCATTGATATGGAAGATATCGAAATTAGATTGTTCACTGGATAGCCATTGTTATAGGTTTTGGGGATTTTTTTTCAGAGAGAAGTTTCTAGTCCGAGAGTGATTCTAATTCTTATTGTTTTTAGATCTGCCAATCTGGAAAAAGGCCATGGTCCCGTGAAGCTTGCGGAGACACGCCCAAGTAAGAGGGAGAGAGAGACAGGGAGAGGACTAGAAGGATATCGTACGATCCTGGGGCAACACCCACTGTATGAGCTGAAATTTCCTACAGGTGTCTAGTGTAGATCCGCTGCGGGTTAGCTTTTTGTGGCCGTTTATCTGCTTGCTTCGCAATCACGCGAAAGTATCGGTGCAGATTTTAACATAGTAGCCGTTGGATTGTTTAGCTTGATAAGAACCCTAACGTGTTCCCTATCTGAGAACCTACAATATTTTGACATTTTAATAAAAGGAATAAATAATGTTGGATAACGTCAGAAAGTTGTACGTTTTTCTTGATCTGAAATGAATGTAAAACGATAGTTTTGCCTTATTTGTAATTTTGCTATTGCCTTGATTGGGGAAATGACATTTACAAAAACAAAAATAAAAAGAAAAAAGAAAAAAAAAGGTGACATAAGCAAGCCTTTATTATTTTTTATTATTTTTAGGGATTTTTTTTATAAGAATTTATATCAATAATAAATGTTTTAAAACTGTTAAATCTAGTTAAAATTATTTTTTAAGATCTGACGGTAAAAAAATAAACATTTACAGGTTTTTTTTCCTCTACCAAAGAAATTGTGATCAAATGCGCTTATGGCATTTTTCACCAGAAGGACCCGCCTCCAATAGGCACATTGCTAATTGATTTAGGACAAGTTTATGACTTCAAATCAGGCTAGGAAGGAATAGCAGGGCCAACTTGTTTAAACTTACCACTATGATTCAAATTCTGATGGTTTCGTTTGTTCTTAGTGAAGTAAGAATCATAGGCTCGCACCATATAAAAATTTTAATATTATCCCCATATATACTTTTTGTTTAAATTTGATTAGTTTTGAGAAAACATTAAATTTGGTTTGTTGATCATAAATATTATGTGGGGATTGAAGCGAGTATAGAGGCCCTACCGGGGATTCCATGCTTTGCCCCCCCTTTTTTAAGAAAACTATTCGTATTAATAGTTATGCATCAAAAGAAACGACATGAAATTCTTACTCGAAAGAAAAAATGGCATGTATACAAAAAACAGGTCGTTTCGGAATGAATTAATAAACATCATGCAGCGATCGGTCCTATTGGAGGGGAAACGACAACAATAGAAACGACATGAAGTTAGTCATGCAAAAGGAATTACGAGATGTAGTTTGTATCAATGGGAAAACGACATCAATGAAAACCACATAAGGTTCGTTCTGGAATAAATATAGACATGTCGTTTATAAAGAATAAATAATTATTGGGATGGATTACATAGAAGATGCATAAAGAGAAACGACAAGAAGTTCGTTCTGCAAGAGATAAACGACATGCAGTTCATCACTGAAGAAAACGACGTAAATTTACCCTGCAATAAACTGGTATGTCGTTTCATACAAGTAAATAAAAATCACGGAGGAGCCGCATGTCGTGTCACAAGGAAAACGACAACGCGACGGGAATTTTGTATTGCATGGAAAAATGACATGTAATTCATCTTTTACAGGAAAACGACAATTCATTATGTATTGCCATATTAAACCACATTCGTAGCGAGGCATAGAGGAGAACTAGACGAAACAAATGTCGTTTGCTTTTGGGACAAAAAAAAAAGCATGCCGTTTGGTTATTATTTTTTTTAAAGACACACGTCGTTTGCTCCATAAGAATAAAACGACATGTTTTTTTGTTAATGAAAACCAACATCTCTTTTTAGGGTCATGTCCCCTTACTATGATCTCCTATAATTTCTTCAAACGAAAACGTAAAGTCCCATCTATATTGCATCTTCAAAGAAAGATCACCAAAACAAAAATTGACTAATATAAGGTTTAAATATATCAGAAGACAAAACCAAAACAAAAATTGCGACTTATGAGAGATTAAACAATAGTTTATTGTTCATGTATAGCTTTATTCAAAGAAAATTCTTGAGAACAAGGACACTATAAATTCTCTCACTGTATCTCACATGGGCAGAGCGAAAATAGTGCAGACAAATCTCACTCTTATCAATCCCATAACGCCCAAATTCATATTCCAACGGAGAACACAAAGCAATCAATCAATCATTCATACCTCGTAAAAGACGGTGATCATTTCTAGCAAGATGTCCAATTCTTGTGGGTGCTGATCAGCGCCGATAGCAGCCCCGCACACGAAATTGAAAGAGGCCCCAAAAGCACCCCCTTCCCGTCCCTAATATCGGCCAAAGCCATCAACCCATCGGCCAAATCTTGAACGATCGAAAGTCTCTTCATCAATTTCTTCTCCCTCAGCTTCTTCAACCTCTCGTTCTCTTCCTTGTACCCGATTCCTCTGGTAATCGCAATCCCGATGCTCGATTCCAGACAAGCCTCGTCGTCGCGAATCCGATTCAAATCCCTAAATTTCAATGAGATGCTCCCGAGGTAGCCGATGAACTCCGCCCAAGCGCTGATCTTTTGCAGATTTCGCGAGTGTTTCGGATCGATCAGTCCCGATTTCGCCAGCCAGATGAACTGTTCGACGAAGTAATACAATCCCTCGCCTCCGTAGGCGATCACGGAGAGGGCTAGATCCTCCTTCGAATCGAATTGCGAGTTCCTCAGGGCGTTCACGTCTTGGACGAATTTCCCGAGGCGGAAGGCCTTGCGGCTGATTCCGACGCTGGACTCGAAGCTCTTGAGGCGGCGGGTTAGGGTTAGGGTTTCGGGGAGGGCGGAGGAGGCGAGGATGATCTTGCTGGCGTACCTGGAGATCTTCAGGAGCTTGTCGACGCCGTCTCGTTTTGCGAGGTAAGCTTCGAGATGGTTAAGGAAATCTCTGTCGACTTTGGGATTCTGTCGGATTGGAGTTTTGCTGTTCTGAGAAGCATTGGAAGCTGGGATTACAGGCGTCGAAGCTTTGGAATCCATGGAGAGTTTGCACAGAGCGAAATGATGAAAACGACTCTACAATTATGCCGTTCTTGTTATGGAGAAGGAAAAACGGCAGGTCAATGGCGTAATCCAAAATTAATAAATCAACGGCGCCGTTTTAGCATGTCCTGTAAACAAATAGTACCAATTTTGGAATTTATTGTCTTGAATGGCGTGCCATTGTGTTGGACATCCCTGGGGAAGAATTTGAAAAAAGGGAAAAAAAAATTAAAATAAATGACCTCTTTTTTTTAACCAAAAAATATATATTTTTTTATAGATAAATTGTCTTATTTTTTAAAAAAATAAAAAAAATAACTATAACATGATAAAAAACTTTAATTGGATGAAAAAAATAAAACCGTTTTGATGTCTAAAAAGTCTTCTTTTGTGTCAAAAACTGTAAAAAAAAAAAGGTCATTGACCAAAAAATTTTTTCTCAAAAAGTCATTTTTAAAATCCCCCATCTCTGGGGAGGGATTTTAAAAAGTAACTTTAAGAAAAATTGATTTTGACAAAATGACTTTTTTGGGTAGTTTTTTAACGCAAAAAAACATGTTTTTTGGACATAAAAACAGTTTCAGTTTTTTTTTCTTTTCACTCTGTTGAGGTTTATCTTCTCGTTACAGTTATTTTCGTCTTTTTTTAAAAAAAAACTGAGATAATTTAACTGTCTAAAAAAACATATTTTTTTCTATAAAAAAAAATCATTTTCTCAATTTGGATTTTTTTTTTGCCCTTTAGTCAAATTCTCCCATCCCTGGGCTTCCAGTTTCCACGCTCTTTGTTTTGATGATGCCAGTGGAAAAGCGCGGAAGCATGATAATTGATAACCAAAAAAGAAGTAAAAAAAAATGACGTGGAAAATAAATATGCCCACAAAAAAGCAACGATTAGAAAAAAAAATATGTATAAAAAAAATTTTAATTAATATTTTGTGTTATATTAAAATATACTTTTAGTATCTTATATTTTAAAATATTTAATATTGGTACCTCAATATTTGAGAAAATTTTTTTTAGTATCTCGGAGCCTTTTTGAGACACAAAAAGACAAAATTATTCTTTTGTATAGTTGGCTAAAATTTAAGTAATTAAAAAAATCCCAAAAATTAAAAAAATCTAAAAAAAAAATTTATTGTCCCATTCTCATCCCATCCCAAAACCCTTCTCAATTTTTTTTTATTCCAAAACCATCAAATGATGGTCCAAAAAGACCACCACAAAAAACACAACAACAAATTTTTCAACCATTTCTCAAACACCTAGACATAAAACCTCGGCTTCTCCAAATGGGTCTTCTCCTCCTTTAACATCATCAAAATCTCCACCCTTTCCATCCTCGCTCTCACCATCGCCGCCCTCTTGTTCTTCCTCCACTCCGCCACCACCAACAACTTTTCCCCTTTTCTTCTGCTTTAAACCCAATACGATTGGAGCTGGCCGTTGAGAATTCAAAGACCCACTGGATTGGAGCCTCAAAGGTGCGATCTATTTCTTATCTCTTCTTCATCTTATTGAAATTTCATGCCTCTATATGCGTCTTTCCAACTCGAAGCACCCTTAGCAGTAGTCGCTATCATGGCAGTGAAGAACCAAACCTAACAAAACCCTAGCCTAGGTTAGCGTCTTCAAGCGGTAGGGTCCACGCTTATCATAAAAACGCCATCGTCGAATGACCGACAAGAAAGAGACAAGGAGAAAAAAAGAATCAGGGGAAATAGTTGATGACTCAAGATGAACTCGGAACGAGTCAGAAAAGACTGAGTTAGGATTTATTTGGATTGTGAAGAAGAAGAAGAAGAATAAGACAGATTTGGAGTGAGAAAGTGATGAGGGGAAATTTGTTGGTGCTTGGTTGAGGAAATGGGGAAATGGGGGCTTGTACACCTGTGTTAGGGTGTGAGATTTATTTCTTGGATTTGAGTGAAATTTGATCACAACACAACACACACAATAGATCTGGATTGGGTTTTTTCAGATCTTTTTTTTTTAAGTTTTTGAGGTTTTTTTAACTACTTAAAATTTTAGTCAACTATACACAAAAGTAATTTTGTCTTTTCGTGTTCTAAAAAGGCTCCGAAATACTAAAAAAGATATTCTCAAAGGTTGAGTTACCAATATTAAATATTTCAAAACATAGAATACTAACCGAATATTTTGATATAATACAGGGTACTATTTTTAAATTTTCCCTTGAAAAAGTACACAATAGGAAAGAAAATATGAGAAAATAATAAGGGAAAAAATGCTTATAAAGGAAAGAAAGTGAAGAAAAGACAAAAAAAATGACAAAAACAAAAGCAAAAGCAAAACAAAAAAAAAGAGGACGAGTGTTTCTCCGCTGGGAAGCCTACGATAAACGAATCTACTTTTTATACAAATGTTAAAGATGTCGAGGTTGAGGCATTTTCCAAACTAAACTGAACCGTTGCTTTAGACAAATATTTTTGGTGGTTTGGTTATTAATTTGGACTTTTCACATCGTCAATCTAAACCGTCCCAAAATAAAATATTTATAATTTTAATATTTTAATTTTTTTATTTAGTTTAAGTTTTATTGGTCATAAAAAAGGTTCTACACTACAAAATAAACTATTCACACTCGATAGCAACATATTAGTGAACACTTCACACTGGACTCACTGATATACTTTCCCACAACTTTTGGAGTTAATCAATTCACACTGCCACTATGTTTTTTTTTTTTTTAAAAAAAGAACCGATTAACCATCCTCATGAAAACTGGCCTAGTATCCCATCCTTTTAATTTAATTGTGTCATTTTATGTTATTTAGTTATAATTGTGACTCTTAAATTTAGCTAGTTTGTAGTTTGTATTAAAATTTGTTGGTTGGTTTACATTCTTTTTCAAGGGGAGGTTAGTAAACTTTTAAACATTTACTATTTAGTTGTATTTATGCCACTTTAGTTTGGTTGTTAAAACTTTGAATGATAAACTTTTTTTTAAATCATTAACTTTTTATATATATTATCAGTTTTATTATTTTGCCAAATATATATTTTTTTGCATAAGCAAATATTGAAAACTTTTTTAATCCTAAGTTTCAACCGCTTATGAGTGATTTTGTTTAAATTAGTTTTTGTTAAAAATATCAAACCATCCAGATAGATTAAAAAATAAAATTATTTTTTGTTTGATTAGTATTTTTTTTAATAACAAAAAATTGCCCAACCATCAGCGAACACCTCTATGTTTAGGAGGGAAAAAATATTGTTTTGAATCAAGAAGAGAATAATAGTAGTTTCTCCTAAAAATAAAAGATGAAGACAGTTGATATGTACAAATTTTTAAAGTGGTCTTATGGTTAGGCTTTGGCAAAATAAAAGAAGGTTTTGTCCCATATGAATAGTAAGTAAAAGTGCAACGTGCTTTTAGGGGGTTTTAAGCCTTGGTTTCAATCCACGCCAGATTTTAAGCATTAGTTTTTCATTTTGGTTAAAATTATTTTTTTCATGTCTCTGGTATGTTTTGCATAGAGTGTGAGTGTATTGGAATTATTGGGAGTGAGAAAAAATGTAATTGAGTTACACTATTACTTAAAAAAAAGTTTCACATGAAACTTAGGTTTATTAGTTGAAAATCTATTTTTTTAATGAAAAGCAATTGAATCTCGTTGTGAACGATCACTGTGCACTCCACATGTTAATAATTACAATTGTTTGCTTTGGACCCAACAACTCTCCTTGTGAGTGAGTTGTGCAAAGAGAAGAGTAATAAACATAACATTTTTTAGTAGAGGATATGGTGTCCGATAATTAATAACATGTGCACTCTACATGTTACTAATTACAATTGTTTGCTTTGCACACAACAACTTTTCTTGTGAGTGAGTTGTGCCAAAAAAAAAAAAATTAGAGGAACAAATATAATTGGCCCGTTTAGTATTATTTTTAAAATATGTGAAAATATTTTTTTTTGAAAAATAAGAATTTTTTTAGAATTGTGTTGATAATATTTTTAAAATTTTTAGCTTAAAAAACGTGTAAAAATATTTTTAAAAATTTTAAGAATAAAAACAAACAAGGCTAACATTTTTAAGCGCTTTTTTGAATCAATTTCAAGAAAGAAGGTTTTAATTATTGTTAAATAGTTGTGCCAATACAGCCCATTTAAATTGGGCACAATTGTATTACTGTGTATGTCTGGCACTACCTACTATTTGTTTATATTGTACCGTACCGACTCACAAGTCTTTATTTATTGGCCGTAAATGGTCCATCATGCCAGTTTATGTGCTAAATGATCTTAGCTTGTTTAAGTCCATTTTGGCCTATTAAACGTACTTGTAAAATTTTAATATTAGTGTTTATGATTTTATTTTTTAATTTTTAAATTCAGTTAGTTTCATTTTTTTGTGAAATGATTAATAAGATGTTTGGAGCCTTAGTTTCAACATTAAACTAATTTTAGTTAAAAACATTACGATATGTGAACGTTTACGCTGTAACGATAAAAAGTTTTAATTAAAAGTGAGAATGTCAAACACACTATTAAATACACTTAAAAAACATAGTATGAAAATTGATAAAAAAGAACAAATATTATTGAGATATAATTTATCAATGCATCTAAACTCAGGGGCCAATGAATACATACTTGACGATTAATTTTTCAAATAACTCATCATCTAACAGAAGACAACCGTTTCAAACTTCAAAAAGTAATACATTTCATCCACCGTCAATGGAAAGTCTATCGCAAAAACAATACAATTTTTTATGTTCTTTTATTTCACTCAAATACAAATACAAGCAACACAATGCACACATATTTAATATTGTAGAGTCACTATAAATAAAAGGAAAAAAAACCAAAAAAACAAAATAGCAATGTTTATAACTTACATGCCAAATGTGTCGCCCTTACGTGCCAACCTGTCATGTTTATGGGCCACGTTGTATTTCTCGTGAAGGTCCATGTTTGGTGCAAATGCGCTTAACGCTTAAGTCTGACATGATCCATAACGTTGAGGCGTGCTCGACACGACCTATCAATTATTACGTGATGCCATGTTACATGTATGTTGTGTACATTTCATGCTCCGTGCCAGTTGGGGGATTCAACCAGTTGACAAATCAGCTTCTCAATTTTAATTGCAAGTTAAACTAGGAGTGAACATTTGTTGGCTTGCATGGGTTTTAGAGATTTTTTACTCATCTAATTAAAGTTTGGGTGCATTAATTTTAAATATAATCTATCCAATAAACCTGAACTTTTAAAGCAACTCATCTAATGAAAATTTAGGTGAATTTGATGGATTGATCGAATTGAACATGAACAAAAATAAAAAAATTCAAACTAGCAATTTATCAAAATAAAAAATATATGAAATAAAAACTAAAATTCATCACATATTGGTTCTCTCACAAAGTTTTAAATTTCAACATCATCCCAAAAGTATAAACCAACATAAAAATAAAGACAATGTTGTGATGTTGTGTATTAGAAAGTAAAAGTCTGTTTGTTTTGTTTTTTGTTTTTTTTAAGGGATTATGTAGTACAAAGAAGACTGGATTTTGATATGCAATTGACATGTATAAATTAAAAAAGCCTTTTTTCAAGAAAAAGGTATAAGATTGTCTTAAGATTACAATATAATATATATAATGAATATTATTTATATATATTTTACTTAAATAAGTTTAAATTATCTCATGTTATAAAAAACTCAAGCCCAATCCTTTCAATGAAAAATCGACTTGAGTAGGTTTGATATAAATTCTCATTCAAATTCCAATTATCTCATACTTTATTGGGTGGAAAAAATTAGATTCGAAAAATTTATGATTTTTTTTGTTTATTTTTAAAGTGTTTAAAAATTAAGTTGAAAATAAAAATAAAAATTAAAACTATTATAATATATAAGAGCTTAATTAAGTTGAAACCCATAAATTGCCACTGAGTTTAGCCAGTCAGTTGCATGACTGCTTTTTAAGACTTAAGTCACTGCAATAGTAACGGAAGAAAAATTTGTTTTAACGCCGTTAAAAAGCTATGAGTGGACAAGGATCCAAGTCCGTTTATGATGGGCAGTGACGCTAGACTTTCCACTGCTTAACCGCAGACGTGAGTGCTTCATAAGAAGATCCGCCGTCACTGCTCAAAGCCTTGGACGCACTTTCCTTGAGCTCTTTGGCTCTACGTCGCAATACTTCACCTTCTTCACCTTCGATCATCATCCTCACAACCCTCGCAATCTCTTCCCTCATAACTATCCCTTTCCCATCCTCCACCACCACCCCCGGCTTAACCGCCACCCTGACATCCTCCGCGAGAACCGTTGCGTTCATCTTTTGCTCCGCGTAAAGCGGCCACGCGATCATCGGCACGCCGTGAGCCACGCTTTCCAGAATCGAGTTCCACCCGCAGTGCGACCAAAACGCCCCGGTAGACTGGTGACTTAGCACCGCCACCTGAGGGGCCCACGACGGCACCGCCAGGCCCACGCCCTTAGTCCTCTCCAAGAATCCCTCGGGCAGAAACGACGCCGTTTTATCATCATTATTATTAGATTCACTTCCAGCGCTGAAGAACGTTCCCGATGAAGTAGAATCGGAAGGAGCTTTTATCACCCAAATGAATCTCTGCTCACTCATCTCCAAACCCCACGCCAACTCCGTTAGTTGCTTTGCCGTCACCGTTCCTCCGCTGCCGAACGAGATATAGACGACGGAGTTTCGCGGTTGTTTGTCAAGCCACGTCAGACACTCGGCCGACACGTCGGATTCGGCCTCTTTGATGATCGGTCCGATGGCGTAAACCGGCGGCGTTTTGGCTATTTGATGGTAAAATGGGTTCTCTCTAAGGGCTCGAAGCGTGATTGAATCGAGATCCTCCCACGCGTTGAGGAATATCCCGGAGGCCAAAGGAAGCCTGCGCATGTGGAAAAGAAACCATCTATACTCGTCTGTATTCCGGTTCCGGACCTGGTCGAGGAGGTCTTCGGTTCGAACCGAAGAGCAACCCGGGACCCGGACTGGTTCGGGAAGGTCAACGAACTCGCAATCAATTACCTCGCTGTCCAAGGTAGGGAGATAGAGACAGAAAGCGAGGAGACCTGGTGAGGCAGTGTAGAAGGAGTAAACCGGAATGGAAAGCTCTTGGCAGACGTCGAAAGCTTGGGTGCAGAAGAGGTCGATGACGAGGGCTTTGGGCTTGGGATGGAGAGAGAGGAGTGCGGATTTGAGGGGTTTGAGGTTTTCTTGTACGATGAGGCAGAGTCGGGTGAGGACCTGGTGGTGGGTCCCGGCCGTCGTGTCATCTTGGGCGGCGTCAGCGGGAGGGAGGTCGATGACGTGGAGGGAGGAGGGGAGGTTGGGGGAGTGGAGGAGCTGGGATTTGGCGGCGGAGGAGTCGGAGGTGAAGTTGAGGAAGCTGACGTGGAAGCCATGGTCAACGACGAGGCGTTTGGAGAACTCGACGAGGGGGATGGTGTGGCCCATCCCGGGGCTTGGTAGTACTGCCACGTGGGGTTTTGGGGTTTCTGATTCGGACAAGGCCATTGTTGATATCTGGGTTTTAGAGAGAGTCCTGAGAGGAGAGAATTTTCGTTATTGATGTTTTTACTTGTAATTTAGCTGCGCTATTCCAAACACATATATATAACAAGCAAAGCCATGCATGCACATACGTCATAGCTTCGGTAGAACTGTTGGCTTTGCAAATTGCTTTGGGAATCATTTATAATAAATGAGGTTGAACAGCTTGCTAAATATATAACAAGCAAAGCCAAGGTCAATCGAAATTATCAGCGAAGTTTGTTTTTTGTTTTTTGTTTTTTTGAGCGTTTTTTGTAAAGTTGAGAGACATGAACGGGAATAGCTTAAAACTTCCAATTTACTCATATAGAGAGCTCCTGTTGAATAATACCAACAAATTTTATTTAGCGTTTTCCGAACTTTGGAAGATAATAATATATTCTTCATCCGCTTATACAATATATAATACTGACTTTTCGAAGTGTCGAATATATTTGTTTGAGTTTGTCGTTTCGTTTAATCTTTACCTTCCAAAATTGTTGAAGACAGCTTTTTTAAATTATTTATTGGATGCCTTCTATCAACTTACACAGATATCATCACTAACACACTAACTTTTAAACTTTCTTTTTCTTCGTTTTGACCATATTTATGGAATCATTACAATGACAATAATAGGTGATGAAACTCATCTTTATTCTTGTCCAGATTCTTAAAAAAAAGGAACATTTTGCTAGGTGATGGAGTCTACTTTATTACTTGATTAATTTATTAAGTAGTTTTTCTATATATAAAGGAGGTGTCAATTTTGAAGTCATCGGAGAGGTTGGAGACAACACAAAGAGTTGAATAGTACGTTATTTTTTCTTCTAAATTTCATCTTTATTATCTTGAATTTTCTGCCACAGCAAAAAGATGTGGTGCCCTTAGTATTGTTAAATCTATCCATTGAGTGGTGCCCTTAGTATTGTTAAATCTCTAGAAAAATTTACAGATTTTATTCATTATTTTGGAGCATAATATTATTGCTCGATATTGTTTTTAAGAGCTTGTTGTATTTAGTGAAAGTAAATAAGACCTTTAAAAAAAGTATTTTGATGTGCTTCAAACTCATTTAAATTTCTAGAAATTCATAAGTTCCATTTCTTATTCTAACCACATATACAACACCAGTGTGAGGAGCAAATTGTACAATTTAGATTCGATTCTAGCGAATTTATTCTTTTACTAAAAATTCTAGCCCACTTGACACTCGCTTATGCTATAAGCTCAACGGGAATTTGAGTAATGAATCCCTTGCTCAAATTCGTGGTGCTTGAAAGAGATGGATTTTGGGTCAGAAGGAACTGACACGGGCCCTTCTTTTGTAGTTGGATGCCAAGGGATTCCCACGTTTATTGTTGCCCCCAAAAGTTTATACCAAGTTTGGATTTATTTATTCATCGCAAATACAGTATAATAAGAAAGTATATACATATATGTATGTAAGAAACACTTTGATGGAAGTGAGAACATTGCTTCTTTTGGCATGCAAATACGGCGAAACAAGAAAACATGTAAAAAGAGAGACAATTTGACCGAAGTGAAAACAGTATTAATCCTCTCCAAATTTGCTTAGCTCCAAGAAGCATAATTTTATATATCTCCTTAAAAATAATTCAAACTCGGAAGAATAATCTTTTAGGGAACATGTAGAAGAATACCACAACTATAAAGTCGAAATTCAAATACGTAACGGTCCCGTTTTGCATGTTTTCGAGATAAAAATTTTCAAAACACTTTCAACACAATTCTCAAAAAATTATCATTTTCTAAAATAAATACATTTTCATTTATTTTGAAAATAATACCAAATGATCCGATCGTTTTTTGTGTTAAATTTAAGCCCGTTTTCACTATTGGAATGGCATAGGCCAATAACTAATGTTAAAAGTGATAACTTCTTGAAAGCAAATGCAACAAGCAACAAAGCTTGAAATTAATTATAATAAATCACATGTTTAATACTTTATAGATGACAATATATTAGAAACGTCGAGAAGAAATTGCAACAACGACAATAAGGCAATTTTGAGGAGCAGAAGAGGCGTGCGAACATTTCGAGAATTTTTGAAATTTTTTCATAAGTTATATTCTCTTAATTTTTCTCCTCTGAAAACGTGTTATTTTTCTTGTTCTCCCCCTAATATTTTACACACAATTTCTGAGCCAGACTTCACAGTGAGTGCACACACACACTCACACTTCAGGCCTCACCACCTTTAATGGCTTTGTGGAAAGAAACATGAAACTTGAAAGTAAAAATAAAAAAAGAAAAAATTACAAAGCATGACCAAATTTTTGTTATAAATTGAAATTTAATAAAATATTTAAAATATCTTAAAATGTAATTAATGACGATAATATTTTAGGATATTTGTAAAATATTTATAAAATAAAACTCTATTTAATTCAATAAATATATTGGGTCATTTGCGAAAGCAACCAAAAAAATTAAAGGCCCAGCCCATGTGAAGAAGATTCGAGACATAAAAAGGAGACGAAGTCGTGTACTAGCCGTTCGCCACGCACTAGCAAGTACCAGTCCCCTCCATTCTGGTGAGGAAAAAACATTGGATTCTGTTACCCAACGGTAAGGAACTTCCCCACCAAGCCTAAAGCCATTGCCCATATACACACCACACGTTACCCATTTCAACATATTACCAAATACCAAACGACTGTGACCCTTCTTTGCCTAAGCTATGCTTGCTTTGTCTTCTCCAACCTCATATTGGATAATTATGTATTAAAGTTATTTGATCAGTTCACTTTTTGAATAACCCGAAACACAAAATCTAGTGCCCCTCTTTGTGATATTTCGCCATCAATTATCAAACCAGAGTTTACGACCAAGCCGTGATTATTAGATAATGCAAAACTCTCACCAACTTACTTGATATCTTTTTAATACAAAAAATGATATTGGTATTCAAGGCGTGGACCAACTCCACCATTCCTTGTTATTCAAGGAAAGTTACTAAAATTATTATGTTCTTGAAGAATTTATAAAATTATTATATATAAAAAAAGAACATACAAATATTTTATAACGTTTTGTTTTTTGCTCTTTTACTAAAAGGACTAATCTACCCTTCAAAGACAACTTATTTATTATTTTTTTTTGTTTTGTGTGTCCTATTATCTGAGCACCATCTCCAACGCATTATTTCAAAATAAAGTTGTTTTTGCACCAAAATTGTGCAACTTTCACACAAAAATTTAAGTCATCTCCAGACCATGACTTCAAAGCCACCAACGATCTAAAAATACCTCTAATTCTTTTTGTCAATATTTTAATGATATTACAGGATCCAGGATTGATCTCTCATAATATTAAATTGTTGTCTTAATTTATGTTATATTTTGCATTAATATTAACGTTGCCTAATTAGTATACATTTGTTTTAAGTAAGAATGTAATTTTTATTAGTGTCTGTATTTTAATGTTTAGGTTTTTTGTAGCACATTAATTTTAATTAGTTCATTATAAATCATAACGTAAAATAATAATAATAATAATAATAATAATAATAATCTTAATTAAACGAAATCAATAAATTAATAAAGATAGAATACAAAAAGGAAGAAATTTGTTAAAAAGTATATAATTATAACATAAGAATTATAAAAATACAAAATGGGTCAACTTTTATTATTAACCTCTAAAAAATAACTTTCACAATTAAAAAAAGCTATCTTTAAATGAACAGTGCAACTCTAGATTTGGCGATGCACAATTCAATGCAACTCAATACTCCATTTTGACGTTGGATTTTTTAATGGGTTGGAGCCCAAAAGCTGTTTTATTTCAAGTTTTACTTTAATTTGGAGTCCGGTTGGAGACGTCGTTAGAGTACAGCATCCACATGTTTGTCTCTTTTTTTTTTTTAATAACTAACGGAAAAAAAGGGATTCCATTTTACTTTTTCGTAATTGAGAGTGATTTATCTCCACAAAAATCAACGTCGCTTAAAATCTACTCACAGCTATCCAGACCAATGCAACCAGCCATTGCCCACAGGCAATGCAACAAAAGGCCTCGTCTCCATGCGCATTTCGCAGCAATTTGAATTTAATGCGGGGGGTCAAAATGGTATTTAACAAACACCGGAGCATCGCTTTCAAAAACAAAAGAAGTAAAAGTTCACCGACACGCATGCAAAGTCACCGGCTTTCACGGGTCACCTTACCCACTCCAACTTTCCTGTTTAAATCTCCATTCACCCGTTCGCTCTTTTTCGTTGTTTTGTGTTCCCTGCCTTCCTCTTCTCTCTGTCGCTCTCTCACTCCATTATACCTCCTCTGTTCTCTCTTCTCTGCTCAGTGGTTCCAATTCTCAGCAAACTTTCTTTTACCATTTTAGCCTCTATATCTTCTCAAATTTTCGAAACGAAGAATCTGAAAATCTCAGTTCTCGAAGCATTTGGAGAAATTTGCACTATTTTTAGGGCAATGTCTGTGGCGACTAAGCTTCAGTCACCGGTATGCGAGCCACGAGCTATTCTCGGCCCCGGAGGCAACAGAGTTAGGGTTTCGGAGGACCCGAAGCGCAAAGGCGAGGCCTTGAAGAAGCCGCAGAGGATGAGACAGCCGACTGTGGTGGTCTCCGAAGTGCCTCAGTCGGTGGTGAGGAGCAATGGCTCGGTCGATAGTTCGTGCTCTTCGGACTCCTCCTCGAGCGGCTCTTTGGCCAAAATGGTGAGCTCGAAGAAGACGCCGCCGCCGACGGTGAGGCGCAAGGGGTTGAAGCCAGTGAAGGTCGTTCCAGACGGCGTTGAGGTCGTCGCTGCGTCGCCGAAGATTTCAGGTCCGCCTAAACGGTGCGATTGGATCACACCTAACTCCGGTAAGTTAGTTATGCTTTCATATATATATATATTTATTTGCTTGGAGATCCTGTAATTTTGTTAATTGCCTTGCCTGAGAGGGGAAAAGTTGAGATTTTTAGGTCTAAATTATGATTTTGTTTATTTGTAAATTTACCGTAATGGAAGAAATTTTGATCTTGGTTGTTAATTAGAATTTTCAACTCTGGTATTTCTTCAAAAAAAGAAAAACAGAAAAAAGATAATAATGCCAAATAAAGGCTTTAGAGTGTGAAGTGAACTAATGCCTAACAACAGAATTTGGTGGGAAATGGTGTTAATTGATTACACTAATTATGGAATATGATTTAACGTATTAAAACACGGAAGTGCCTATTAAATGTGGATAAACAGGGAAGTCCGTACACAAACTGTTGGTGAAATGCACTATTTTAAAGCTAGCGTTGGATTGTAGCTGAAATATAAAACGCTGAACAGTTTAATGTCTTTTATTAGACAGCATATTACAACTCAACTAAGCATTTCTTTTTTCTTTTTTTTTTTTATAAATTACAGTGGTTATATATATAATGTGGGTTAATTTTGTTAGATTGAGTTTTGTGTCTTGGCTTGGGCTCATGAAGTCTCATTTAAACATGAGAATAACTATTGAACCTCATCCTAATTTTTTGAGAGTCTCTTGAGGAGGTGTCAAGATCTTATAAGCTATGGCTACAAGGAATAAGATCTCCAACAATTTAGTTTGTGTCTGGGAAACATATGAGATTGAACTAATGAAGACAGACCGTTGACGCCTTAGGTACAATAGTAGTAACCTCTTAACAGGTCCAAAAAGCAGAGAAGAATCTTTATTTTTTTTATGCATCTAAGTGTGTGTCCTTGTCCTTAGGGATTTGATGAACTAATTACTTTCACATAGGACGGTAATCATTAGCTTGTTCAAGTTAAAAGAGATCTACGCAGCTTCAAATAACAACCGTGTTTCTTGAGGAAACATGGAATTTCTCCTTTCTTTTACAGTTATATTTGGAGGAGATATTGTGTTTGTTCCACCTTGAAAGTAAGAAAACTGGTTTCTATCCCTTTTTTTCCCCTAGAATAATTGGTTTTCACCAGGGAATTATTTCTTCTGTCTTAAAAAACTGGTTTTGTATTGATTGAGGTCCTTAAACTAGACAGAGCATTTGAAATGTGTGTCCAAATAGAGCAATGTTCTGTTTTTGCTGGCTAATTTGTTCAATTAATGTTACTTATATGGGACTCTTCTTTGACAGACCCCATTTATATTTCCTTTCACGATGAGGAATGGGGAGTTCCGACCCATGATGATAGAAAGTTGTTTGAATTGCTAGTCTTTTCACAAGCTTTAGCGGAACTCACTTGGCCTGCAATTCTTAACAAGAGAAATGTGTTCAGGTATTACTGTCCCTATTTCTTCCTGTTCGCTTAAACTTAAAAAGAAAGACAATTTTTAACTATATATGATTAAGAAGGGCATCTTTTGGCAAAGTTTGACGTATATATTTGTTCTTGTTTGGCAGGAAACTTTTCGAAAATTTCGATCCATCATCTATTGCTCAGTTCAACGAAAAGAAGTTGCTGTCCCTAAAAGTAAATGGCAATCTTTTGCTATCTGAACCAAAGCTTCGCGCAATCGTTGAGAATGCTAAGCAAATACTTAAGGTAATAGAGATCAATTTAGGGCCTATTTGTTTCGATACTTGAATCACGGTTTGAATTATTTTGCTACAGTATTTTCTTTCACAAAAATTTAAATCTTCATTCAAATACTCTACTCAAATACTCGAACCAAACGGACCCTTAATACACCTTCTAATTGCACTAGACAAATCCATTCTGCTTATCACATAGGATTTTATATTGTATTATTTTTTTTAGCGGAATTTCCGAAATTAATCAACAACTACCCTTCATGACTTGGACTTCCCCCTTCATCTTTGATTGCATTCATTATTGGAATTCCAACCTTAATTTTGACTGCATGCATTACTGACATCAAGTACAGAAAAGAGGTGGAACTGTTTTCGGAACGTTTCCTCCCAGGAAACCGAGTTATCTCAGAAATAAATGTTTCCATGTGATTCATATTCCTATGCAGGTTCAACAGGAGTTTGGTTCCTTCAGTAATTATTGCTGGTCCTTCGTGAACCACAAGCCCATCAAGAATGGATTTCGTTATGGACGTCAAGTACCAGTCAAGTCGCCAAAAGCCGATGTTATAAGCAAGGACATGATGCAGAGAGGCTTCCGTTGTGTGGGGCCAATTGTGATTTACTCATTCATGCAAGTGTCAGGCATTGTTAATGACCATCTCTTGTCCTGCTTCAGATTCGAGGAGTGCAAGATAAACGTGGAAAAGGATTTAAAACCCAAAACTGAGGAATCTGCAATGCTTAGCTTTGAAGAAGAGAAGCTTATCTGATGACTGAATAATTAGTTTCTTAGTACTAATTACACAAATCCACACGACTACGAAAGAAATCATCGGGGTGTGAAAAAATTGTAGGTTGTGCAGCCGTAGGTTAGTGTTGATTACCTTTAATTTGACAGATTATGCTGCCCTTTTAATTAAACACAATTCATAATGTACTGATTACAGTTTGTAGATGTGTCTGTAACTTGCTATACTCATCATTTGGCCTTTCCTAATAAAAGTTTAATATCATGAAAATCATGTGTGATTTTGGGGTTCTTTTTTTTCCTTCAAACATATACGTAATTACTAGTTGCTACGATGATTATCAGGAGTTTATTTTTTATTTTTGATTTTTGGGTGATAAGAGTGATGGTCTAGATGATGTACTGGAATGGAAACTCGTGGGAATGTTGGTGCTTTTGCTTGTACAAAACGTCGAAGATTGATTTGAACAAACAGAAGGTACCTGCCCCATACGACAACAAAGTGGTTGGCTAGGCTTCGCTATAGCAACTCTATTGTATTTAAAACTACTATGACCTAATTCACTCCCTAATTTAGTATCAAACGCGCAATGCACGAACGTGAACAGGGGCATGTCGGGCCTTGTCATTTAAGACGCCAGCCACCATTGATGGGTCAGGAAGCACGAATCATTATCCAAGTCCAACCAACAAGGACGAGAATGAAATCATGCACTGAAAAGATAGGCCGAAACCCAACGGTTTTTTTTAAATATTTTGATATTTTGAAGCGTTTTGAGAGTATATGAGAAGTTAAATAATAATAATAATAATAAATAAATAAATAAAGGATGGCAAGAAAACTCGGGCACTTGTAGCAAGCTTAATAAACATTTCAAACAATTCAAACTGGAATTAAAAAATAGAAATAAATAATAGAAAAAGAGTTCCCCATGGAATTCAATTACTTGAAAGAACCCAATCTGGTTTAAGATATGCAGATTTCTGTTGAAGGGGATTGAGCCACAGAACTGAAAAATGCGCTAAAATTAGGTAACAAACCAGCATAGGGAGTCCTTTTTTACTTTTTCTGTTCTTTTATAACACATACACTTCGCATTCCACCCCCGGAAGCTTCAACTCCGTGCGGCTTTCCCGCTTCCCAGCGTGAGCTCCAAGTCATCTAATCCAACCTCATGGATTCTCTCTCCAACCCAGGGCTTCACCTGTCCACCCCCAAAGTCGAACTCTGCTCCTCTCCCTGCCTCAGGGACTGCATTGCTCAGCGAAATTGACTGCACAGCAGGCTTCACAAGATTGAAGGTGGGCGAGGTTGGCATCCCGGAAGCAGAAGGCACGAACTTTTGGAAGCTCAACCATTGGCCCGAATCAACAGTGGACGTATCAGATTCATCACATTCCGGTATAGTGGCAGCCGGGATATGAAGCTGGTGGCGGGTCGGGCTAGCTGGGGCAGAAACTGCGTAAAAAGGGTAATTGAAAGAGGCCATGGATTCTTTAGCAATGGCCTCCCAGTTGGGAATTGGCTTGGGATTTCTCGAGGTTGGGGAAGAGACTGGTGGGGTTACAGGGGCACTGTTTGAGATTCTGAGAGGTGGGAGAGATGATGGAATGGCGCTCCTTAGATAGGGAATGAGATTAGACGGGTTGTAGCCGCTGCTGCTGCCGTCATGACGGGATGGGCTAGGGAAGGAAGAAGAGGAAGGACTGACTTGGTAGGAAGGAATTGGGCTTGGAAAAGATGAAGACAATGGACTCGGATTTTGGGAAGTAAAAGGGGTTATTCTTGTACTTGAAGTGCCCGCCACATCGATTGGGGGTGGTTTACATCCCTGCGTGATTACATTCACATATAAATACCACGTTGTTCAGGAAAAAATAAAACATCCAACAAAAAACTTGACATAAAACAAAAAAACTTAGAAAAAACAAAGTAATATAAATAGTAGCTCCACCACTAAATTCTGTGTCTTCTTTGGAGATCTCACATCAGATCATATGTCCAGAATCAAAAAACCGATCTTGAGGTACTAGTTTCTCTGTGCTTTCTTTGTTTCTAATACTAGGTCAGGGTGATAATAGTCAGTACCTGAAATTCTCAAGCATTTTTAAAGCAAGTAAAAAATCCCACAAGAAATCTATAGTCAACCTAAAAACAGTTCAAAACAGGATCTAAACCCATTTCTTCCAAAAACAGAAGACAAACAAAACAGTAAATTACTAAAATTAACACATACTGGAAATGCAAAACACTCCAAAAGAACAGATCTACCATAAATAGGAAAAAAAAGTACAGATTCAGCTAAAATGGGAAAAAAGAAAAATTGTTACCTGGCGATAAGTAGTACCGTCTTCTTCGACGGTCCAACCGGCTTCAGCGCAGAGAGCTTTCAAGACCTCGTTGTTGTCGCAGTGCTTGGGCAAGTTGAAGTTCCCCTGAGCTCTTAGACCCGCGTATATCTTCGCAGCTATGGCTCTTCTCCTTCTCTCTCTCCTCCTGTTGTTCTCCCTCTCCCTCCAGGACGGCTTCCTCCGCGCCGTCGACGCTGACGTGGCCCCGTCCGACGTCATTTCCCGGCCACCTCTCCCCGCCCTTTTCCGCTGCCCTCTTAGCTCGTCGCAGCTGATTTAAGCCCAAAAGATCAGAGAAAAATTTAGAAAGAAAGAGAGAGACTCTAGAGAGAGAAAGAGAGAGGGAGAGTTGTGCTCACGAGGAATGCGCTTCCGCTTCTTCGCTGTATGTGCAGAAGAATCTCTCTCTGCACTCTCTCTCTCCTCTTTCTCTCTCTCTTTCTGAGCGAAAAAGATAAAGGTTATTTTAGAAACGCTCGGCTACGGGCGGGTCTAGAAAGGATGGAAAATGGACAAAACTAGTTGTTGATCTCTGACCGTTTAACAGAATATTGATCTGATTGAGCTGTTACAATTGATGTTTGTGACGGAGACTGTCAACAGGTATGTAGAGAAGAAGAAAGAGGCTACACCGCGTGGAGGTTTTGAGTAAAACCGTTTTTTTCTGATGACCTAATAATTGTAGGGTGGGTCCCACGCCAATCAGCTTTATATCTTGATCCTCAGGGTCCAGTTTCTTAACCCTTGTGGGCAAAAATGGTACATACTACGTTTTTTTTAGTCTTCAACAATATGAAGTCTTTTTACGTTATAATAATAATAAAAAAATTATTATAATATAAAAAAATATATATTATAATAAAAACAGTTTTAATTAAAGATTTTATCCTTTTTAAACATCCTATTAAAAAAAAACCTACAGTAGTATGGAAGTCTATTTACCTAATGCCTAGGCCCGCCCAAACCCAAACGTGCCGTGCTTTGATTTCTTGTCCGCCGCAGAATTGAAAGAAAGTGTGATTGTCTTTCAAACAGTGTCTAGATACAGAGAACAACAGAAACAGAGAAATTAATTAGTATTGTTTTGATTATCTTCAGGTCTATTTCCATTTATTGCTTTGTTGTGCGAATGGAAGCAAGGGGCAAAGAGTTAAGACGTGTAAAGATTTACAGCTCACAAACAGCTTCCAAATTGCATAAATATGTGATCCACTTTGAAAAACATGCATCGTGGCTTGACCAACGGGAGAAACTAGACTTGTTTGATTGGGGAAAAGGTTGGAAAGAGTGATTTAGTGGGGGGATTTTGAAATCCCTGGTTGTTTGTTTGGTAGAAGAGAAAGAGGAAAGGCAAAGATTGGATAAGAATATTCAAGTGTTCAAAGGACCCCAATAAGAGAAACTAGCTGAGTAGATCCATAACAAATACAATAAGAGATTGGTCCTTTTCTTTTTCTTCATTTTCCTTCCCTGGATTATTTATCTTTCTTTCTTTCCTATTGTAACGGCCCATCAAAGAGTCAACTTTCCTAATCAGAGTCAATATCTGACATGTCATTATTTATTGGATCTCTGTTTGGGTCTTCCTCCTCCTCTTTGTTGGAGTCGATGGGCTGGTCATCACTAGCATATGTAGATTCAGGCGGTCCAAGGACATAACTGGTACTAGGCTCTACTTGATCTACTTGATCGTCATCGTACGCATCCATATCCACAAGAAAATCATCGAGTGGAGCTACCAAGTTCTGCTCAGCATCTAGTGTCTTAGTAGTGAAATCATCTAAACTAGAAAAATTTCGAGAATACTAGATCAGATGTTGAATTTCATCTGGGAGGTCATGCCATATAAGATCACAAACTTGTTGTAGAGGTATTTCTTGTGGAATTATCAGTGCCATGGTGCAACAGAATCTCATGATTTAGTGTTCCATGGATTCGCCAATATATCTACCCTAAATCGCTTACAAACATATGTAGATTTGATAATGCCAATCAGCCCATATAAATAGATCAACTTGAACTAGTATTTCATTGGCGGGTGGAGGTGACTATGGAGCAAATTCTGCAGAAATTTGTCCTTTAAAACTTTGCCAGTTGCAGCGCTATCCTCCAAGACTAAGCCCAATCCACCATGCTGATGCTTTCACTTGGAGTCTTCCTGAGGCCAATAAAACTTGTAGATGTGGTGAGGTATGGCACGATGCAAAGATAACCCCTATAGCATTAAACAATTCCAATAATATCATAGGTTGTCGATTGCCATTAAAATGAGGTGGTACCATGTATTGGAAAGCGACACTGGCTTTTCTGTCAGCATCCACGTGACAGTCGTCTGGTGGATCTGGTATCCTGTCATCTTACTACACCAATTATACCTAATTTGATGAACTCTACCATCTACCTAATTTATTTGGAGCATTCATGGATTAGATTGGATTGAGCAATTCTAACTATTTTTATGAGAACTTTTGAAATATACCATTTTTAAAAAATATAAAGACATGATTATTCACAAACATTTTGAGTTAGAGTTAGACAAATATATATTATCTAATAATGTTTTAGCCTTTTTAACTAGAAAAAATCATACGAATAAAAAGAAAAAAAATAACATAATATAATAACAGTAGTAAAAAGTGGTATACTATCTAATTTACTCCAAATTATATGTTAATATATAATCTAGTTCATACATATAGGATTGAAAAAATCTTAATCCGAGACCAACTTGTGAAACTCCTTCTTCTAATCCAATCTAATTCGAAAAAGCATCATATTTTGCATATTAAATTACACAATTTTACAGACCGAGGCTTTCAATTTATTAAAAACTAAAAAGTAACATAAATGATGTTTAGGAGTTTAAAAATCATAATTTAACATTATTTGGTAAGTTTTAGGCATTGTGCTGCAGGTAAATGTCATCTGTAAATGATGTTTGAGACCTTTGATTTTTTTTTTAGTCAATAAAACATATGTATATAATTTATGTAATATATAATTTGGATTCTCAGATTATATGAATTGAGAATATCTTAATTTTTAATCCAATTTATATAAAAAATTTCAATCTAAAATCAATTTAAAGTTTTACAATCCGACCTGATGCACGGATCGAATTGAATTGAACTAAACAGATTGATTGACTGCGTAAACACTCCTACCCGCAGTCCTGATGAGACAGAGGCACAACTCAAGTTGTAGTCTCCTTTGGGTTGCCCAAAATGCTATAATTTTTTTTATTACTTTCAGTTTATAAATTTAGTTCTTTCTTTCCTGACCGTAACACTAGTGATGGCTTCTGGTTTATGGATTCTGATTCAACTTACCATTTTACCCCAGACCGTAACATGATGTCCCAATCCTCACCATTTCAGGGCAATGATCAAGTGATGGTAGGAAATGGTAAGAGACTTTCAATCTCCAATGTTGAAAATTCTTTTATCTCCACTTCTGGTTCTTCTCCCTTGTCTCTTAAAAATGTTTTACATACTCCATCTCCGTCTAATAATCTCATTAGTGTTACCAAACTTTGTCAAGATAATCATGTGTCTGTTGAGTTTTTCCTTGATCATTTTCTTGTTAAAGATCAGGTCACACAGAGAGTTCTCCTCCAAGAATATCTTGATCAAGGTCTTTATAAAGTCCGTCCTCTTGCCCAGTCATCATCCACATTCGGTTCCCCACCTGTAGCTTTCTTCTCCGGCTCTTATAGTGTCTTCAATAAAGATTCCGGCATTTGGCACTCAAGGCTGGGACATCCTGCTTCTTCTATTGTCACTAGGATTATGAATCTATATAACGTTAGGCCTAATTTAACTTCTAGAGTTGATTTTTGTTCTTGTTGTCAATTTGCCAAAAGCCGTAGGCTCTCTTTTGTACTTTCAAATTCTCGTGTAATGAAATCGTTTCAACTTGTTCATACTGATCTTTGGGGAGCCTCAACTGTTATGGCTATTACTGGTGTTCGGTATGTTTATTATTTATTAATGACTTCTCTTGCTTTACTTGGATTTATTTTATGAAAACTAATGATGAAGCTTATCCAACTTTCCTCAACTTCAAAAGTATGATTGAAACTTAGCTTGATTCTAAAACTAAAATGGTCCAATCCGATTGGGGCGGTTTGAATATCGAACCATTTCTTCCTTTTTGTCTAATCTTGGCATTTTGCATAGGCTCTCATGTCCCCACACCCCTCAACAAAATGGTCGTGTTGAGAGGAAGAATTGTTATGTCGTTGAAGTTGGTTTGTCTTTCATTGGCTCATAGTGGTGTTACCTCTCTTTATTGGCCCTATGCTTTTCACACTGCTACATATCTCATAAATAGGTTGCCCACACTTTAACGTTCAAATAAATCTCCCTATGAAGTCTTACAACAAGTCTCCTCTATATAGTTCTCTTTGCTCTTTGGTTGTTCATGCTTCGCTTGTTTGCGTCCTCACAACTCTAATAAACTCCAATTCCGTTCTAACGAGTGCACTTTCCTTGGCTACAGCTCCATGCATAAGGGGTGCTTTGATAAAGCTACTGGCCGAATTTATATTTCTTGCCATGCTGTCTTTAATGAGGCTTCTTTTCCCTTTAAATATCCCACCTCCATTTCATCTTCATCTTCTTCTTCCTCTACTCTACCTTCTTCTCTTCTTGTACTTTCTTCTCCTTTATTCCCTATGTCCCCTTCTCTTGGTTCCATGTCTTCTCCTTCTTCTCCACTTCCACCATCTACCACACTTCAACCATCTTCAGCTTCTGTTCCTTCCCCCACTATGTTATCTTCCTCTTTTTCTTGTCCACCTTCTATGTCTTCTCCTGCTTCTTTTCTTCCCTCCAACAATGATTGCTTGGTCTCTCAACCATCACCACCTACCATTCCCAAGAGTGTTGCCTTAACCTTACCCGAACCCACCGCCAAACCCAAACCTGCTAAGCCTACAACCAACGCTCACCCTATGATCAATTGAGGCAAAGAAGGCATTCGCAAGCCTAAGGTCTTTTTAACCACTGATTGCTCTCCTCTGTCCCTGTTATTGAGCCTACTTCTTATAAACAGGCTGTTATGCAACCTTTGTGGCAGGCTGCTATGCAACAGGGGTATGATTTATTGATTGCTAACCAAACATGGTCTTTGGCTCCTTTCCTTCCACATAAAGCAGTGGTTGGCTGCAAGTGGGTTTATAAAACCAAGTTGCCCTATGGTTCTGTGGAAAGGTATAAAGCTAGGCTTGTCAATAAGGGCTATGATCAATTGCTGGTTTTGATTACTTTGAAACATTTAGCCCCGCCATTAGGCCCACAACAATTTGGTTGGTTCTCACCTTGGCTATTTACAAAAACTGGGCTATCCAACAGTTGGATGTGCAAAATGCTTTCCTTAATGATGATTTGTTTGAGGATGTTTTCATGTTGCAGCCGCCTTGCTGGCTTTGTGAGCTCCACTTATCGTCAGCACGTTTGTAACTTTCATAAAGCTCTTTATGGCTCGAAACAATCCCTCGAGCATAATATAATAAACTGAGTTCTGCTCTTATCCATGTGGGATTCTCTGCTTCTCGGTTGGATACATCGCTGTTTGTTTTTAGTAGTTCTTCAGTTATACTTACTGTATTAATCTATGTTGATGACATTCTTGTTACTGGTAACCATGCAACTCATATACAACGATTAATCAAGGCCCTGAAATCTCAGTTTGTCATGAAAGATCTCGGTTCTCTCCATTATTTTCTTGGCGTTGAGGCACACAGGACAACCACCTTTCTGCACTTAAGCCAAGCCAAATATATCTGTCAAGCTTCTATGACTGATTCTAAGCCCATGCCTACCCCTATGACTACTAGCTCTCTGTTATCCCTATATGATGGTGTTACCTCGTCGGATCCTACACAATATTGTAGTGTTGTTAGGGCTCTTCAATATTATACTTTCACTTGATCGGACATAAGCTTTGTTGTTAACAAGGTTTGCAATTTATAATCAACTGATGTCCACTGGCGGGCGGTTAAGCGAATCCTTCGCTATCTCAAGGGCTCCTCTTAGTTTGGGATATCTCCACAGGCCTCTTCCGACCTCTCTTTGACATGTTTTATAGATGCTGATTGGGCCACTTGCCCCAATGACCGTCGAAGTACAAGCGGTCATTGTGTCTTCCTCTGTTCTAGCCTTTTCTCATGGGCCTCTTCTAAACAAACAGTGGAGTCTTGGAGCAATGCTGAGTCCGAATATCGTGCTTTGGCCAATGCTGCAGCTGAATTGACATGGATTGAACATGCTCTTCTCGAGCTTGGTGTTACTTCTTCTCGCCCACCTCTGCTTCTTTGTGATAACACAAGTGCCGCTTATTTGGCTGCCAACCCCATGATTCATGCTCGCACCAAACATGTGGAGATTGATTACCACTTTGTTCGGAAACGTGTTATGAATCATTCTTTGTTTGATCGTTTTACACCTTCGGAGGAGCAATTGGCTGATGTTTTGATCAAACCGTTGTCTTCTCAGGAATTTTTACATTTTCGAAGCAAGCTTACTGTCTTGCATAGGCCACTGAGCTTGAGGGGGGACGTTAAGTAATATACTACATGGCTGCTGATGTGTACCTCTTTGCTAATATATGTTGTCCTAATCAGCTTGTGTGTAATGGTTGTAATACTCTTAGCTAATAGAGGATAGCATTGTCTTTTCTCATGTGGTTGGATATTAAGTTTCCTGATTTAGTTTATAGTCCCAGAATTGTACGCCTAAATACCTTGAGCTGAGAAGATGCAATTTACTCAATAGATTCCTCTGATCCTCTATCTTCTTCCTTTTTATATCTGGAACAACATTAAATGCGTGCTATAGATTCTTCAGGGACGCATGTATAGTAATAGAATTGTCCCGAGAATATCATGGGGGAGATTATAATTATTGTTTTTCCCACGAAGATAGTTGTGTAGATCCAGTTGCTCCCAAAGATTTATGTGGAGAATAGCAGCCACAAAATATGGTTCCTTCTAAGTGGGAGAGACAAATCTTTTCACGTTAATTTTTATGGTACATAGAAAAGTCTGAAAAGCAATAAAAACATGAGGATGGAGAGAGTGAACAAAAATGACAACCGAATGAAAAAGAGGAAGTACTACCTTGAGGAACTCTTGTCTTCCTCACCAATGGGGAATGATCCTACGGTCAATAATTGGTACAAGGGGATGTAAATAACTTATCATGCTATCTAGCCCACTTTTCCACAGCATTTAGGAAAAAAAAAAAGTAATAAATAATTAAAAAAAAAAAGAGTTGAGACCTGTTAAGGAAATACCTTTCGATCCTGCAATTATCAATCAAGAACAACAACAGAACCCAGCCAACGAGAATCGCAAGAATTGAAAAGAACAAGAAAACAAATGCGAAGAGAAGAAAAAAAACAAAAAACACGGGAGATTACTTGGTTCGGATTCAAACGAATCCCACGTCCAAGGACAGAGGTGAAGAAACCTCCAGTCCTATTCACTATTGAAGGGAAAAACAAGCTACAATTTTCAACAATTCACAAGTCTCAGGAATGTTTCTCTCTACCATTGAGTGTCTCAGCTTTTCTATGTTTTTCTTAAGAAACAAACACTCACATAAACCCTTTACTAATTTATAGAGCCCTCACAGAGTTAAATCTAATTGCTACCTTTTCTTCTAATCATTCAGAGCATAATATTCCACCTATATATAATATTAGCTAATAATTATAAAGATTCTTATACCTAAGTAATAAAAAAAACTAACAAAAAAGCTGCAACCCTCTTTAGTAATTTTGTCTTGAATATTAGCCTTTGACTTCTTCAACCTGAAGACACTTTCAGTCAACAAATCTCTACCTTGGCTTCAATTGAAGAATCTGATGGAACCACTAGCTTTCTGAATTGGAGGTGTAGGAATCCCATCAGAATCTTGTTGATTTGGACTAAAGCACCCCTGCAGCTCACCGATATCACATAATCAGAAGTCTTAGCAAGTTCAAGGCTCCTTTGAACTTGCTGATTGGAATTACTTTAGTGAGCATATCTGTAAGATTGACATCAGTGGAAATCTTCTTGATCTTCACCAATCCTCAAGCTATCTCATCTCTTACAAATCCCAGATGAACGTCAATATGCTTCGTTTTCTTATGAAATACACTGTTTTTAGTTAAAGTATATCGCACTTTGTGAATCATAATAAATTGGAATTGTATCTTGAACAAAACCAAGTTTATTAATAAATCCTTTTAACCACAAGGCTTCTTTCACTGCATCTGTAAGAGCTATATACTCCACTTCTGTTAATGATAATGCTACCACATGCTGTATAGACTAGATTTCCAACTAACAATGTTTCTTCCAAAAGTAAACACATATCCAGACAATGATGTTTGCTTATCTAAGTCTCTTGTATAATCTGAATCACAGTACCCTTCAACCTTTTCAATTGGATCATTAGATCTAGTATATACTAACCTTAAACCTTATGACCCATTTAAGTATCTCAACAGCCACTTAACTGCTTGCCAGTGACTCCTGCCAAGCTTAATCATAAATCTGCTAACTAAAACAACTCCATATGCTATATCTAAGTGTGTACTAACCATTGAATACATTAGGCTTCCAACACAGTTTGAATACGGAACATTGTTCATTTCCTTGTCTTTTGGAACTCCTCTTGGTCTTTGAATGATGTTAGCTTGAAATGTACCCTAATTGGTGTATTGAGAACCTTTGTTTCTATCATTCCAAAGGCTTCAATCACCTTATTGATATATCCTTCCTGAGAAATTGTTAGCAATTTTTTAAGCCTGTCTCTACATAGATCCATTCCCAAAATTCTTTTCGCACTTCCTAGGTCTTTCATTTCAAATTTAGAATTCAATTTCTTCTTGAGTTTCTAAATTTCAGCTATACTCTTACATGTTATTAGCATGTCATCGACATAGATAAGCAGATAAATGAATGAGTGGTCTTCTAATTTAACAAATAGACACAACTGTCATGTTTACTTCTTATAAATCCTTGATTAAGCATAAAATCATTGAATCTCTTATACCACTATTGAAACGACTGTGTTAACCCATATAGAGATTTCTTAAGAAGACAAACATCTGCTAGATTTCTATTGTTGAAACCTTCTGTTTGTATCATTAAGATCCTTTCTTCTAAACTGCCATGTAAGAAGCAGTTTTAACATCTAGATGTTCAGGCTCAAGATCTTTCATTGTTGTGATGGCTAAAACAACTCTTATTGAAGAATGCTTGACCACAAGAGAAAATACTTCATGGAAATCCACTCCTTCTATTTGAGAATACTCTTTAGCAACCAGCTTAGCCTTATACCTAGGTTGTTCAACACCAATAAGGAAAGGCACACAGATTAAAATTTAGCAAAGCAACACACAAGACAAAGGGCACTCTTGATTACGTCCATTCAGACACGTGGGACTCACCGAAGGTACCTTTGTCATTATCTAAATGTCAATATTTCATTTCCTTCATCGATGATTATTCTAAGAAAGTGTGGATATATCTTTTGAAAAACAAAGATGATGCTTTTAATAAATTTATAGAATGGAAATCATTGATAAAAAATCAAACAAGAAAAAGAATTAAAAGGTTAAGGACTGATAATGAACTTGAATTCTGTAATGATGAGTTTGCCTCTTATTGTGGTAAAATTGGAATTGCAAGACAAAAAATATGCACTGGCACACCATAGCAAAATGGTTTAGCGGAGAGAATGAATAGAACTATAATGAACAAAGTAAGGTGTATGCTTGCTAATTCTAGTTTGTCAAAATCATTTTAGACAGAAGCTGCTACCAGTGCATGTTATTTAATAAATTTGTCTCCATTTTCTACATCAGATTTTAAAGTTCCTAAATATGTTTAGCCTGGGGTTAAACCAAGTTATCATCATTTGAAACCATTTGGAAGTATTGCGTATGTGCATGTAAATCAAGGAAAACTATATCATAGAGCCAAGAAAGGTGTTTTCCTGGGTTATCCTAATGTTGTTAAAGCTATAGAGTATGGCTTATTGAGGATAAAAAATGTGTGATAAACAGAGATGTAATTTTCAATGAATATGTTTTCTATAAGACTAACATGCAGGATCATAAGATCAGTAATGATGATTCTCAACTAAGCTCAAGTGGTTCTCACTTAGAGCTTGAGGCAGAGGTGCTTATTCAACAACAAAATACTCCACAGTTTTCTAATGCAGAACAAGGAAGAGTTTATGATCAAGGTGGAGCAACTGGGTCTTCTCAACTGAATATACCAGATTCTAATCAAGGGTCTTTAGACACTCAAATAACTCCTAATTTAGATGGAAATTTAAAAGGGTACCAGCTGACAAGGGACAGAGAAAAAAGGTAGATACGTGTTCCATCAAGATATGCTCAAGTTGTCTTAATTGCATTTGCTCTAAATGCTACAGATTGGTTGAACAACACGAAACCAGCTACTTTTGAAGAAGCTAGAAGAAGTCCAGAATGGAAGCACTAGAAGATTGCTATGCAAGAAGAAATGGAGTCTTATAGAATTTCAACTTACTGAGTTTATTGATATTCAAAAAACCTTGTTGCCCCAAGTCTTGGAGTTTTTTCATGCTTATATGACCCAGTCTCTTATGCTAGATCTCTGCATGATCAGGTTTCTCTGCAATGGCAGTAGATTCTCTACACATGGTATTACCTTGTAGCACATAAAGCCCTTGTTGAAGCAAACCTTTCATCATGATGATAATACCCTTCATCGCTTTTAGAACTCCATCTTGTGATCTATAAGAATATCCCTTCCCGTCAAGCATTCTTGGAGAAATCAAATTCCTCTTCAATTCTGGGATATGTCTGACTTCTTTTAAAATTTTAACTAAACCATCCCACATCATAATTATCACAGACCCTATACCAACAATCTCATAGGTGACATTGTTTCCTATAAGAACTTTCTCACCATTTATCTCTTTATAATCTCATATGTAAGTGTCATGTATAATATGCATCCAAAATCCAAGATCCATTCATCCTTTGGATCTGTACTGGAAACTGGTAAAACTTCTACATTATCATGCCCATCTGAAACTAAGGCTACATTTCTATGATTCAAATCTTCTAGCTTAAAATTATCCTTCTTTCTTAAAGGGCAGTTTCTTCGAAGATGTCTCTCTTTATGACAATGCCAATAGGTCCTCCTTCCTCTAGATTGTGATTGAGATTTACTACGATTTTTCATCTGAAAATCTTTTTTCCCTGGTCTTCCTTCCACATTCAGACCCTCTCTATTCGTTCTTGATTGTTTCCCATGAACTTTCAAATCCAATTCTTTTGAGAAAGCAGCACTTATGACTTCTTCTGATTTTAACTCTTCTTTTCCATACTTTAGAGTGTCTCGAAGTTGGTCATATTGCTTTGGACAGGAATTCAAGAAGAAAATTGCTCGATCTTCATCCTTGACTTTGACGTCAAGACTTTCAAGATTTGCGCCTAATTTCATTAATTCATCAACATTTTCTTTGATTGTCTTAGCTTTATCCATCTTGAAAAATCTTTGTTTCAGATATATCTGATTTGGAAGGGCCTTCGTCATGTACAATTGCTCTAATTGCTCCCACATCATAGCTGTAATACCCCAGTTTATTATTTAATGGTAAATAGAATGTCTGACACTAAAATTGACGACAGTGATATTTTTACTAACATACTATTTAGTGATATTACAGGTGACAGCAACAAAATGTTTGATGTGTTAGAAAAGGTTTATGCCAATTATGTAGGGATTATGGTTATTTATGAATTAATGATATGATGATGCATTTTGTTTTGTTTTAATTAAATAAAATATAAGAAGAAATTAATTAATTGAATTGTTTTTATTTAATATATATAAGAATATATAATTGAAATTGTATATATAATATATTAGTTATATAAATTTTGCACTTATACGTGAACGCATATATAAACGTGTAATTAAGAAGCATTTGGCCCTTTGGGCCTGCTTTGCATTTTGCCGAATAAGGAAAAAAGGAGGAAGAAAAGAAGGATCATACATGGGAAAAGAAAAAAAAAGAATTACTTGTAAAAAAAAATCTTAGGGTTTTAGTTTACACATAAAATTTATATAAAAGCCTCCTATTATTAACCCTAGACAAACATTTTGTTCCTTCCTCATTGATTAGCTTCATGCTTGGTTTTCTTTGACTTTATCAATATTTCTAATCTCCCTAATTGCATTCATCTTGATAAGTGTATCAATCATTTAACATATTTGTTTGATGTTTTAGTGTATTATGTTAGTATTAGAATTATTATTGTCATCACATGTATTCTTTTATTATATGAATTTCATGTCACTTGATGATTGAAAAGAGTTAATGATTTAGTTGTTTTGATTAACCTCTCATTAAACCCTAGATTGGAGATATTATAGATTTTTATATTGTTGTTACGTAGATCTTCATAGGTGTATTTTATTATCAATTAGCATCATATTGATTATGTGTTCACAATTTTAATTGAGGTTTTATTAGGTTATGAATTAGTATTGAATTTTTTTGATGCCTTATGCCTACTTTTCATACAAACACCTGATAGCCATCATATTTCAGTAATTTTTTATTCTATATTACTCTGTTTATATTTTTCTTATATTTTTCTCAAATAGTAGACATCTTAAGCTTTCTTTTAGCTTTTGAATCGCTTGAATTAGAGTTTTTTTTTTTAAATAGTTATAATTTTTCAAAATTGACCCAGAAAGATGTACAGTTTTACATTGAATTTCAAGGACTTTTTCTTCATGCAAATTATTGTCAAAATATGCATGTAATATATCAAACTCTTTATTTTTTAGTCTAGTTTCTAATGCCACTGGTTTTGACTGATTTTGAGTTAAGATGAAATTATTATGAATTTTTAAGTGAGTAAATGTCATTCTATCTACTTTTGGGAATTATGTCCTAGGTTCATAAATTGTGATTTTGTGCTTCTTGTTGTTATTATGTGACAAGGTGATGTTTAATGATAGCATGAGATATTTATATGTTGCTAATAGTATTATTAATGGCTTATGGTCAATATGAATGTTTGGCATGAACTCTTTAAAGAAGCAAGCACATTGAAGACTCCAGTCGTCATGTCACCTATCATTGAAGGTTGAGTAAGTCTAGAAGTCAAGTAAGTATATCTCTCACCTGCATTATGATTGTTCAAAATTAAAAAGATTAATGTTGATGATATATTATGTAAGATGTTTTAAGATAAGGATTTTTAGTAATGAGGAATTGATGGAAAACGATGAAAGATGATGTTATTTTTACCTCATTATTTTATTTGATAGATATCTTTTTATGAAAACTTATATATATGTATTATCTATATTATTATTTTGATTTTTTTAAAAAAAAGCGTTGTACACTTGACAGATTGACGAAAATGATGGGGTTCTGTGAGCAGACCGATCAATGATCGGTCGCTTCATCTTGTCGAGGTTGGTTTGGGGGTCTCTCCCTCATTCTTTCTGTGACTAGCGTGCTATGATGGTACAACGTCAGGGCCTTACTATATGATATTTTGAAGTATTGCTATATATATTCTTTAAACAAAAATATATTTATTTAACGATGAATTTATTTTATTGAATATTGTTATTCGATGAAAGTGTTTTGTGAAAGTTAGGGTATACTTACAAAGCATTATGCTTACTAGATGTTTTTCATTTGCAACTAGGAATAGGAGTTAGGTATGAGGATGAACGAGCTCGGTGTGAGTGTGTGCGTGGTGACGGAAACGGAATATCGGAGTGACGCATCATGAATTAATGATGATTTAAACTTTATTCAATTGTTTATAATTTCCCAGATTTATTTTATGAGATTCTACAATTTAAAGACGTTTGTCAAGTTTAAATTTTTTTTAATGATACAACTATGTTTTTAATTATAGATAAAGTTTGTCTGATTTGATTGATAAGCATACTTAAAAAAAATTGTCTGATTTGATTGATAAGTCATATTTAAAAAAAAATCAACCTATTTTTGTATTACTTTGTTTGTTTAGTTTCTGTAAAAATTATATTTTACCATAAATATTAGATGTTATGAGACGGTAAGTGTAAAGTCCCGTCAGAGGACGTTACAGCAACAGTTGTTTTCTCTTGAACCACCTTTCTCAGAATTTGGTCACTAAGGCTTAGAATTGTAGCATACCGAGCCTTCTTGAGAATCTCTTGCTTCTCTTTTGCCTCGAGTTGTAGACATATTAGGCTCTCCTTTCAGGGCTTCGTCTAATCCAAAATTACTTAGATGGGCCATCATTTTCTCCCTTCAAAGGGTGAAGTCATTCTTGCCGTCAAACTTCTCGATATCAAACTTTAGCATCGTTGTCCTTGATCAAATTGCAACTAACCGAGGAATCTTGAATGCCAACAACTTAAAGCTCCAATACCAATTTGTTAAGGAAATACCCTTCGATCCTGCAATTCCCAATCAAGAACAACAACAGAACCCAACCAACGAGAATCGCAAGAATTGAAAAGAACAAGAAAACAAATACGTAGAGAAGAAAAATAAAAATACAAAGAACACAGGCGATTACTTGGTTCGGATTCTAGCAAATCTTACGTCCAAGGGCAGAGTTGAAAAAACATGAAAACAAGCTACAATCTCCAACAATTAACAAGTCTAAAGAATTTCTCTCTCTACCACTGAGTGTTTTAGTTTTTTCTGTTTTTCTCCGGAAACAAACACTCATAAAAACCCTGTATAGAAAAAACACATGAACCCAATTTACGGAGCTCTCGCAGACTTATATTTAATTGTTACTTTTTCTTCTAATCACTCAAAGCCTTATATAATATTAGCCAACAATTATAAAGACTCTCGTTGGCTTAAGTAATAAGAAAAACTAATAAAAAAGCTGCCGTCCTCTTTGTAATTCTGTCTTGAATATTAACCAACAATGAAGACACTTCAATCAACAAGACCAAACGTCCTCAACCTCCAAACCCAGTCATCAAACAATGCTTCGTAGTCTACAGCGACAACGTTGACGACCGCAATGGTGGTCTGACGACTACTGTCACGCCCCGGAGTGCGAGACGTGACGTGACAGAATATTTAGATTAATTAAAAAAGAATTTAATTAAAATCAATGGTTTAAGATTCAAATTACATGAAAAATAAGGAGTTTTTCCACCACATTTGATAAAAGATTATATAAATATTAAACAAATAATAAAAATTAAATAAAAACCGCGAGTATGAGTTCCACAACCCACAACTTGTGCACACACATGGTTCTGACAATATCATAAATACAATTACAGTCCAAGTACAAATGAAGTTAAAGTCTTACATGCCTTGATTAATAATACAGAATATAAGTAAATCCTCCTATTGCTCCTGAGTTTGGTCCGAAGAATCTTCTCCAAACCTAAATGGGAAACCACCTAGAAGGGGGGAAATTTAAAACAATAAAACGTGAGCGAAAGGCTCAGTAGGACTATGTTTTGTAAAATAGTTTAATTTAAAGAAACAGTTCATTGTTAGGGGTACTCAAATGAAAACTTAAATAAATAAATAGGTAAATAAATAAAAACATAATTTGAGTAGAGCCGTTCTGACACAGAACAGTCTACTCGTACAATCGAAAACACCATTTTTTTTTCTTTACCTAGGCAAACCATGATATCACCACCGTAGTGGCCCAGCTGGGTTTCGGGACCTGCCCCCAAGGTCGATCGCTACACGACCCGATCTCTGATATGGCATCATGCCTTAGTGTTTGTTATCATTATCATTCAAAACCTAATTACCGAGTGTTGTCAATTACATTCATTATGAAATTCATTTCGTAATCACGGTATATTAAAATATAACCGATAAGACCATTTTCAAACACCGTTGAAAACACTTTAATAGAAATCCTTTTCAAGGCCAAATCATTTCAAAACCAGGCTACCAAAGAAATAGGATAGAAGTCCTACCTCAGTACTCGTGCCGGTGCCCCACACCGCAATCCCGGTCCGCTATACGTTAGCTCCACGGAACCACGAACGATCCTAGATACAAACTAAGTCGATCAATATCTAGTTTGAGACATTCTACGCTACTAAATCATTTCATGATGTCCTAGTGTGCCATTTGTACCTTTAAAATCATCCTATAAGGTTGGGATTTAAATCTTGGTTCAAAACAGTGGAAACGGATAAAAATCACAAAATTTTCCATGCCTCGGTCGGCCTGCCGGACGCCCTGCTTCGGCCTGCCGAACTGCACAGTTCGGCCTGCCGGAAGCAAAGTTCGGTCGGCCGAACATTTCCCCAGATTTGGCCTGCCGGTCAGAAGAACACCGGCCTGCCGATCATCACTCCGGCCTGCCGAACACACAGTTCGGCCTGCCGAACTGGGAAAATCCAGAAATCCCAGCCACGGGTTTCTCGATCCCCAAAATCCAAATCTGAATTCCAACCTGTTTTTCTCAATTCCCAGGTATGAAAAACGTTCATAGATGATAGAAAAACATACTAGAACATGTTTGGACTCATTTAAACAAGATTTAAACTCAAAATTCTCAAAAATCCGAAAATGAGAAAATGAGGAGAAAAATGAAAAATCTTGAATTCAATCCGTTTTTCTTCAATCTAAGCTTAGATTCTAGTTGTTCTAAGTTCATTTAACACAAATCCACGGTTTTCTAAGCTAAAACAAACCTATAATTCAAAAACACACAAAATTGAAAATTTTAGAAAAAGTTTAAAAATTTCGAATCTAACCTCGAACCGAAGCTTCAATCCGCGTTCTCGGTTGCCGAATCACGTCCCCGAGCTTCCTCCCTGCTAACCCGAAGCTTGGATTCGAAATGGAGTTCAAAAATTTTGAGAGAGATTGAGAGAGAGGGAGATTGCCGAGAGAGATGAGAGAAGAGAGAGGGAGAGTGAGCGTGGAAATGAGAAGAGAGAGAGAAAAAGGAAATAAATAGAGAAAATCGGTGGGCGGTTTTACTGTGCGAAAACCATGTGCCGCCCACGGTTTTACAAAACAGAGTATTTTTAACATTTTATAAATTGTTGTGTTTTAAAACTCAAAACATCATTTTAAAACAATAAGAAATCATTTGAATGCATCAATTTTAACAAAACAACCAAAAATTCAAAATCCAGCCAAATAATTTAATTAATGTTAAAACGTTAATTATGACACACTAATTCATCATTTACATTACATTAACTTTAAATACATTTTGGGGTGTTACAGCTCTCCACCCCTAAAAGAAATTTCGTCCTCGAAATTTACAACTCACTTCAAAAACAAAACAAATGCGGATACAATTCCCGCATACTCGACTCTAACTCCCAAGTGGCTTCATCAACCCCATGATGCTGCCACATGACCTTTACCAACGGCATTTCACGACGACGCAAGCTAATCACCTTCCGGTCGATAATCTGAATCGACACTTCTTCGTACGTCGTATCTTCCTGAACTTGCACATCGCGAAACGAAACTATCTTATCCTGCCCAGGTGGACATTTCCTAAGCATCGACACATGAAACACATCGTGCACATGAGAAAGTTCGGGCGGAAGATTAAGCCGATAAGCGACCACACCAACACGCTGAGTGATCTCGAACGGCCCAATATACCTCGGCGCGAGTTTCCCACTCACTCCGAACCGCATAGTTCCCTTACGAGGCGACACCCTCAAGAGAACAAAATCTCCAACCGTGAACTCTAAGGGTCTACGTCTCCTATCCGCGTAACTCTTCTGCCGACTCTGAGCTGCTCCTAACCGACCTCGAATCACCGTGACTTTCTCGTTGCTATCACGAATTTCATCGGGCCCAAGAATAACTCTATCTTTCGGCTCGGCCCAACACACAGGTGATCGACGCGGTCGCCCATACAATACCTCAAATGGTGCCATACCGATACTCGCCTGGTAACTATTGTTGTACGCGAATTTCGCCAAATGCAAACATTGCTTCCAATTCCCGCCGAAGTCCAACGCACAAGCTCGCAACATATTCTCGAGAACCTGAATAACCCGCTTAGACTGCCCATCAGTCTGAGGATGAAACGTCGTACTGAAGTTCAAATCCGTACCCAAAGCCTCCTGAAAACTCCTCAAGTACTTAGCATTAAACCTGGTGTCTCGATCAGAGGTGATAGACAAAGGAACTCCATGCAATCTCACAATGTTCTGCATATACAACTCCCTGAGAATCTTCCTGGAACACGTCGACCTAAACGGAATGAAATGCGCCGATTTCGTCAACCTGTCGACCACAACCCAAACTGCATCATGCCGCTGCTCCGTCCTCGGCAAACCTGTGAGGAAATCCATCGTCACATGCTCCCATTTCCATCCTGGAATAGGAAGCGGCTGAAGCTGACCTGCAGGCTTCTGATGCTCAGCTTTCACCTGAAGACACGTCGAACACTTGGCCACGTACTCGCGAACATCTTTCTTCATGCCTCTCCACCAATACTGCCTCTTCAAATCACGATACATCTTGGTGCTCCCCAGATGAATAGCGAACTGAGACCTATGAGCTTCGTCTAGAACGGCTTTCGTCACCTCGGCGATAACTGGAACTGCAAGATGCTCCCGAAAGTACAACGATCCATCTGCATGCACGCTCCATTCTTCAAACTGCTCCCCGTTCTGAATCCGCGACCAAATCCCTTGCAAATGCCGATCCTGCCACTGACTTTGCTTCACCATCCGAACAAGAGCTGGAGTTGCTTCCACATGATATAACAAAACTCGATCACCGTCTTCATGATACAATAGCCGATACTCACTCACTGTCGCATCCCTGCTCCAGTCCTCAAAAATCAAACAAGCGAGAATCCCTGAAGATTTCCTGCTAAGCGCGTCCACAACCACATTAGCCTTCCCGGGATGATACTGCAACGCGAAATCATAATCCTCCATGTACTCTACCTATCTGCGCTGCCTCAGATTAAGATCCCTCTGAGTGAACAAATATCTCAAACTCTTGTGATCGGAGAAGACCTGAAATGACGCTCCATACAAGTAACATCTCCAAATCTTCAGCGCGTAAATCACCGTCGCAAGCTCTAAATCGTGAGTAGGATAATTCCGCTCGTGAGGTCGTAGCTGTCTCGATCCGTACGCAACTACATGTCCAAGCTGCATCAACACGCATCCAAGTTCGCGCCCTGAAGCATCCGCATAAACCTCATATGGCTCGTCACTGCTAGGAATAATCAACACTGGAGCTGAAGTCAATCGGTTCTTCAATTCCTGAAAAAGCAGACTCACAATCTTCATCCCACTCAAACCTGACATTTTTCTTGATCAATCTCGTCAACGGAGCTGCAATCTTCGAAAAATCCTTTACAAATTACCTGTAATATCCAGCCAGACCTAAGAAGCTGCGAATCTCCGCTACATTCCTTGGTCGTTCCCATTCCAATATAGCCTCAATCTTGGACGGATCCACTGAAATACCATGCTCCGAGATAACATGACCCAGAAACTTGACCTCAGTCAACCAGAACTCACACTTTTCCCTCTTAGCATACAATTGGTGCTCCCGCAGAGTCTGAAGCACGATCCGAAGATGCTGCTCATGCTCCTCCCAAGTCCTAGAATACACAAGAATATCATCGATGAACATGATCACAAACTGATCCAGATACGGCCTAAATACCCTGTTCATCAGATCCATAAAAGCTGCCGGAGCATTCGTCAACCCAAAAGACATAACCAGGAACTCAAAATGCCCATACTGAGTCCTAAAAGCTGTCTTGGGAACATCCTCTTCCTTGATCCTGAGCTGATGATAACCTGAACGCAAATCAACCTTCGAGAAGTATCGCGAACCTCCCAACTGATCAAATAGCTCATCAATCCTAGGCAAGGGATACTTGTTCTTCACCGTAACACGATTTAGCTGTCGATAATCCACACATAACCTGAGAGTCCCATCGTGCTTCTTAGCAAACAAAACCGGTGCTCCCTACGGAGATGTGCTATTCCGAATATACCCTTTATCAGCAAGCTCCTGAAGTTGCTTCCTCAATTCCTTCATCTCTGTTGGCGCCATTCGATAAGGTGCCATAGAAATTGGTGATGTCCCTGGAAACAACTCGATACCAAACTCAATCTCCCGATGCGGTGGTAATCCTGGCAACTCATCGGGGAAAACATCCTCGAACTCATCAACCACCGGAATCGCTACACTACTACTCGAAACATAGGGCTCGCAATCCAGGTTGGCAAGAAAAGCACAACAACCTAGATTCCTTCGCCCTCCTAGACACGACTTTATAAGGCGCTCACTCATTAGCCAATCACCACCACCCTGGTAAGTGATTACCGTCCCCCTATTAGACACTAGGGTCACCTTTCTAAGTTGGCAGTCCACAACTGCACTATACCTGGACAACCAGTCCATCCCTAGAATTACATCATAGGAACTCATGGGGAGTACAATCAAATCACTTTTCAAAATCTCATCCCCAATCTTTATTTTACAGGATTTACACATACAATTTACACACACCCGCCCCAAGGAAGAAGTTATAGCTAAGGGTTCATTAAACTCTTCTACCTTTAATCCCAAGGCATGTACAAAAGAACTCGAAATGAGAGAATGAGAGGCACCGGTATCAAATAAAACACGAGCTAAAGATCTGGAAACCAAGATCATACCGTCAACAACCGCGTTACCAGTCTGAGAATCTGACCCTCCAGATGCCATTGCATGAACCTGTACTGGCGCCTTCCCTTTTCCTCTACCGACATTACTGGGTCCCGGATTACTCGGCCGATGCTGCTGAGATGGAGACGACTGCACACTACCTGTACTCGGAGCTCTATACTGAGGAACACTGCGCTGAAAATACTGCGGCTGCTGCCCCCGTGCCGGATATGAGAATTGCTGAGGAGAGAACTGCGGATACTGCAACTGCGGGTACTGCGGAGGCGGAGGTAGGGTCTGAGGCTGAGGCTGAGATGAACGACTGGCATCCTCCCCGGTCTGCGATCCAAGACGAGCACTCCTGATTGGGCAATTCCTCTTGATGTGCCCGGGCTGCTGACAGAAATGACAATGAAAGCTGTAGGGATACTGCAACTCCTGATTGGGCAATTCCTCTTGATGTGCCCAGGCTGCTGACAGAAATGACAATGAAAGCTGTAGGGATACTGCTGCCCCCGTGCCGGATATGAGAATTGCTGAGGAGAGAACTGCGGATACTGCAACTGCGGGTACTGCGGAGGCGGAGGTAGGGTCTGAGGCTGAGGCTGAGATGAACGACTGGCATCCTCCCCGGTCTGCGATCCAAGACGAGCACTCCTGATTGGGCAATTCCTCTTGATGTGCCCGGGCTGCTGACAGAAATGACAATGAAAGCTGTAGGGATTGCTACGCCCGCTGCCAGACGAACTACTGCTGCCACTGGTCGTACCGCCTTGCTTGCCTTTCCCCGGAGCTGGACAACTACTGGTGCTCTTCCTGCCACTCCTCTGCGGTCCTCCTGAAGCCTTGGCTCGGTCCTCACAATATTGCACATAATCATTCTCCACGGAGATCGCCGATGACACAAGCTCTCCGAAACTCCTAAGCCTTAGAGCAACCAACTGCCGCCGAATAGGAGCCTTGAGCCCTTCCTGGAACTTAATACACTTTTCACGCTCCGATGCCACAGCTGATGGAGCAAATCTTGCCAATTCATTAAACTTTGCCTCATACTCCCGGACTGACAGATCACCCTGCTGCAATCTATAAAACTCAGCTGCCTTCTGGTCTCTATACCCCTGCAGAAAATACCGATCATAGAACAACTCCTCGAACTTGTCCCAACTGATATCACCACCGCGCTCTAGACGCTTAGTCTGCTTCCACTAAGTGTTAGCGCCACCTTCAAGCTTATACGCCGCGAATTCCACACGATACTCCTCAGGCACACCAAGAGTATCCAGATGCTTCAAGATTGAATCCAACCAATACTCTGCTAACTGCGGATCCCCATTGCCATCAAAAGTTGGAATAGACGCCCGCCGGAATTCCTTAAAGAACGCATGCCGACTACCAACACTGGAGTCTTCCGGTCTAGCCCTGGCTGCCATCTGCCGGAAAGCTGCAAACATAGACCTCATCAGGCCCTCATCATTTCCGAACTCAGCGTCAGCTGTCGAACGACGTTGAGGTGCCATTCTCTCACTTCTGAAAACAAAATTTAGACTGTCAGAGGTATTTCATTGTCAAACCTATGTGTGCACAATTCCCAAGGTTCATAACCTTGAGCTCTGATACCATTCTGTCACGCCCCGGAGTGCGGGAGGTGACGTGACAGAATATTTAGATTAATTAAAAGAGAATTTAATTAAAATCAATGGTTTAAGATTCAAATTACATGAGAAATAAGGAGTTTTTCCACCACATTTGATAAAAGATTATATAAATATTAAACAAATAATAAAAATTAAATAAAAACCGCGAGTATGGGTTCCACAACCCACAACTTGTGCACACACATGGTTCTGACAATATCATAAATACAATTACAGTCCAAGTACAAATGAAGTTAAAGTCTTACATGCCTTGATTAATAATACAGAATATAAGTAAATCCTCCTATTGCTCCTGAGTTTGGTCCGAAGAATCTTCTCCAAACCTAAATGGGAAACCACCTAGAAGGGGGGAAATTTAAAACAATAAAACGTGAGCGAAAGGCTCAGTAGGACTATGTTTTGTAAAATAGTTTAATTTAAAGAAACAGTTCATTGTTAGGGGTACTCAAATGAAAACTTAAATAAATAAATAGGTAAATAAATAAAAACATAATTTGAGTAGAGCCGTTCTGACACAGAATAGTCTACTCGTACAATCGAAAACACCATTTTTTTTTCTTTACCTAGGCAAACCATGATATCACCACCGTAGTGGCCCAGCTGGGTTTCGGGACCTGCCCCCAAGGTCGATCGCTACACGACCCGATCTCTGATATGGCATCATGCCTTAGTGTTTGTTATCATTATCATTCAAAACCTAATTACCGAGTGTTGTCAATTACATTCATTATGAAATTCATTTCGTAATCACGGTATATTAAAATATAACCGATAAGACCATTTTCAAACACCGTTGAAAACACTTTAATAGAAACCCTTTTCAAGGCCAAATCATTTCAAAACCAGGCTACCAAAGAAATAGGATAGAAGTCCTACCTCAGTACTCGTGCCGGTGCCCCACACCGCAATCCCAGTCCGCTATACGTTAGCTCCACGGAACCACGAACGATCCTAGATACAAACTAAGTCGATCAATATCTAGTTTGAGACATTCTACGCTACTAAATCATTTCATGATGTCCTAGTGTGCCATTTGTACCTTTAAAATCATCCTATAAGGTTGGGATTTAAATCTTGGTTCAAAACAGTGGAAACGGATAAAAATCACAAAATTTTCCATGCCTCGGTCGGCCTGCCGAACTGCACAGTTCGGCCTGCCGGAAGCAAAGTTCGGTCGGCCAAACATTTCCCCAGATTCGGCCTGCCAGTCAGAAGAACACCGGCCTGCCAAACTGGGAAAATCTAGAAATCCCAGCCACGGGTTTCTCGATCCCCAAAATCCAAATCTGGATTCCAACCTGTTTTTCTCAATTCCCAGGCATGAAAAACGTTCATAGATGATAGAAAAACATACTAGAACATGTTTGGACTCATTTAAACAAGATTTAAACTCAAAATTCTCAAAAATCCAAAAATGAGAAAATGAGGAGAAAAATGAAAAATCTTGAATTCAATCCGTTTTTCTTCAATCTAAGCTTAGATTCTAGTTGTTCTAAGTTCATTTAACACAAATTCACGGTTTTCTAAGCTAAAACAAACCTAGAATTCAAAAACACACAAAATTGAAAATTTTAGAAAAAGTTTAGAAATTTCGAATCTAACCTCGAATCGAAGCTTCAATCCGCGTTCTCGGTTGCCGAATCACGTCCCCGAGCTTCCTTCCTGCTAACCCGAAGCTTGGATTCGAAATGGAGTTCAAAAATTTTGAGAGAGATTGAGAGAGAGGGAGATTGTCGAGAGAGATGAGAGAAGAGAGAGGGAGAGTGAGCGTGGAAGTGAGGAGAGAGAGAGAAAAATGAAATAAATAGAGAAAATCGGTGGACGGTTTTACTGTGCGAAAACCATGTACCGCCCACGGTTTTACAAAATAAAGTATTTTTAACATTTTATAAATTGTTGTGTTTTAAAACTCAAAACATCATTTTAAAACAATAAGAAATCATTTGAATGCATCAATTTTAACAAAACAACCAAAAATTTAAAATCCAGCCAAATAATTTAATTAATATTAAAACGTTAATTATGGTACACTAATTCATCATTTACATTACATTAACTTTAAATACATTTTGGGGCGTTACAACTACATAGACAACGAGGATCTTAACAACAGGAACATTACGTTGCTGAAGGAGGGAGATCTTACCCGAGGTTGTGGGAAGATCAAGTTGAGAGCCATTGTTAATGGCGTACTTAGCTCACTTAGAGACCACAACGTTCAAGAGTCTTGTTTATTGGGTTTCTCCACTAGTCTTCCTCCCTAAACACCTGAGAAACAAACCTTTTAAAGCAAATTCATCTTCAAAGTGCAAAAGTCATGATACAACCCTCCCTTTTTTTTTTTTTTTTGAAACACCAATTTAATTTAAGGTATGTTTGGTATAATTTTTGTTGTTTGTTTTTTAAAATAGAAAAACAAAAATATTTTCTCTTGCTTTTATGTTTTATTTTTTAAAACAAAAAACATATTTAGTAACTATTATTTGTTTTCTATTTAAAAAAATAAAAACGAAAAGTATGTTTTATAACAAATTTTGTTGTGTATTTTTTTAATCAAAAAAATTAATATAGTTGATTTGACCTCAACTTATTGCAACGATAGAGTTGGAGTTGGGAGGGACTCACCGTCATGGTTGGGCCGACGAACCAAACTCATTGTCCAAGCTTGGATTACACGTCGGACACACTGTTGAGGTATGGTTCTGTTAAGGTAAGGGTTAGGGTCTAGATGAACTCGCCATCAAAATTGGGTCAACAAATTGAACTCATTGTCGAAGCCTAGACTACGAGAATAAAATAAAATTTAAAACTCAAATACTATAATGTCTTGAACAAACAAAAGTTTGTTTGAATTAATATTGCCAGTGAGGCAAACACACTCTTTTACCGTTTGCCCATTTTAATCTGTGTAGTATTTATTCATTTATTTTTGACGAAGTAAAAAATAAAAAAAGAAAAAAAAAAAGAGAAAAGAACAAACAAGTGGCAAAAGACGTGAACGCGTGGAACCGTGGTTTCTTTTATGTGCTATATATAGTTTAAAAAAACGCTATAAATATCTTTACTCACTTGTGAAATAAGTGTGACCTATGACTTGGTCCACCCTTTTCCAAACCCCCCTCCAAAGTGCAAACCTTCCTTGCTGAATCTCAAATTCTGAGACTTTTCTGAGCCACCGTACTAGGTAGACAGGTGGCAAATCCTCTGTCGTCCATCTTCCTCTATCTGTAGTTATGTCACGTTCTCTCTTTCACATGTAACAAAGTCCACGAAAAAGAAAAGACTTTGGAAAATTTTGCACATACTCAGAACACAGACAATTAAACAATATTATTATTCATCACCTCTTTCTCTCTCTAATCTATATCTACAACGCTTTCCCTCTCTAGAACTCTCGAATTGGTTTCAACCATGGCTGCAGCGTGCGCGATGGCCACGTGGAGTCGGGGCACCGATGGAAGGACTTCCCGTTGGCCGGGCTGGTGACGGCTCTCCTCGTCGACGTCACCGCCACGATTGATTTGTTCAAAAAAATTTTGAAAACACAGTTTTTTTGTTTGCAAAATTTTTAAAAAACCGACAACAGATTAAAAAAATAAAAAACATAAGTATCAACAGCGAACTTATTTTCATATATCGTTTTCCTTTTTTTGTTTAAAAAAACTAAAAATTGTTTAAACAAAGGGTACCGCACAAGACCAAATTTTCTTCATTTCTGAAACAATTATAAGATATAATTTAAGCATAAAAAAAATCTTAGTTCATAAAATATACCAAGAACGCCGTGATGGTTCAAGCATTCTGCCAGACTTGGATTTGAGCATGCAAAAAAGATTCTGCAAGGGCATTTTCATTATCATTCCTCAAAAGAAGAAGAAGAAAAACTACATATGATAAACATTACATCTCTATAACTGCCTTAAACAATATTAAGTCGAGTCATATGAGGTTGAAGGCCTCTTTTTAATTAGAAAGAATTTAGGGCATAATGATTTTTGGACAAAGGATCTAAGTCACTTTTACTAAATCAAACAAAGAATGAACATAAAAGCGCGGTCGCGCACACACAACAACCTGCTAAGAATTCAGAGATAGTAAATTACTGTGACGATGAACAAGAATGAATTATCAATGAATGATTCTACAAGGAATAAGATCCATTGGGGAAAATTTTCATTAATGCTTTCTTTGCTTGTCAACCTTTAATACTTAATAAAGAACAAAGATGAATGAACTTTCCAAATATTATTTCTACATATTGTTTTGCTGCTTTTGTGTAAATGCCTCCTAATAAATCTTTTCTCATCCAGGCAAGAGCTACTACTCATCCAGGCAAGAACTACTACTTTGGAGCAGCATTGACACTGCATGGCGATAGCGGTGTTGTTGCGTCTTGGACTTTTGAATGATGGAACTTTAGCACATCGCACGTTCTAATTAGGCATAATTCATAGGGACAGCATTTGGCATAATCATATATCAAACTATTCAAAAGCTTTCATCTGCTCTCAATAAACTTGGAGATACTCTAACCAACTAAACGATTGAGAATAAATGGACAAGGTAATTGTCAGCCACGCTATACATTTGAATACTTGGCGCTACTTTGTACGACATATTGTAATGTCGTTTCGGAATATACTTTATTAATTTGAAAGTTTGGCCACATAAGGGACATGCATGTTTGAGCTGTAAATTTTTAGTAGAGAAAAATTTAAATGAAACTTTTAATTAATTAGTCATTTCAGCTAATCGAAACAATAATAAAGTGTTTTTCTTTTTCCTTCTTTTTTTATTCATTTAATGCAGCTATGCTTCGTCGAAAGGGCAAGAGAAATGAAGTGGCAGGTTTAATAAGTAGGACAAGAGCCATGGATAAAATGCGCTAAAGTATTTCGCGCACAGATGATGAGTTCTCCATTGATATTTATTTGCTTGGTGTATAAATTGCATATCATCGCGCGACATGCGGCTGGTACTTGCGTTAACAAGATGTATGTATGTATGTATGTATACAGACACACACACACATATATATATATATATTGGAAGAAAGGCTTATAACACACTTCAGTTAGCTGCCATTTGACTGAAAACATCATCGATGTTATCATCATCTACATAGCTTGCAAATCATGCATGATTTTTATGCCGCTCATTCTCTTTCACCAGCTATCAACTGTGCTGGCCCTTACGCACTCATGCGGCGCACTTGTCCGTCTATGTTTGCAAGGACGCTACTGGCAGAAACCCATTTCCATTCTGAGATGCTAAAAAAAGCGCTAGACTAAACCTTAGTACTGGTACGAAGCAATGCATACAAAAATCCAGATGTTGTTATAGAGTACAGCTTTCTGTAACGAGACTATTTGGAATTTTAGATTAATTTGAAAGAAAATTTGTTTTGACCATTATATAATATTATATCACACACATATATATATATATAACCTTCAATTCTGAACTACTAGGAGAAGTTAAAATACTTTTTTATCTACGGGATAATAGTGTGACAGTTAATCTCCAAGAAAGACAATGAAGTCATTGAAAAATATTTGAAGAGAAAAGGGAAAACCACCGATAACGGTGGCAATGATTTAAAAAAGAAGAGAGAGAGAGAGAGAGTTTTTTCTTTAAAAAAAGAAGAAGGAAAACTTGAGTCAAAATTTGATCATATGGCCACTGTCCTAATTCATTTGAGATAAAAATCACGTACAATAACTTCGGCGTATAAGCACAGGTCTTGCTTAGTTAGATGTGATCATAATCTTTATATTTTAGTTTATTACACAAAATTCAAATTAACAAAGACAATAAAGAGCGTTGAACATGATCATAAAAACCCGACTGATAAGGACTATAGCCGTGAACCAAAACGAATCGATGGCTCTGCAGAATCATTAATAATAATCAGGTGAATCCCACATAGTATAGTCATATTAAGTAGAGCAACAAATTAACCCAGAAAACTTATTACATGTTTCGAATTCCTTTATTAATATCTCTAGACCAAGACTGATAACGTGATGGGCATATCCTCACCCGCAGGTTGCAGACGACGAATCTTCACTCCATGCCCGCCGACATGGCGTGATCATCAGCGAAAACAGCATCGTCGACCTCATCATGATCAGCATCGACAACGCCGTAATAAGCCTCCTTGTCGTCAACACGCTGCTCATCAACACCACGTCCGGCCCTGTCCACATGTTGATAGGCCTCATCGCCATCAACATCTGGCTCATCATCGGAATCCTCATCGTCACCGCCACGGCTAGCCTCAACAACACCGTGACTAGCCTTATCGCCATCAACATCTGTCTCTTTACCGGACTCTACATCGTTAACGTCACCTCCGGCCCCAACAAAACCTTGATAAGACTCATCGCCATTAACACCGGGCTCGTCACCGGTCTCCCCATCGTCACCACCACCACCACCAAACTCCTCATCGTCACTGCCACCTCGGGCCCCAACTATACCATGATAATCCTCATCGCCATCAAAATCTGCCTCATCATTGGTCTCCTCATCGTCACCGCCACCACCGGACTCCTCCCAGTCAACGCCACCTTGAGGTCCTACAACACCGTGATAAGCCTCATCGCCATCAAAACCAGCCTCATGGCCATTCTTCTCATCGTCACCGACACCTCCAGCTCCAACAACACCGTGATAAGTGCCACCACCAGACTCCTCATTGTTACTGCCAACTCGGGCCCCAAAAACACCATAATAATTCTCAGCGCCATCAAAATCCGCCTCATCATTGGTCTCCTCATCGTCACCGCCACCACCGTACTCCTCCCAGTCAACGCCACCTCGGGCCCCTTCAACACAGTGATAAGCCTCATCGGTATCAAAACCCGCCTCATCACTGAACTCTTCATCGTGACCGCCACCTCCAGCCCCAAAAACACCCTGGTAAGTGTCACTACCACACTCATCGTTACTGCCAACTCGGGCCCCCAAAACACCATGATAATCCTCAGCGCCATCAAAATCCGCCTCATCATTGGTCTCCTCATCGTCACCGCCACCACCGGACTCCTCCCAGTCAACGCCACCACGGGCCCCTTCAACACAGTGATAAGCCTCATCGCTATCAAAACCCGCCTCATCACTGAACTCCTCATCGTGACCGCCACCTCCAGCCCCAACAACACCCTGGTAAGCGCCACTACCAGACTCATCGTTACTACCAACTCCGGCCCCAACAACGCTGTGATAAGCATCATCGCCATCAAAACCCGCCTCATCGCTAGACTTCTCATCATCACCACCAGCTCTGGCCCCAACAACGCCGTGATAAGCATCATCGCCATCAAGACCCGGCTCATCCTCGATCTCATCATTGTCACTGTCACCTCCGGCCTCAACAACACTATGATGAGCCTCGTTATCATCAACGCCCCGCTCATCAAAACCATTATTGTCATCCCCTCCAACACAGTAATAAGCCTCGTTGCCATCAACACGGCGCTGATCAACACCACCTCCGGCCCTGCCCGAACCCCGCTCATCATCAGTATCATCATCGTCACCATCGTCAAGGTAAGTGTTCATATTTGAGTGATTTTCTTCATAATTACCAGAGTCAATCGGAATCATCTCATCAACGGCGGTATCCTCATCGTTGACTTGGATCTTTACATGACCCTGATGGCCGGCGGCCTCTTCGCCAACCTCATATTTCATCTTCCTCTTCCAAATCAACGCCAAATAAGTAGCTCGCAGAAAGTCAAACAAATTCTTTGTTTTCGTTACTATGAGATTCGTTAAATTATTTGCAGTTATAGAAAGCATAAATTTTTCATAATTGTTCCGAACGCAGATGAGGACCCCAAGGAAAATAGTAGTGGGTATAATCAACCAGATCATACGTTTCTCCACGAAGTACTGCAGAAATGAAGGCATGATGGCAATGAATAAGTCTAATAAACCAAAGTTCGTCGACTTGACGATTAACAATAAGGTGATGAGGTAGATCATGGCTAAGTTTGACATCAACAGGTAAAAAAGGGAGCGAGGAGAAAAGATTTGGACTGCCGCTGCCCCAAAGTTGATGATAACATCGACGAGGCTTTTGGCCCAAGGACTTGGAGTTTGAGGGACTTCAGAATTCAGTGGGAAGAAAATGATCAACAGTATGTTGACTACAGTATCGAGAACAAAGGTGAAAGCTGGGACGAGTAATTTCCAAGGGAAAGACATATTGCAGACTATAATCCAGGCAAAGAAGGGTATGCACACGGAAGATAGAACTAATGTGATGAAAAGGGTTTTGAAAATGGTGAGAGCCATGTTTGAGAGTTGGAGGGATGCCGAATTGTGAGGAAAGAAGATAGAGAAAAAAAAAAAAAAGAGCCAGGCCGACAAAAATACTGTGAAGTGTCAGGAGAAAAAGAAATAATTCCCTAAAAAAAATAACGAAAAATAAAATTGAACAGAGTTAGAGCATGCACAGACTGTAAGGGGAAAAAAAAAAAAAAAGGCACTTCAAGAAAATTGGTACGAATTGTCAAGGAGAAAAATAAATAATTCTCTAAAAAACAAAAAAGAAATAACGAAAAATAAAATTGAAAAGGAAAAAGCGACGGTCGTGGAAAATCTTGCATTTGGTGGGAAATTTGGCACTGGGAGATTGTAAAAAGATAATTCACTGTTTCTCTCTCTTGTCTATTTCTCCATTCCGCGAATAAGCTTTTACGTCATCATATGTCTCCATTCGGTCAACAAGTTTTGGGCACATTATCTCCTCAAAAACCACGTCATCATATCCCTCCATTCCGTCACCAAGCTTTGGGCGCATTATCTCCTCAAAAGCTTTAGGTACATCATTTTCTCCGTGGTTGATAAAACAACTTGTCGTGTTTATTTAATTAAAATATATCTTGAATTTATAAAAATTTTATAAATGTTTTCAAATAATATTATTAAAATTATTGTTATATAATTATATAGTATAATATGTGATATCATTAAGATAATTATTATATCATTAAAAATATTTTTAAAATATTTTAAATATTGTATTAGATTTTAATTTCATAATATTAATTTAGTCACTTATTATAATTTTTTCTTTCTCCAAAACTTTAAGCACATTATAAAACTTTGGGCACATTATCTCCTCAATAGGTTTATTTCCCCATTCCGGAAACAAGCTTTTGGCACATCATCATGTCTCCTCAATAGCATTTAACATAGGAATACGAGCTTAAGGTGAGAAAAAAATAAAACTAAGACTTCATCTAACAAGTTTGGTTAGAATTAATAAGTATTAACTATTACAGTGTAAAACAAATTACATACTATAATATAAAGTAAAAATTTATTACAATATAAAACTTTTATATAACATATAGTATTTTAATTTTAACTTATAGTATCAACTATATTATTAAACACTTTCTAAATAGCTCCACAAAGCAAACTGAAAATGAAAAATAAATAAACAAATAAGTAAATAAATAATAAAATTGCGGCTTCTGTGTTTGTCCCCAAAAATGGGTTCGGGTTCTCGCCGTCATTTCTGTCAATTCCTCGTTCTCTCATCTCAATGCGGCAAGAATCCAACCACATGTGAATTTCTATGCAATCCCCTTGACATGAATTCTTTCATAACTAATACTTGCAAAGTACCCAACACGTAGTGCTGTCATTTTCCTCCTTTTTTTCTTTTTGGGGTTTCTTTCTTTCTTTTTTGGAGGGACTTTTAGGATCTCTTCCTATCATCTTTTGGTATTAGTTTGTATTTTCTTGTTTTGTTTATGGGTGTTTGGGGTATTGAATTTTGAAAAACAACTCAAGTGAAAAAACAACACTGTTAAAAATCAGTTCTAATATGAATTAAATGGGGTTTGGCTAGTAGTGGAAACCATTAGTGGGAACCGTTTTTACTGTAACACGTGAGAGCTTTTCACCGTAGTAATTTTTTTTCTTCTTTATTGCAGCATGTAAAAGCTTTGTACTGTTCATAACCGAGTTTGTGGTGAGAACCACCCTTTGCCAAACAGGGTGTTAGTTTCTCAAGTCCTGGAAACGACAGCAAATAACTTCTTCAAGGGTCAAAACGAAGTGTGCAACAATAGTAAAAAGTTGTGTAGTCTGTGTATGTAAATGACGTGTCTTTCTTTTATTGGTAATTCGTGTAATCCTGTACTCTAGATATAAGAGTGGAAAGAGACCTAGGGTCCGTTTGGCAAATGAATTCGAATTAGTAATTTGATTTGAGTTAGTATGATTTGAATTAGGATTTAAGTTTGTGATTTGAATAGTTATCCGAATTGACATTTGGATGTGCATTTAAGTTTTAATCTGAGTATAGAATAAAATTGAAATTCATATTTGGAAAGGTAGTAAAAATAGTTTTTAATTTATCAACAAATCTAATAAAATCTTAATGTTAATTATTCTAAAAAAGATGCAATATGGATCTTAATTTATTCATCTCTTCACTATAAATACAATGAAAAAAGAATCATCTCAATTGGATAACAAATGAAGAAGTTATGATTTTTTTCCTCAAATATAGGAAGAAAAAATTTAGTTTTTACTATACCAGAGATGTCCGAGTATCAAAAGTTTAGGGGAGTCAAAACTTTAAAAACTTGGATTCTTGATACTCAAATGATTCAAATTTTGGGGGAAACAAATATGTATTTAAAGAATTCTTAATACTCGAATCCAGATTTGAGTCTAAAGAATCCAAAGAGTTCTCAAAATAAACGGGTCCTTATTGTGTGTTTGGCAAGAGTGGTTTTAACCACTATCTCAGTTATGAATAGTGTAAAGCTTTCACATGCTACAATAAAAAGAAAAAAGTTAATACAGTGTAAAGCTCTCACATGCTATAGTAAAAACAGTTCTAACCAATGGTTCTCACCCCCATGCAAAACACCCTATTAGTCTTGCGTGAAAGTTACCAGAATAACAAACTAGAGAGAGAAAAATTCATACACGAGAAAGGTAGAGAGGAAAATTTTCTTTAGGGATTTTTTTTCTTATGTTTTTTTCTCGAGAAAGTTGGTTCTAGGGGATGTTCTTTGTAATCAATTCAAGGACTATATACAATCATCAATAAGAGAATGGATAGAATTCCCTTTGAGTGGGTTCACGAGGACGTAAGCACATTTGACTGAATCTTGCTAAATTCATGTGTTCTTGATCCTGTTTTTGTTTCTGTTCTTTCTTTTCTATGGTTGAGATCGAGGTTTGTGTTAGGGAAATTCCAATAAGTGGTGTTAGAGCTTGGTTCTCAAAGCTGAAAATTCAATCTTAAGGATTTTAAAAAGGAAGACTAACTGGTAGAAAGCTTAGGGCAAAATCAGGGGATCGATTTATCGAGTCTTCAAGGCTTTGAAGATATCTCTTTGGATTCGAGTAATTCCAAAGAAGAAGACAAAGTTCCTGAATTGTTGAATCAAGAATTTGGTCTTGGTGATATCTCATTAATCATCATGAATACGATGAAGGTGGATATTGAGAAGTTCGATCAAACAAGGGGATTTCAGAATTTGGAGGAGGAAGATTAAAGGGTTACTAGCTCAACAGAAAGTTCTAAAGGCCCTCAATAATCCTGTTAACTTCAAAAAAAAATTCTCAAAAAAATAAAAATAAGAAGTGCTAAAGATTACCACAGGTACCATCATATTTCACTTGACTAATTCCATAATTAGATTGGTTGACAAGGAAGATACTCCTGCTAAGATTTGAAATAAACTGGGCAAGCTGTTTCAAAAGAAATCTTTGACTAACAAGATTTTCTTGAAAGAGAGATTGTTAGGGTTTAAAATGATTACATCAAAGAATTTGGATCAGAACCTTGATGAAGTCTTGAGGATAAATATAGAATTGGAAAATTCAGGAGAGAATGAGGCATTAAGTGATGAGAATCAGGCCATAATGTTATTGAATTCACTTCCTGACTCATACAAATAAATAAAGAAGAGGTCTTGTATGCTTTAAGATCAAGAAACATGGAGTTGAAATCTGGTAAACAATCATCTAGTGGAGATAACTACCTTGCGAGGGGAAGAACCCAAAACAGCAATAGAAATCAATAATCAAGAATTGCTAGCAAAGGAAAGGATAGGTCTTCTTCTAGAGGGCCAAGAAATGGTACTACTGCGGTAAAATAGGGCATATCATGAAAGAAGTTATGCCCAGATCAGGACGAACAAAGAAAAGTGTACTGCCAACAGTGAAGATGGTAATTCAGCAAATTATATAGATGGATATGACAGTGGAGAGGTCTTGGTTGCTTTAACTGACAGTCATAATCAAAATTGAATTACTGGCTCTGGATGCACCTATCACATGACATACAATAAAGATTGGCTTTCAGACTTCAAAGCTGTAAGTAGAGGTAAGGTGATGATGGGGGACAACCATACATGTCAAGTTGAAGGCATTGGAACGGTGAGCTTTAAGATGTTTGATGAGGTCATTAGAGTCCGAAAGAATTCAGATATGTACTAAGGCAGACAAGAAATCTAGTGTCACTAAGAATGCTTGATGACTTAGGATATGTCAACAAGATTGAAGCAGGCACTATAAAAATCTATAAAGGTGCCACGGTGGTGAGTCCAAAAAAGATGGACTGTACCGCATGATAGTTGAGACACTTATGGGAAAAACATCTATTACAGAAGCTCCTGAAGACTCTCGAGCAATATTGTGGCATAGGAGACTTAGGCACATAAGTCAAAGAGGTCTATAAGTGATGCAAGATCAAAAACTTCTAGGCAAAAAGAAGATAAGCAAAGTGGACTTTTATGAATACTGTATACTCGACAAACAACACAAGCTCAAATTTAGCATTGGGACATATGAATCAAAGGCAATCGTTAAATAAGTTCACTCAGACTTGTGGGGACCTAAAAGAACTACGACACATGGAGGTAATATATATTTCCTTTCTATTGTTGATGATTTTCCTCGTAAAGTTTGGGTTTATCTAATGAAAAATAAAAAAGATGCACTTGGTAAATTTAAACAATGGAAAGTCATAATGGAAAATCTGACAGATAAGAAGGTTAAAACCTTAAGAACTAATAGTGGCCTTGAATTTCTATAATGAAGAATTTGATAGCTATTGTAAAGAAGCTGGAATTCAAAGACATTTGATTGTAAAGAAAACTTCTCAGCAAAATGATGTTGCTGAAAGGATGAATAGAACCCTTATGTTGTTCAACTTAGTATTACCAAAAAGCTTCTGAAGTGAAGCTGTTATGACTACTACATATTTAGTAAATAGTAGCCCTTCTAGTGCCATAGAATTTAAAACACCTGAGGAAATATAGACTGATAAACCACAAAGTCTATTGCATCTTAGGCCATTTGGTAGATCTGCATATGCACATCAGTCAATAGGCAAGTTAGAACCAAGGTCCGTTAAATGCATTATTCTAGGTTATCCTCAAAAAGCTATAGGATAAATATTATAGGTTAGTCAATAGTGGGTTCAAGACCGTAAGCCTCGAAGGAACATCGAATTTGATCCCATAGTAGATTTTCAACGGAGAGCTACTGTGATTGACATTCCAGTCTCACCGGTAACAATGACATATTGACAAGGGCACTGAGGAAACTAGAACATTTAGGACATGTTTGCAATCAATCAAAGTATGCGAAGCAGCCTTAATACTTCGACTTCCAACTAGGTTCAAATTTTGATTCCAAAATGTCGAAGATGTAGATGAAAATTACAAAACTACAAGGTCTTATGACTGAGTACATTTCTTAAGGACATGTCAGACCAACGGATGAGAGCATCTCATAACGCAACAACTTCAAGGCTAGTTGTGACCCTCTCGACACTATAGTAGAAGTTTCGCAAGCTCCAGAAGTCCAATTGTCACCTCATCGGTAAGAGCCCGAACAATATCAAGAATGTAGAATTTTTGTTGACGATAGAATTGATGGTGGGTGTGTACTTATTGCGCTTGGGAAGGCATAGATTAGGAGTCTTTCAATTAACACAGTCCCTGGAGACCCTTAAGGGATGAAAACATGCGCGTTAGCATTGTTACTATTAGAGTTAGAATAGTTGAATTACTTGTTTCGACATTTGGTGTAACAACTATGGGTGAAGCTGCCGGAAGCTTTGTTGCATGGCCAAAGAGGTTGATTGAAGTTGTCAAAACGATGAAGACGAGTCAAGCGCCTAGCCACGTTCCACAGGATCTAAGGGAAAGAAAAGCCAAAAAAAGAAAAAGAAAAATTCTACAAAAGCAAGACAATCACAACTTAAGGTAGAACAAGAACAAGAATAACCCGTTGTGAATGAGCCACTACTTGCATTTGACATCTCTTCATTATCTTCAGAATTTATGCAGTTAATTTTGTACATGCATTCCTTCATGCGCAATAGGCCGATGGTTTAGTGCCCGATACCGAAAATAATCACTGCCAATGAATTACCTATCTATATAGGGTATGAAGACATTTACTATTTCATCACCTTTGATCAAATCGGGGCAAACTGTATAATGGTATACCTTAGGTAATAGCTCTATCCTTAATTCTTACTTTTTTAAATCTAAGTTCAGTTGTAAGGTGCTTTCAAATAATTGAGTGCATTGTTTTTCATTGTAGTTTTTTGGCATAATATTGTGAACTTTAAGGCAAGACACATAATTTCGGCTTCATATCTTCAGCCATTATTTCAAGTGTTGCAAGAGACCTACAGAGTGATTGTAGAGAGCGTGTCGCGTCACTCTCCAACCTATTAGCTCAAGCACCGAGGGGAAAATTATTCTTCTTGCCATACAATGTTAGAGAACATTAGATGTTAGTACTTGTTTCACCATAGGAGGACCGAGGACCAAATATATTGGTCTGATCCCCTTGGACACCCACCACGTGATGATTTCATATTACTCACAAGATTATAAGTATCAATTTTTCTTATAAAATTAACTATGTTAAGTTTTACATAATTGTGTTTATTAATTCATTTAATCATGACACATTGTTAGGGCGCTTAACGATTGGAAACTTCAAGCAAAAGGCGGAGTAACATTCCGACCAAACAGAACACTATATTCCAAAGTAAGTGTAACACCCGAGATTTTTAATGCATTAAAAATGCATTAAATTAAAGATTATATTAAGACAAAGTACAATTAAAGAAAAATACTGTATAATACGATGGAAAATTATACAGTGTTAGAACAATGCAGTATAAGAATTGAATTGTGTGGACCACAATTTTATCTTATACTTTTTATAAAAGAAAAGAAAAGAAAAAAAAAAAGAAAAAAATCAGAAAATATCACAAACTTGACTTTCTCTCTCTACTTTCTCTCTCTACATTTTCTCTCTCTTTCCTCAAATCTCGTTTGAGATTCCGGCGTTATTTTTCGACACCTCCCATACCAGTGGGAAGCTCTCGTTGAGCTGAGTCCAACGAGGTGTCGTGCCACCCAAATAGCCGCCGGAGGAGGGCCCACGCGCCGCCCAAAGTGGCGGCGAAACCCATAATTTCCCGACGTCGTTTCTCGGCCGTCCGACCACCAATCGACGTGATTTTGGTGTCTATGGACTCAGTGTGAGGAGAGGAACAAGATGGTACCAATTTTTCAGCTCAATTTTGGCTGGAAAGGCTTCGCCGGAGCTGCCCGTCTCTGCCGTGTCGTCGCCCCTCGAGAACCGCCGATAATGGCGGCGGTGAGGTACACCGCCGCCACCGTTCGACTCAGACGGCGACGGGGAGTGAAACCCCTCGCCTAATTTCTCAGCCCAGCCGCGGTTGGTCGGAGTTCCACCTCCGCCGTTGAGCGCCGCCGCGGAAGCCATCGTAGCCACCGTTCCCGGCTGCCTCGCCCCAAATTGAAAGGGGGAAAACGTTCAGATGGTTGAGAAGAGCATGAAGCAACTCTCAATTGCACGAAATGACGGCCGGTCACCGGAGAACGACCTCCGCCTTGGTGCGCCGCCGTGGGGAGCTTCGGGCCGCCGTTCCACGAGGTGTTGAGCTGCCCCATCGTAGGGGAAACACTCAGAGGAGGTCGGGGAACAATTCCCCCACCTCAATTTCACGGTATCTCCGCCGGAGATAGGAGATCGGAGCCGCCGGTTTTAGCCGAGAAATCCATCCTCGATTGGAGCAGATGGAGGCCGAATTGGGTGAAATTGACCCCACCAATCGACTCAGGAGGGTCGAATTAGGGGGGGTAGGCTCGAGCTCAGCCCTCAACGGAGCCAACCGCCGCCGGTCAACGGCCGGTCAACGCCGGTCAACGGCCGGTCAAAGGGCAAAATGGAATTTTGTGATCTGGACCTCCGATCGAAGATCCGAGACCGCCTCCCGACTCATTTCGACGCTCTGAACGCAATGGTGACCTCCGTTCGAGCTAATTCCACTCCGATAAAAATCGTCCGGTACCGACTGCATGCGGATCGAGGCGATTCAAACAGCAATATTGGAGTCCAGAATGACAGTTTCAAGAATGTATGATCTCCAGGAAGCATTCCTAGCCATTTATGGTCGCTCGATGAGCACTGCAGAGGATGCTTCGCATACTCTAGATGCAGCGAGATACAACTGGATCTGCTTTGCTTGGAGTTCAAGTAAGTAGGAATCTCGCATGCAGTATGAACTGTTTTAGATGCTTTCATAGAAATTTATGAAATGCATGATCAGTGATTGTTACACTGTTTTATGTAAGAATAGGTTTTATAACGTTATAAGGTGACGAAAAACCCGTTAAGGGTAAAATCGTCATTTTTAAGGAAACGGCTAGAACGGAGTCGAACACTCCGATTTAGCATAATGTTATTAGATGGAAAATGTTCCGTGATACGTTAAGTAACGTAACGGTCATGTGAGATCAAGATTTAACGAGGAATGTTTTAAGTAAACGAGAGGTAACCGATGGGTTACAAAGTTAAAAGGAAAAGTAACCCCGGTGGGTTACAAGGCTAATTGAAGGAAATGTAAACTGACAGTTTATAAGGTTGAGTAAGAGAACGGTAGACCGAAAGTATACTAGTCAAGTTATGAAAAAAAGGAATGAATGGTTAATGTTTATGTTTTATTATCAATCGAGTGGATTGATAATAAAGAAAGTTAATTAATGAGTCGGCTGTCGTTTGATCAGGACACAAAAGCCGACCAATGGAAGGAAAAGGAACGAGAAAGGAACGGAATAGAGAACGCTAGAGCATAGTTTGGGTAAGTTTCAAACCTCACCTACAGCATGAAGTAAATGATTTTTAAATGCTTATTTATATGTTTGCAAATGTGTTTGCAAAGTGTTAAGCAAGTTGTTTTTAAAGTATGTTTGCATTTATTATGCAAGAAGTTTTAAAGTTCAAGAAAAGGATTTGCAATGAATTTGCAATCGTTATGTTAAAGGTTTATTTGCATATTGATATGCATAATGTTATTTAAAAGTTTAAGTTATGATTTTCAAAGTATTGAAAGTATGTTTTGCATTATGATAATGCAAAATGTTTTATAGTTTAAGTTATAAGCTTTATGATGCATTTGTATGCAATGACTTGCAATTGTGGTGCAATAAATTCCAGAATACAAGTTATGACTTACAAAATGTATTTGCATTATATGTTGCATTTGTTATGCAATGAGTGTTAAATTGCAAGTTATAATTAGTAAAATGTGTTTGCATTTTATGTTGCATTTATTATGCAATATGTTGCATCGGTTATGCAGTAAATTTTATAGTACAAGCTATGAATTGCAAGTGTATTGTATATAATGTGATTGCATTTGAAATGCTCACTAAAGTTAATAAGAAGGTAACGTAAGGATAAAAAGAAAGTGTCGTACCAGCCTCTTTGTTATGAGGTAATGAAAGTAAAATTAAAGTGTGACCTCCTGAAGGTGAGGTACAAGACCTCAATGTTTGATGGTCTCAAGTCTTCCACAAGGGAAGCATCATGTTTATGATCTCATGATTAATGAGTTGGTACGAACACTAAAGAAAGTAAGGAAAATGAAAGTTATAAGATAAAGAAAGTTAAAGAACAAGAATAAAGGTTGAGAAAGAAAGGAATATTTAAGTTTATATAATGTTCATAATATGCTCATAATTGAAGTTAATAATTGAGCATAAATGGAGTCATGCATTCTGATGTTACTTGAATGCTTTTTTATGAAATGTTTATATGTCATGTTTATGGAAAACATTCTGAAAAATGTTTACGACAAATGTTTATGAAGAACGTTTTCCTGTTTTTAAGAAACGGTTTATGAACGACGTCTTAAGAAAAACGTTCAAGAAATGTTTTAAGAGAAAGGTTTTACATTAAATGTTTATGAAAAACATTTCATGTTTTCAAGAAAAGATTTACGAATGACGTTTTAAGAAAAACGTTTCAGAAATGCTCTATGAAAAACGTTTATGAAAAACGTTTTTAGAAATGTTTAAGGAAAACGTTTATGAAAAATATTTTCATAAATGTTTATGGAAAACGTTCATGAAGAACGTTTCAAGAGAAAGGTTTTCATGAGAAAAGTTTTAAAGCATGTTTAAATGTTTTGTGAGATTATGTTTGAACTTGCTGAGCGAAAGCTCATTAAAAGTTTTTCATGCTGTAGGTAACTTATGGGTGACCAATGGGACCCGTTAGAAGAGCTGGGTGCTGCGGAGGACAGATGCGAAGATTTGGGTATGGATACCATCACTGTTTGCTTCCGCTATGCAAAGAAAATGTTTTCCATTGTTTAATGTTGTGTTTTCAAAGTTTAAAGAAAATAAGTTTTATGAATAGTATTAAAAGTTTTAAGATACAGTTTATAAACTGTTTTATGTAATTATAAAGTAAAGTTTTAAACTATGATTTAATAAATGTTTCTTATTAAGTTTTGAGAAACGATTTGAAATGATTTTAAGGACAAGTGTTGAGCGATGTCTCAACTTGAAATGCGACAGAGGTCGCATCAGTATTAAAGAACGTTTAAGGAAAGAAAAAAAAAATTTACTACAGTATTTTATTACTAAGTAAGTAAGATTACTGTTTTACGAAACGATGATTATGAAAGTAAAGTGACTGCCCGAAAAGGCGGGTCGTCACAGTAAGTGTCCAAGACAACAACGAAATATAGAATGCGGTTTTTTTATTCTACGTTTCATGTAGGATATAATTAATAATGGTATACAAACTCTAGCGAAAAAGGAATTTTATATACATACGGATATAAATGAAGTTAGAATAGAGTGGGTGTAATTTGTAAATAAATATATCAAGTTTAGATAGAGACAGTAAATAAATGATTATGCAAAATAGTTTAAGTGTAAATGATCTTGTAAATATATTCTAATTTCAATATACATCATTTTTTTAATGCAATCATGGCGTTATAGTAATGGATAACACATAAGACTGGCCATCTCATGAAAAATAAAAAATTCAGGCAATTTTTGTATGTGCACGACTAATTTTCCATGACAGTTTTAGCTAAAAACCATCGTGGAAATATTACCTTACACAACAGTTTTTTGAAAAATCTTCATGTAAGGTATTGTTTCTATAACAGTTTCTATGAAAAACCGTTGTAATAGAGGTCCCCCGAAACACCTAAATTTGGTGCCTTTATGGATGTTTTACGTTGGGTTTTTAACCGTTGCAAAAGTTTTCCACGACGATTTAAAACCATCTTAGCAGCCCCAATTTGTAGTAGTGTGATGGTTTCAACTACTTTTCCAATCACCCTATAAGTCATGAACTTTTGTCATTAAGATTTAATTGCCATAATTTTCCTGAATTCTCGGAGCAAAATGACTAAAAAAATGAAATCTTTATTAAATCAAAAAGTAAAATTAACGTCCACTTTCATTTCACTCGTCATTCGAATGAAATTTAGGCGTAATTTCATACAGAGAAGCTTGCCAAACCCATTCGAGTTGTTGAACTATGGACGACGACGAGCTTTGACTTTTTGGCTTCCAAAAGATCAGTTCGCTCTCTGTAAATACTCAAATGCCTTCAACAGCAATGGCTTCGCTTCCTGCAAACCAAGAATCAAACATTTATGGTCGTTGGTCACCTCAAAGTCGCCATTAACGAAACATGGAATGGTTGGGCTATCAACAACGCGTTCTCTTTTGTTAAGGGTGTAGGGCTTCTTCTCTTTCTTCTTTCTCTCTTTCTATTATTGCATCATGTCGCTGGATTCTAAGAAGCACAAGCAGTATTAGGCTAAAGGAGAAACCTTAAAATTGGGTGTATGATTTATTGAGGAAACGAACCAAGTTGATGAAAACAGAGTTGGAATATTCAAACTGGTAAATGCCAGATTCTGAGAACGCAAACAGCTTCTCACTCAATTTCGAGACCTCCATTAACGTCAAAGTCTACAAGTCTATCTACGGCTTTACAGGGTATTTGGTAAAAATGGTTAGAACTGACTTTTTAGTTTAAAATACTATAGCATATTAGAGCTTTATATTTCAGTAATTTTTTACTTTTTACTATAACATATGAGAGTTTTACACTGTTAGTTAATCAAAAAGTTAGTTATAACCATGCATACCAAACACCTTATTAATTTAGTCATGATAGTCAGCATATTAAGAAAATGACAATCTCCTGCTACATCTAAACACAAAAGGCTTTGGTCACCGATGGTTGTTTTTCTTGATGGATTTGAGAGTAAAGCCCAAATCTAGCCAAATTCAATTATGAAATTGAAACTCAATATAATATTTAAAATATTTCAAAATATCATCAATTATACAGTAATTATTTTAATAATTTTATTTTAAAACATATGTAAAATATTTATAAACTAAAGTCATATTTTAATTTAATAAACATAATTAGATCATTTGTCTTATTAAGCCTTATTGATCTTTTTTAAACCCACAAACCCTCCTGAGACACGGCTTAAGTTGAAATCAATTTGACAAATACCAAGTTTGTGGCGTTGTTTTTCAATTTTATAACATTTATAAGAAAGTTTGAAACATACCGCTTTTAAATAACATAAACACATAATTGATCACAAATATTTTAGAGTAGAGTTAGGCAAATAAGTGTTGTCTAAGGACACTTTATCTTTTTTTTCTAGCTAAGAAAAATAATATGAATCAAATGAAGGAAAAAATATGGTAGAACATAACAATGATAGTAAAAAAATGATATATCGCCTAATTTACTCGCTTAAATTGTTATTTGTTAGCACCAATAACTAGTTGGTTCAGCTGGTAGGAGACTGTTTCGCTTAAGTAAGTAACTCAGGTTCGAGTTCTTATGAATGCAACTACCAGTATTAAGAGACTCTTGTCTTTTTTGAGTTTTTCTAAGGGTTGATAGGCCTCTTAAAAGTTCGTGCTGCGTATGATGGACTCTAAATACCAAGGGATCAGGGATTAAAAAATTGTTACTTGTTGGTTTTCTTTTTCTCTTTTCTTCCTTTTTTTCTTTTTTTTTTTTTTGGAATGGTGCAATAGTTACTTTTTGGTTGCTCAAGAACTAAAAAGGTCTCGGCCATGGAAGGTGGAATGTAACGTAATAAAGTATAAATGGATCATTAAGTTATGTTTGTAACCACACATTTGTGTGATTATAAATTATTAACAAAATAAGATTTTTGTTTTTGTTTTTTACTTAAAGTAGAGAGAGTCAAATTATTTGTCGAGTTGGATGTGACTTTTAGTGCGGTCATGCCTTGATCCACTAATAAAATGAATCGGAGTACGTATTAAAAATTAAAATTTAAACAGATCCAGCCACAAGGACCAGATGATGTGGCTTCATTTCGGATTAACTGTTTGAATATCTTTTTAACAACGAAGTGCTCCAAAAGTAACTGAGAGACTAACCAATATGGTGCTTATCTTATCGCATGGTAGTCCGTATCCTAACCAAAAAGGTTGCCGATGCTGCTTGAAAAGTCAAAAAGTAGTATCATTATGTTCATATAATCAAATATATATCCGTAAAAGAAATCTTTGTGAATGCCCCTCGTTTTTATTTTTGGAATTTCCGGTAATTTCACAAACTCTCATACTTGTAACAGTGTCATGTTTAAGGGACGTCAGTGTACGGAAAAAACAACAAAAGGATTTTTTTTTGGAAAACAAAAGGAAATTGAGTATTTTACGATCTTTCTGGAATTTGGATATGGATACAAGAAAAAACCACTATATTCCGCAAGTGTTAGAGAATTTAATGTTTTTTTCCAATGTTTTTTTTATAATTTATTTCTTTATTTATTATTTTTTGACATGGCCAAGAAAACACGGGTGAATGTACATTGAGAAACGGTGACCTTTTGTCCTCCTCGTCAACTACTGCCTTTGGCAGCAAAATACCCCTATCATTCTTCAATCTTTGACCGATATTTTAAAAAATTAAATCTATTTTTGTACAAATTTGATCCCATTAGACAATACAATCGATGAAATTATGCCATATATCCCCTTCTGAATAAGATTTTGCCAGGGCTTTTCGTAAAAAAGTAAACCCACAGAGCTCTCCAAATTTTATTGTTAAACACATCATTAATTTATATTCTTTTTATGTTTTTTTTTTTTCAAACGATCATTTAAATTATTAAACTAAGAACAAATTGTCTTCGTAAAAGTTTTTTTCCCCTAAGGTTTATTCTTTCTTGAATTTTAATGTCATATAACTGAAGCCAGAAATTTAACAACGTTTATGAATACTAGATATATCTAATAGTAGTTAATATATCTTTTTATTATCTGATTAATTCTCAGGAAAAAAAAAAAAGTGTTGTCTGATTAATTGGGAGGTCGTTCGATGGGGTAGGAAAATAAAAGGTCCATAAGTCAGAGTGTCGAAAGACAAATTATCGTGAGATATTTTATAGAAAAGAAAGAAGCTTCCAAGAAAGAAACGCAAGAGTTGTGGGGTCCACCAGGCGCACCGACCAATGAAAAAATGCCACGTTTCACACCTAAAGAAAGGAGGAGGGAGGGAGAAGAGCGTTAACTGTGGGCGGAGTGTAACCATGGTTAAACTGACCCAGTTATGGAGTCTCACTCTTTCTCTCTTCCTCTCTCTCTCCTCCCTGCTGGCACCCTATAAATACGTGTCCCACGCACTCCTTCGGAGTTGGGGGGTGGAGCTAGGGGAATCTTCTCTCTCCGTCTCTCTCAAAAGGTTAGATCCATACGATTCACTGATTTATCTTTTATGATTTTCTTATGAATTTTGCATTTCGTTCGAAGTTTTCACAATTTGATTGTCATAAAGTTCGAAGTTTTCACAATTTGATTGTCATAAAGTTCTTCGCGTATATTGATTGATCGTCTGTTTGTAGTTTTTTTTTTTCCTCCGCTCTTTTCGATCTTTCAAGTATGTAATAGTGGTTCAATTCGTTGAATTCTGTTTGGATGATGAGAAAAATGGAGAATGAGTAAAGAAATTAAAAGAAACAAGAATTTTGTTTTGTTTCATTTTTCTTTTTAGATATAAAGCTCATGAAGAGTCAAGTCAACGAGGAAAGTCGTCTCGGTCTTCCGGTGTCCAGAAAGTTGAATGACTTTCGGGACTCCGAGATGGAGTTGTGTCGGTGCTATAATTGAAGTACTTAGTTCGATAATGAATTTTGATTAGGCATTATTGGTTAAATTACGCTTCAATCGCTTGCGCCGATCGAATTTTAATCGCGATAAGAAGATTGATAATTAGCTTCTGATTATTGTAAGTGTAAATGTTTCTCTCGAATGTCCATTTCTATGAGTATGATGCTTATTTCTTTTGGTTTTACGTCTTCTACGAAGCAATTGTTTATTTAATTTTCCCTTTGATTTGTTTTTTGAATGTTTGAACTACTCTAGCTTCTTATTTTATTCCTGGTGTATTCTGAAATCTTATCTTGCTGGTATTCCGTTGTGGGTTAGGTTGAAGTTTAAGGGATTTATGAATTTTTCATTGTTTGTTGTTCCAAGGATTTTTTTTTTTTTTGATTGGTTTGTCAATGAGGGGTCTCTGGGATCAGCTCCAAGGATTTTTTTTTTGATTGGTTTGTCAATAAGGGGTCTCTGGGATCAGTTGATGCAGCAATTCAATTCACCTTTCAGTTAATTCTTAATCACAGTAGGTCATGGATTGTATCTGTACTGTTTGCTTGAGTTAAATTAAAGTTTTAATTTTGATAGCGTTCATACTGTTTTGATTTTAAAGCTTGCTGTACCTTCTTAGATTGCACTAGCTGGGTATGTGTCATATCTATTTGCATGTGATATTAACCTAACTAATAGGAATCATAAGAGAACTATTAATAGCTGTAATCTGTAGTTATTAGATGCTTTGTTCGTTCTTCTAATTTTTACTTTCGTCTCTTATCAATTTAAATGAATTTACTACATGTAAAACATAGAGGATTATCTCATTTTAATATTTTCATTAATTTCCGTTCTTGATGCTTCTATATGCATACATGAGGTTAAAATTCCATTTCATGGTCTTGTAATTTGTTTTTTCAAGTGTGATCTCTAACTTTTTTTTTTATAAGAATAATCTCTAAATAGTTGACCACCTGGTGCTTATTACATTTTTTTTTTCGTGCTTATTACCTGACTAAAACAAATCTTTTTTTATTTTCTGTTCGTGTAGTTTTCCAGGTTAACAAACATTTCTTCTGCAATATTACCAGCAAATTGACTTCCTTCACAATCTTGTTTTGCTTCCATTTAAGTTGGTTAGCCATGTGTCCTCCAGCGGCTTCTCCAATCGACGATATTGATCTTTATTGCAGTGATAAGGATATACTTACGTCTTTAAATAGAGTCATAAGTGGATCCCCACTTCCAAGCAACGTGCTTTCAGATGTGAATCCTTACCAATATAAGCCTTCAGATTTACCCCGTATGTGTCCTTTTTTTATTTTTTTATTTGAGATATGATACCAGCTATGTGTTAGAATTCAGCTTTGCTTTATAACGAAGTTGGGTTTCCTGTTACATGCAGTTGGCTTTTGGTTTTTCATTAATTCTAAGATGAGAAAGGATGCGGATTTTGGATACTGGAGGACCAAAGGGGAGGCCTGTCAAATATTCTCAAACTCTTCAATTACAGGTTGGAGAAGTACTCTTGAATTCTTTGATGGTCAAGCTCCTCGTTGGCGTAAAACAGATTGGGTTATGCAAGAGTACTGGATTACTCGGAAGATCCTGTCAAAAGACAGTAATGAAAAGGTATGAACAACATCTGCTAACCCTATATGTTCATGTAACCAATTTTGTCATTTTCTTGGTTCTTTTCTGCCCAACCTGAAAGTCAACTTCCGGTTTGGTTGGACGATGTGCAGGAAACCAGCTTACTTTGCAATGTCTTCCTTGTTGGTGAACAAAACCCAAACCATGAAAAGCCTCAAAAGATGGCTCAAGGTGACACAGCTAATCAGCCAACACAATCAGTTGTTCAGAAGGCTGAAAAGCATACAGAGCAAGATTCTCCAGCAGCTTCTCCAATTGATGATATTGATCTTTATTGTAGTGATAAGGATATAGTTACGTCTTTGGATAGAATCATAAGTGGATCCCCACTTCCAAGCAACGTGCTTTCAGATGTGAATCCTTACCAATATAAGCCTTCAGATTTACCCCGTATGTGTCCTTTTTTATATTTTTTTATTTGAGATATGATACCTGGTATGTGTTAGAATTCAGTTTTGCTTTACAACGAAGTTGGGTTTCCTGTTACATGCAGCTGGCTTTTGGTTTCTCATTAATTCTAAGATGAGAAAGGACGCGGATTTTGGATTCTGGAGGACCAAAGGGGAGGCCTGTCAAATATTCTCAAACTCTTCAATTACAGGTTGGAGAAGTACTCTTGAATTCTTTGATGGTCAAGCTCCTCATTGGCGTAAAACAGATTGGGTTATGCAAGAGTACTGGATTACTCGGAAGATCTTGTCAAAAGACAGGAATGAAAAGGTATTAGCAACATCTGCCAACCCTATATGTTCATGTAACTGATTTTGTCATTTTCTTGGTTCTTTTCTGCCCAACCTGCCAGTCAACTTCCGGTTTGGTTGGACAATGTGCAGGAAACCAGCTTACTTTGCAATGTCTTCTTTGTTGGCGGACAAAACCCAAGCCATGAAAAGCCTCAAAAGATGGCTCAAGGTGACACAGCTAATCAGCCAACACAATCAGTTGTTCAGAAGGCTGAAAATCATACGGAGCAAGGTTCCACAAGCAAGCGTCAGAAATATCAAGGGGATGGCCTTCAGTTTATAGCTGTGAGTCAAACTGCGGCATTGTACTTTTATACGAGTGTTAGTATGTTATTTGATTCCTGGCGGGACAATAGTTAATTTGGAGAACAGACTCCGCTGTTCTTTTTATGAATTACTGTCTTTATCGGAATAAACATGTTCTACTTTTTTGTGATTTTACTGTCACATGGCAACATCTGCAGTTTCTTCTGGACTAAGAAATACCCCCTAGATTAGCACATAATAAGGTATTTAATTCTTAAATGCATGTAGTTACTAGTCCAAGTATTGTTTAAATAACTGGATAAATTCTGAATTTTCCAGGGACATTAATGTTTTAGTTGGGGGGATGTATGAAATTTAATGAGGAACACTTGGAGTTCGATGATATTGCTCTAGAATAGAATGTCACACACGATGAATTTATTTCTTAAGAAAAGGTAAGAGAATTTTTATATGACACTGACATAAAAAACCAGAAGGCTTATTTATTAGCTTGTTGAGTGTTCCTTATACCTGTTGATGTAGCAATACATGAGCTAGAAGGATCTCTCTCTTACCCTCGCTCTCCCTCTTTGATGCCGGGAGAGGGAGGTTTCTTTATATGCTGATGATTGAATACCTTTTGTAGGCGCATGAGGATAATGAGACTGGAAGGGTAAGAACCAGAGAAAGAGTTCCTGATGATCTTGTGGACATTGTACATGAGACCGATTATCCTCCTGGTGATGACTACCTAGAATTGCTGGACCTTGAAATTCCAGCATCACCTTCTTCTAGTTCAGATTCGAGTTGCTTGACTATGTCATCAGACGAATGTTTTGATGTACTGGATTTGTTGCAAGACCTGGAGGCTGAGAAAAGTAAGGAGCCAGTGCAAAATAATCCTGGTTGCAAGTTAAGTGTCTTTGCATCTTCCAGGCCAACTGAGACGGTTATGTATCCAGCATTTACAGGTATGCAAACACAGTTTCCTATCCCTTGCATGTATTCCATGTTCTCTGCACATATGAATCATTTTTTGTTCTTGTATAGTTTCCTTTAATTATGCGACAATCATGTTAGCCTGAAGCTCATATAAAACCAAAAGTGACTTGTTTTTTGTTTTCTACAAATTTCTCTGGGCTCGCTAAATTCACAACATTTGTGCCTCCTAAAATTTTGTATGCCATATGTTGGTTAAAGGAACCCTCGACAAGTCACCAAACGAAGAATTGCTGAAAAGTAACAGATCACCACCGGGTTCAACAATCGGCATTAAAATCTCAGACAAGAAGGTTCTTAAGAATCTAGACAGAAATCAGAAACCTGATTTCAGAAATGAAGGCACACCATCAACGTCTCAAAACCGTATCATGTCACTCAATGGCAACATGGAAGCACCAGAGGCAGATAGGAAAGCAGCTCGTGGCAGAATGAAAAAGCTCAAGAAGAAGTATCTCTGCTTCATGCCATTTTTAGGTCTCTTTTAGTTTTTACACGTATATTAGATGTGTCTAATAGGTTGTCCTTAGTAAGTGGTAGTTATAAAGATTGTCTGTCTAGAACGAACATAGGTCATTGACCCCTGTTTCTTGGAGCAAGGCCCAGTTAGCAATACGTTTGATTAGTGGATTTCAGATGCATAGTGTTGGATACAGGGTTTAGATAGAAAGAAATAGGTGACTTATGAAGAAAAGCGGAAAAGGTCAGGGGATTATTTGATGAAGTCTTTGTTTAAAGGTTTTAACTTATCTTGCTACTTTTGTTATCTCAAGTCTTTTTTCTTCTTCCATTACATATTGGAAATACATTTTCTGAATGAACTGGGCTGGGCTTTCTTGGTGGGTTTATAAATGAAATCGAGTGGATCAGGTATCTCTAATTTACACATGTGTTGGGATTTTGTCCTATGCAGTTAATTGAAAACGACATCGGACGATATGTTGTAATTTCAGGCTATTAATTTCGCTTTAAAAACAATGCAGACTATGAATAAGACGTTAGATGAAAGGTTTTTTGTGTGCGAGCGCTCTGCATTTATATTTGTCCGTCTGATCTTTATCAGACGGCATTTACTTCACACTGAAACTAGATGAGGTCAAGGAACAGTTTGTTAATTTAAAACGAGCAATTCAAGTTCTGTTGCTTTTTTTTTATTTCTTTGTCTTTGGGGACCCTTTTCCTTTTTTGCTTCAATACATTTCGTTCTGTAGCTTGGAAAGAATATGCTTCTAGTAGTTACCAGCGGATGGTTTACTTCTGTAGCCAAAAAGAAAACAAAAAAAAAACAAAAAAACAAAAAACAACAACGGATACGGTCCACTTCGGTTAAACCGTGAATTGGAATGTACTTTGTAGTTTCTCGTGTTTTTGTGTTTTTAGAAAGTGTGATTAGAATTAAACTTTTAAACTGAAAACTGTAATATGTGAGAGGTTTATATTGTAATAATTTTTTGTTTTTTTATTGTAGTGACTGAAAGTTTTGTTTTATATTATTTATTAGTTAGAACTAATTAATTCTAATTGAGAGGTAAACATCCTATTCATATGACTTGAAACTTCATTTAACACGTTTTCTTGGCTTTGTATCCTTTGAAAGGGGCATGGGTCTATGGTTTGTTTTTTATTTTTTGTTTTGTTTTGTTTTGTTTTTTTAAGCCTTAGCCGTTAACATGTAGTAATTTTAGTTGGATAAAGCCATAAAGGCATATGGGTTTCGTTCCACTTGTGAAAAAAAGTTGCCTAAAATCCACGCTTATGAAGTCTGATTATTATTTTTTATGTGCAAATCAACTTAATTTTCCATTTTTTTTTAACTATGCTCAAGTTCACCGTCTTAACAGAAACCTTTTAGGTGTTCCCTTAATTCACTCGAGCAAAATCGAACGACATATAGCAGGAATACATCAAAGTAATATTGTGTGGATTTAATGTAAACGAATTTCAAAATGATGAAGCGAACAATACATAGAGAGAGAGACTTGCAAATTTATTCTCTTGAAAACAATTTCTAAAAACAAATATAATTCAAGTTTTACCCTCTAAGAAAATTCAAACAGCTGGTTTGGACTAGAACGAGTGTCAGAGAAAACAATTTTGAGCGTCAATCTTAATACGTATTTTGCTATTTTTGTAATGAGAAAGTATATGAACAAAGCCAACTGACATAGACAGCCAAAAGATAGAATGTATTATCGTATTATTGTTGTTTTTATGGCGGTGCTCAGCTCAATGTTTGCTGTTGTAAATCTTTTATTGGCTAGCTAACGGCGCTAAACATTTTTTTCTTAAAAAAAAAAGAGAGAGTACATGAAGTGACAGTTGAACTAAATTGTACGTACTCGATCACATTCATTTTCACACAGGTTTGTTGAGTTTTAGCTTTGGAAGTCAAGTACTTTCATCAGGGAGCATCTAACATGCTCCACAGGGAAGCCGGTTTCAAAAGTCATATATGTTTTAGCTTCTTTACGTTCATTAGTCTCTTTCCTTGCTCTCTAATGTTTAATGTCATATGTAAATTTATGTTTTTTTTTTTTGTCTAGTAGAAAATATTAATTGATAAATGATGTGCAGATGTCATATGTTGCAATGAGTATTGTTATGACCAATAAAACCATGGTCCACTACCAAATTCATACTTTCTTATGGGCCTTATATTATAAGAAATTTAATATTTGTGCCCTCACTTTTTAAGTGGAGAGTCATATTTTTAAACAATGAAAAAAAATTAAAAGGTGAAGTGTGGGATGTAGCCCGAATTCAACTTATAAAAAATAAAAAAAAAACGATTATAACTCAGTCTAATAACTTGGCGACGTGGGACGAATTCAATTTCTCATGTTTAGCGTGTCATGCAAATGGATCAGAGTCCAAAGTCTAGTAATAAAGGAAGAGGATGTTGAATCCACAAATTAACACTAACAGCCTAGTAATTTGACTAAGTGCAACAAATTCAATTTCTAACCCGTTTGAATACCAAGAGTACTCTTTCCAAAGAGTGGCCTACCTAACCAATAATTCAAGATATATAACGGCTGTTAAGTTTATTGCAAATTTAGTTTGGAATAACGTTGACTAATGTCCTATAAAATGTCATGGAACTCCTTTCAAATTTAGTATTATTTTTTAAATAGGTGAAAATATTTTAGTTTTGAAAAATAATTTTTTTTTGTGAATTGTGCTGAAAGTGTTTTTAAATTTTTGCCTTGAAAAACATACGAAAATATTTTTAAAAATTTTAAGAATAAAAAAAAACGGAATAAGTAAAACCCCACACTCAGTTATATTGTTTTTTTGGCAATATTTGGTTCAGTTTCCCTTTATGTAGGCCTAATCCAAGGGGCATAATTGTTTTGTCTCCAAGCTTTTTGCTTCGACATTATATTGTTTGAATTGAAATATCTGCATTTTCTGCAGGCAATGCTTATCCCACAGATCCGAGAAAATGATATATTTTGCTTTGTTCGTATCTTTATATGCAAGGACCGTTTGGAGGACTGCCGTTTTTCAGAAAATGTTCGTTTGCAAACTTTTAATGACGAACTGTTTATTATTATTAGTATTACTTTTTTTTTTTTTACTCTGGTACCACAACGATCGAGTATTTACCATCCAGCATTATAATGTAGTGGTTAAATCACATAAAAATAGAATACGGCCGATCATGGCAGAAGTACGGAAACTCCAGACTTCAGTGGGGCCTTGTTAGTACCTAACGTCCAATGCAGTTGATTTTTTAGGTTGTTTATTTTGAATACTTTTAATAATATATTCACTTAAATTTAAATTTAAGTATTAAAAAATTTTTTGTTATGATTTTGTTTTTTTTAAAATTTAAATCTTTTGGGTATTAAAAATACAAGTTTTTAAAGTTTTGTTCTTTCTAAATTTTTGATACTTGGATATCTCTGTTACTCTAAAAACTAAAATTCTCTTTCCTGTATTTGAGGAAAAAAATCATAACTTCTTCATTTCATATCCAATTGAGATGATTCTTTTTCATTATGTTCGTAGTAAAGAGAGGAATAAATTAATATCTATTTGCATATTTTTTAGGACCATTAACATTAAGATTTTATTAGATTTGTTAATAAATCAAAAACTACTTCACTGTTTCTCCAAACACAAATTTCAATTTTATTCCATACCCAGATTAAAACTTAAATGCACATCCAAACATTAATTCGGATAACAATTCAAATCATTAATTCAAATCTTAATTCAAATCACATTAACTCAAATCAAATCACTAATTTAAATCCGTTTATCAAACGGACCCAATAAATTTCTCCTATCAAATTTTATTAGTAAAAAAAATTAAGAATAATTTGGTTAGGTGACAAAAAAAATGATACTGGTATGTAATCATTCTATTAAGTTTCTCTGATACACGCGATTTTAACTAAATTTAATATTCAAAAGCATGCAATATTATAAGGGTAAAAAAAACAAGGTTTGTTCACAAAACAACCACTTAAATCTAGGACAGTTAATTATGATATTTTAAGAAACCAGTAAAAGATTTTATATGCAAGGGAAGTCCTGAAACAAGAAAAATGAAAGAATAATAAGATTTTGACCACGTGGAAATTTTGACTAAAGGTCAAGAATTGGACTTGTAAGAATCGACGGCTGAGATTAGAAGTAAAACATCTCTCACGCTTTCCCGAGTCTACAAAATAGGAGAAGATGCGAGGAAAATTGAGACCTTGTTTTTTCATTACAAGACAAAATTCGTCAATTTCATTTCTGAATTCTTGAGCAACTTGTGGAATTTTGAGGTGAAATTAAAGAAATTTGAAATAATCAAAATCATCAAAGTTGGTAACTTGTTGCTTGGGACCCACAATAAAATCTGTCCCCACAATTACCGATAAAAAAATACACCACTATTACATTTTACCATCATAACAATTAACAAAAAAAAAAAAGGGGATTGAGACTAGATTAAAATGAAGTAATGAGCAAAGCCGCAAAGGACCAAAAACTCCCTGCAGGAAACTAGCTAGACGGTGGAGCCCAATGTCATGTCTTCTTTGGCATTTACTCCTCCCCCACAAAGTGTATCTGCTCATGGGCCCCGGCCCTGGATCTGTATGTTCTTTCTAGTTAAAAAAAAAAAAAAAATTGTAGTAAATGTTATTTTTTAACTAATTATAATAAATAATAAGTTTTAAAAATATTTATGATAAATAATAATTTTATGGTGTAAATAATTTATATTCACACATTAAATAGATTTAAATCATTAAATAATTTATTTATTTTTTACTTTCTATTTTATTATAAATATTTTTAAAAATTAATATTTACTTTAAAAAGTTTTAAAATATGTTATTTTCATCTCCCTTAAAAATATATGGTAAAACTTTAACCTTAACCATCACTATTCCTTATCCGTTCACTTTTCTTTTTTCCCTGAAAATTATCCAATCATATAGTCTCCTTTTTGTAATAAAATCAACAAAATAGTCCTTTTATGAACTAGTTTATATGGAAAAAAAATCAGATAAATGATAACTCTTAACTAATTATTGATCTAATCATACGCTTTTCATAATTACAATTGGTAATCTTCAAAAATTGTTTCATCTAATCTATGTTGCTTGTGCGTAAGTGTAACTTCTTTTTGGTAAAAAAAAGGGCTGATGTGTAGCATTTGACTAACACAAGAACATCGTTTTAATAAGTAATAAACAATAAATAAATCACACCTTAAAAAAAAAAAGAAAGAAGGAAGAGTGGTTGGCAGCTAGCCAGCATTAAAGCATGAAACAATAAGGAAAAAAGAGGGGAGTGGCAAAGATGTCAAAAAATCAAATTGTTGGTTCCACTTCCTATTTTTTTTGCAAAGTTATGGAAACTTCTCTATCCACCAAGTAACGTAACTCACAAGCATCGCTCAAAAGCCTCTCACTGGAAGCTGCATAATGACAAAATCATAGTGCTACAAATCTTTCTTTAAAAAAAAAAAATTTGGTGTGTCATAAATCTATTGTTAGCCTCAATCCCTCCCAAAGAAATATTAAAAAAAACACACTTTTTTCTTATTGGTTGAATTAGCAATGTGCCAACACTATTTTAGTCAATCTTATAATACTAATTAAGTAATTTAACTCATTATAAATATATGACGGGTGTTGTTAAGGTGATGCACTTCTCCATCCTACTATGGCTTGTAGAGCAAGGATCAACGGCTGAGATAGGAAGATGAAGTGGTGAATCAAGATCATTATAATAAGTGCACCTGCCCACGTTGAATCATTTACCACCTTTTTGTTTTGTTCTGCTTATGTGCAGCTGCCCGCATTGGATCATTATCCCCTTTTTTATATTTGTTTGTGTACACAGTATACCTGCCCACAGTAAATCATTTACCCCTTTTGTTTAGCTTTGTTTGGAATTAAAAAATACGGCAAAATTCTAGCTTTTGTCCCGCCCGTTGCTTTTTTAGCCGAGGTGTCCTAAAGGTCCACTGCTCCTTTCAACTTTATGATCATTACACATGCTATGTGAACATATCTACTTTCTTTAATCTATTTATCCATTTGTTTTAATTGAGTATTAAACTATCCAATCCGACGGTCAGATTTCTTCTCTGAAGATCCAACGGCATCCTATTTTGTATAGCTAAATCCACGGCCCATGCTGCTTCATTGTGGCGGGAAAATCGTCCCCACCACCAACGCCAAAGAAAGAAAACGAGGACGGAGAAGAGGACAGATGTCTATTTTTAATTTCCTTATTTTATGTTCGCAGGAGAGAGAAAGAGAGAGACAGAGAGGGGAGAGGAGAGAGAGTGGGAATCCCATGCTGGATAGGACAACACCGAGGGCAGGTAGAGCCCCCCTTTATGTGGGTCCCGCGGACGATAAATTCCTGTGCTGCCGTTACGTTCACATCTACGTTACTTTTTTTTTTTAATTTTCACTTTTTTTGTTTTCTTTTGTGAAGTAGGGAATTTACCAGGTTGCCCCTTCCTAGGCTAATGTAGCTGTAATTAAAAAGGACAACCCACTAATATAGGGTATTATTATTTTCGTCAAGTCATCGCCTATTTTCAAACTTTTCAAACCAACTTTTTTTTTTTGGTAAGATGTGGCTTATAATTTGATGTTTTTATTTTTCTTGAATAGATTTTGAAATATTGCAGACCTAACAGTAGAGGCAGTTTCAGTGGTCCAAAACCCAAATAAACAGCTATCTAGGCAAAGCCATAATTGGATGTACATTCTATTATTGGATTTATTTATTTATTGTTATTTTATTATTTGAACCCATTCAAAATTTGTACAGTTGAGTACGCGTAAAAAGGACAAAAAGGGTATTTTAGTAATTTCGAATGGCCCACTATCCCGTTTCGTTTGCAGGGAGTCAAACGGTCAACTCCCGGAAACTCCCTCACCTCAAATGAGAAACCGCTAGTGGTTTTTGCATCACGCCGAATGGCATACGTGGAGGGAAACTATTGGAACATTTGTTGTCGTCGGGATTCATAGCAACGCACCAATAAACAATACCAGTCACTCTCGTCCTTCTCTCTCTCTCTAACTCTTTCTTTCTCTTAGACACAAACACACACTGTCTTCTCTCTCTTCTTTCTTTCTTTTTCATCCGCTTTTTCTCTCTCTTGACTGTGTTTTTGCCCTGCAAAAAAGTCCGCAATTTCGTATCAAATTCGTCTCAATTTTGCCCTGAAATTACCGAATACGCGCTCAGCAATGCATGATCTTTCGTTCAAATGCAATTTCGAGTCATAATGTCCTAGCTTTCATCGAGTATCGCACTCTCAAACCGGAATTCGGCGACTTCTCTCTCTCAACCGGAAATGCTTGAAGCAATGGAGAGTTCCGTCAATGGAGGTTTCTCGCAGTTGCAGAGCTGTGGAGACAGCAGCGAGGAGGAGCTCTCTGTGCTTCCTCGTCACACCAAAGTGGTGGTGACTGGGAATAACAGGACTAAGTCGGTCCTTGTGGGTCTGCAAGGTGTCGTCAAGAAGGCTGTTGGCTTGGGAGGTTGGCATTGGCTGGTAAATTTACTCGCTCCATTCGAGTTTGGGGAGATTATATAGGTTTTTCCGTATTTTGTTTTATCCGAATTTGAATTTGAATTTCGTTGCGGTTTTCATTTCATTTTTGGAATTTGAGGCAGTCTTGAAGTTTTTAAATCTGAGTTCTTGAAGCAATGTGGTTGAATTTCGATGTTTCTTCAGTCAATATTAGTGTGTATTGGATTTTTTTTTCAAGAAAATTAAAACATTTTAATTTCTCTCTCTCTCTCTCTTTTTGTTTTTTCTTTTAATTCCCGTTACTTTTGAAGTGTGAAATTACCAATTTTTATTTATTTTTTGGTTTTTCGATGCTAATGTTGATTGCATGTATGAATTTATCAATGGATCTGGTGAATTGATCAGAGTTTCTATAATGTCGGATTGTAAAATTCGGTTTTTATTCGCTTTACTGAGAAATTTGGGTTTATTGATAGTTCCCCGTTTGTTTATTTTTTTCCTTTTGCTTCTAGGGATTTGTTTATTAGATGGTAATTTTGTTTTGTATTTTGGTCTTATTTATAAATCTTAACATAGAAGATCCGCGGTCGGTTCATTTAGTTTGCTCCCAATAATAGTTTAGGAAATTCGAATTTGATAAACATGAGTTATAGCAAGTTTCACTGTTATTCAGTTCAGTTGTTCTTATTGCATGAGATGGTTGCTGAAAACTCAGTTGATGATTGCTGCAAAAAATTTGCATGTTTGGTTCTTGACCTTTGAGATGTTCAGAAGAGTGTTGAACTTTTTTAAAGTCTCGATTCCTGGTTAAGTGTCGTATTTTTCCCATTATTTTATTAAAATGCTTCTCATTTATATTCTAATATTTTTTTAGATAGAAAATTGATTTAATTCAGGGTGAAATTTAACTGAATTTTCAGTCTGGTTCTGCATCTAGCCCATTAAATATTTGTTTTTTTTTTACTTTTTTCCTCGACTACAATGTGAAGCATGACCGGGGTTTTGTGTAAACAATTGATATCTAAACTCTTATCCGATAGATTAAACTTCTACGGTAGCGGGTTTTCATTTTCTGCATTTTTCAAAAATCTTAATCCGGCTATTGACTAGTTTTATTGATATGAATCAGTCTTTTATTTTTTGAAGTAAAATTAGTTTCTTATTTTATGCTTCCATAGTTTCTTTTTTCTTTATCACTTGTAGCTCTGCAAGGCTCACCTGTATCAATTCACTTCCTGACGTATAAATTGCATAGAATGGGCCTGATATCCAATCCACAAATTGCAGGTTCTTACTAATGGCATAGAAGTGAAACTACAAAGGAATGCCCTTAGCGTGATTGAAGCTCCTACTGGAAATGAGGAAGATGATGACCTTGACTTCGAGAATATGCAATGGAATGGATCGGATATGGGTGAGTCTGGTTATAATTTATTACTTTTCGGTCATCTGTCGCCACATTTTGGTTTCAAAGTCCATTGAAATTTCTCAACTGAATGTGATGCTTATGAACATGTTTTTTTGAACTTATGTTAAGCTGGTTTCCCTTAAAAGCCAGTCTGAGTGTTGACTGATTTAAGCTACGCTTTGACTTGGTATACTATTAGTTGTGTGATTGCAAGCGCCGATGTATAGGAAGTTGGGAACTCATCCTTTTTTAAAGGGTCCCCCGTTCTATTATTATCTGTTTCTTCGACCACCTTATCTGTGGGTTTTGAACATTATGTTGTCTTGAGAAAAGTTGATGAGGCGGGTGGGCGCATAGGATCCGTTTTGTCTTCACTTTTTACTTTTACTATCTCTAAATCAAAACTCAGTTGTCTTACTACTTTATCTTCTTTTTTTGGCTTCAGACTTTTCTCATTGTTTTTTTTTTTTTTTCCTTGCCTGTATTCAGCATCCGATGACACTCAAAAATTCCATAGATCAAGACATAGAGTGCACAAGTCATCAGGGTCATCTCACAAGACTGTGTGCAGATCTTTCTCTTGTGATTCCCAATCGAAGGGTTCTATTTCTACTCCCCGTGGGCCCATGGTACCTAACCTCTTTCTTATAGTCTTGTTTACTCTTTTTGCCTTCCGTTGTTTGTTTTAGAAAAAGAAGAGGTGTATTTATGGGTTGTGATTTAAGACCTCTTCTGTACAGAAAGTTGACCTTAGCAAGCTGGAAATGGCTGCCTTGTGGAGATATTTGCGACACTTTAACCTTGTAAGTTGTTATGTATGTGTATGGTTAGCGAGGCTGACTAAATGTCTCTGTTTCAGCAGTACTAGATTTTCTTTATGTACCAACATAATGGAATTTACTAGGTCGATGCTATCCCCAACCCATCCAAGGAGCAACTAGTAGATGTTGTTCAGAGGCATTTTATGTCACAGGTACGCACATTAAAGTTGTCACCTAATTTTACGTTAGCTTGATATGCATCTAATCCAAGTACACTCCTGTGCATAACAGAGAGGGAAATGTTGTTTTTGCCTGGAGATTCCAATTATGATTGCTCATCATTTCCAGAAGCATAAATCGTTTTGCACGACGATTATTGATTTGTTATACGTGCTTTATGTCAATATGCTTCCGTGATACTAGATTTAATTCTTATCGGTATAACTTGGCATTACTGATCTTTTGAAAACATCCTCTCTTGGTGGCTGTAGCAAATTGACGAGTTGCAGGTGATTATGGGGTTTGTTCAGTCCGCAAAGAGACTGAAGACTGTCTGCAAATGAGGTAGAGGGAGGATCTGAGAGGTGTTTGAGTTTGGTTGTCGATGCTAACAGATACCCCTGTAGTGATATCTGTAACATATTTATCCAGGCTTGTTTATGTTTATGCTTCGATTAGTAGGTGGCATTTACGCTGTTTGAAATATAGAGGATCTTACCTTTCCTTTTTGGTAGCGTAGAGTTATGTAGATATATGTAAAACTTGTGACAAGACCTCTAAGGAGAACCTGTGCTTTACTCCTAAGCTTGGTTGAATGTATTGCTGACATGGGGAAGTGGGCTTTTTTCCAAAAAATGTATATATTTAATTTCTCTGCCTGGATGTTTGCCAACCTTATTGTCAATGATATTACTAGTTGACTAGTGTGGTACTTAATTTAATTGCAGAAGCCACTTTCGGTAGCCATTTTTGTTTTCTGTTCTTTGCTTCTTTTGCTTGCTTTCAAGTTTCATTCTTGGACAACGTTCAATAGTTTGGCGTTTCCGCATGCCAAACATGATTTCTGCCTCCAGATATTAAGATTTCGTATGAACATGTCTAAGTTCAGTTATCTCTCTCTCTCTCTCTCTCTCGATACACACACACACATATATATATATATATATATGTGCTGAAAAGGTTAAGATTTCTCTTCAAGTTGATATCATTGTCTTAGTCACACTTCCAAAATAATACAACAAATTGTTGGAAAGACCTGAGTCTTTGACTTTCCATTTCCCTATTCGTTTAGTAATGAAATAATACTGGTGGCATTTACCTGCTAAGCCTGGTAATTTCCGTAAAAGAAAAAATAGTGATTAATTTTGAAAGCTGCAAGGAGCTGCTCATGAGTCATCGCTTTGAAGTTTGAATAAGAGTTATTTTACTTGGTAAGTAGTTTTTGGGCAGAATTCTTACATAAAAAAATAAAAAGCGAAATTGAAGGGGGAAAAGAAAAGGCCAATTAGAATGACGCAATTGATTTTTAATTCACTGTATTGGTATTGCATCCACAATATTTCTAACTTGTAAGATCCATCTTTTTCCCAGTCTTAGAAAGTCAAAAAAATCTAGAGATTTGGATATCAAAGTGGGCCCATCTGTCTTTTATGTCTAATGCCATCCGGACGCCTAGTGTCCTCACAAGAGTTGAGCGAAAGAGAGGGGCCACAACAAAAGTAAAGAAAGGAGATGGAGAATTTAATGACTTTTTTTTTTTACTTTTTGCCAAAAATAATTAATGGCCTCTCAATTTCCGAAAGGTCTGGCCATAAATCTCACAATCCCACTGGTACACAGACGTTTCAAATGAATAATGGCTTCAATTATGAACAACCTAGTTCTTCCTATCCCATCTTTTGCAACATGATATGGTATTTTCTTCGTTTCAAACAGAACCATAAATAGGTTACAAAAATTAATCTTGTATAAAGTCTTTTTTTTTTTTTGTGAATATAACAGAGAATTTTACAGGTAAAAGATTTGGATCACTGATCACTCAATTGCATGTTCTCTTATAACTCCAATTTTCAACTAGCGTGTTAGGAGATGGGGCCACAATTCTTATTTATTTATTTATTTATTTTAATTTTTTGGCTGAATAATGGGGCCAAGATTTAGATGGTTTAGTCTAGTCATTAGTGGATTAGGCTTTTTCAGGTTGAATGTTTTACAAATTACATTATGGCTATGTCACGTCTATTCCTACAATTGGATACATGTTTCCCACCAGTATATCACTATCTTATTTGACAAATATGAAACACTTGATGGGCTTGATGTGTATGACTTCTAAGCTCGCCAAAGCATGCAATAACAGAAACCTTTTCAATATATTTTACAACCAAAAGTCACCATTCACTTTGACAAGATTTTCAAACCAAATCCCAGTATCCCACTATTCACTTTATTTTATAATGTGCATATACTAATACAATTAAGCCATATGCTAATAGGGGTCACTTGATATCCTATCACAAGCTCCATCTCCAAAACAAATACTAACATCAATGTTATATTTATTATCAATAAGTATTAAAATAGTATATTTGATGTGTTATGCTCTAACACATAATACTATTTAGAATATTATACTTGCGTCTTGTCATAATTATTGACCCTTGAAGCTTGTAAAAGTAAAACTTTAATATTAAAATAATTAAAAAATAAGAATATAATAATTATTAAAACAAAAAGTTCAATCTATCAATTAATAAAAATCATATACTAAATTTGCTATATGTTAAATTTTGTAGCAAATTTGCTATAAAATTTAACATATAGTAAATTTGATATTAAAAATGATATTACATTGAAGAGTTTTTTTACACTTAAATATTAAATTTGTTATTGATATATCAATTTAATATTATTTTAAAGATGCTAAAAAGTCTATTTTAGGCCATATACATCAATCCCAATTGCCAATCCGAAAACCTCAACTGGAGCAGTTGAAACATTTTCCGCCGGACGAAAAGCAAAAGAAGAGTGGAAATTTTGTTTGTCACGCCGAAAAAGTTAGTTGGAGAGTTGGTGGGCTTTGGACCTTTGGTGGACATAAATAATCGTCTTTCGCGTATAATATACAAATTATATTCATAACATTTTACACTTCTAGATAAAGTGTCATTAATGGCCGCTAGTTTTTACCCCTTTTTTTCCTCTTGCCTAGGGAAGTAAAAATCCATTTTCCCATCCTATAAATTATATTACAGTTAAAACGGCATTTTATAGTGGGGTAACAATGTGGGGTGTCCTAGTTACGCTATGTGCTATACTGTTTTATAACTCCTACGTGCTCCTGTTCACGTACCCCACCGTTTCAGCAAATTTAGAAAATTCCCCCGCCAAGAATCACCACGCTAACAACCTTCATTGGCGGCGCGTGTATCCACCGCCACCACTTGTACCAACTCCTCCACAAAAGAGGTTGTCTCCTCCGCCACTGCCACCGCTGCCGCTACTGCCACTGCCACCGCCGCTGCTGCCGCCACCTGCATGGCTTTACTTCTATTCACCACCACCTCCTAGTCCTCCGTAGGCACCTCATTTTGCCCACCGTTATACCCATCACCCCCTCACCATCACCGCCACCGCCGTCACCACCCCAATGCTGTAATGCCATGAAGAGACTAGAAGAATCTTGAAGCCTTGTGCCCTTGACGGAGTGTTTGAAAGTGAATTTTAAACCATTGACAGCAACTACTTCAAATAAAAAAAAAAAAGGAAAAGAAAAGAAAAGAAAAACTAATTGATAGCAAATAGTAACATTTTGTTATTATTTGTAATGATGAGTTGTTGACCTTTAAAAGAGAGAAATAATGACAGAAATTGAAAACGAAAAAAAAAAAAGAAAAAGAAGGAAGTGTGTTCGCTAGAATCGCTACAATAAAGTTCTTTTTATGGTAGACACGATATTTGTTTTGGGGGAATATGTTTCAACAACGACTTGCACTCGTGGTGTTTGGTCAGGTGGTTATAATTATTGATTATAATTATTTTATTATAATATATGAGAATTTTATATTATAGTAATTTTTTAAAATTTTATTATAATATATAAGAGCTTTATATTATTTATAATTGAGATTATGGTTAAAATCGAGCTTGCTAAACAAGGTAGTAGTATTCTCGGAGGAACAAAAAAGTTATTTTACATGCTTCCTACTCAATTTATTTATTAGATAAAAATTAAATTGTAAGAAATTAGAATAAAGAAATGAAGCAAACTAGTCAGCAGGCTTACTTAAAGTAAAAGCAACAGAAATTAAAGCCAATTATTATTATTATTATTATTGTTATTATTATCAATATTATTAATTTCAGCATCTCAAATGCCTTTCACTATTATTTTTCCCCTCTTTTGCTTGGTGAATTTTAAACTGATTTTTCTGCTTCTTAGCCAATTTCCTTGCCAAACACCGCCGTGACAACAACCAAAATTCTCTGGTTCCCAATATACCAATTTCGTTCAGTCGGTTCTTTCCAGATTTACACTGCCAGAGGAAGACCTAAATAACGAAGAAAAATCCGATCTTTTACTGCCACATACAACTATGATTATAAACTTAAAAAGAGAAAAAAAAGGATTTATTTCACAAAATATCCCAATCCCTTATACATGTACCCATGATTAGGCTTCTGCAAAAGGAGAAAACAGGAAGATTTTTTTAAGAAAAAAAATGACATGTAGTTTACGGATGAAACGACAAAAAAACTAAAAAAGTGTAAATCATGCCCTCTACAGACAAAGTATAACATGCTTGTCAGTAAAAGCCACACGTCGTTTGTATCTGAACGATACAATAAACTGACATCTCCTGTCACCAGATGTGTGCTGAGTGAATAGAACCTTAAGAATTAAAACCTCAAACGACATGCCGTTTATTTGAAGGACATTAAATGCAACACGGATTTTTATTTTTATTTTTTTCACTCTCGCAATGTGGACGACTCTACAATTTTAAAAGAAAGGGTTCGCAACACTCTTATTACCCCTGAGTAACTTTTATTTTGGTAAGTTAAATTTATAGCAAATTATCCTATTAATACTAAGGTTGGTTTTTTTGACTTAAATTGACAAATGAATTTCACATGTGTTACAAAAATAATGCGATAGAAAAAAAAACAAAAACACACAGAGATTTATGTAGAAGCCCAAGACCAAAAAAAAAACAACCACAGACATAAAAGAAAAAAATTACTAAACTCGAAAAAGATTATAATATAGAAGCGATTAAGAAGGCTAAAAATAATAATACTAAAACCCTAACGCAATACATCAGGTATATAGGCATAAACAAAACTTTATAGGCCTAAAACATAAACTAAATGACCCAAAACACAAAGGTTCGTACCACAGATTTCATGAAAAATACAACATTTTTCTTTCACTACAATTGTCGCACCGTAAGCTTTTCGGATCGGGTAAAACTGAATTCAGGTCACTATACTCTAACAACATAAATAGTTGATTAATGATATGAATAATCATTTTTATGTATTTTAATCTATACTTTTTATGATTAATATCTTTCATTAAGTTTTTGTCAAAATAATTTTTTTTACCTAACTTAGTTGTAAATATAAATATGAGCTAACATTCATAATAAAATACCTTTCATACCTTTAATTATTTTTGAAATGGTTCATACTCTTAATTAACTATGTAAGTGAAAACCACACGTCAATTTCTGTCAAAAGACTAATATTGATATTTATAGGGGTAAATTGTTATAAATTTATAAGTTCAAAGGTTAACTTGTCAAAATTAAAGGCTCAAATGAAAAATTGCTAACATGTAACAAGTTCAGAGACAACAAGGTAAAAAATCCATAAAGGAAAACTTGCATGTGATACTATGGAATGAGTGGCCTGACAGTAATAGATTATTATAATCGATTCATCATAAAATGTTCAAAAATTAATATGACGTTCGGAAAAATAGTTGGAACCATCAATTACAACCGTTAACAATGTAAAGCTCTCACATGCTAGAGTAAAAATCAAAAAGTTACTCTTTCATATGCTATAGTTCTCAAAAAATTGTTGGTTCTAACTGTTTTTTCAAACAACCTGTAAGTGAATTTTTTTTAAGGATCTCAAATATCAAAGGTTGCCTTTGATGTCTACCGCTCGACTTAGAATATTTAAGATCTCATATTGATAAGATTTGGGTAATGCCCTCCTTGTCGAGTAAGAAGGACCGACAATAGCAACCTTCTATTGTCGGTTCTTTTTTTCTCTTTCACTAAAAATAGATAATTTTTAAATGGAGCAAAACTTTACCGATAAACAAGTTGGAAAAAGGGACTGTTGAAAAAACGACTTGTTGGTTCATTGCCTTGCGTGTATTAAAACGTCCAATCTACGAACGACAATTTGCCATCTTTTGAATTTGAACGACCAAGAAACTACCAGTCGTTGAATGTCAAACGACGTGAAGCCTCGGATGGCAGACAATATTATGTCGTGTTTTAGATTGGGAAAAGGTGAACCACAAGTCCTTAGATTAATTTAATGTTAGCGAGAGCTACGAGGGAACTTTCTTTCAAACAATAAACATTTTAGTATCGACGAGACGACATGCCGTTTAAAAGACACTATTTTGTTAGTTTGTAACAGAAAAGGTAAGAAGAAGAAGAAAAAAAAAAAAGATGTCGTTTTGTTTAGGTACAAGAACGAACTTCTGCTGGCTGGCTAATTCATGACATTTCATTATGTCATTTTGTGTTGTAGAAGGCAAAACCATTTTTTTTCCCTAAAGTAATGAAACACAAAAGAATGTCAATCACAAACGACGTATATACTTACGTTCTTCGCTGGAAAATGTATATATCGTTTCTGTTAACAGATATTTCTGCATATTATTTCTAGCTTGACTAAATATGACATGGCACGGTTTATGTTCGTCGCTCATCAACAGAAAGGACATAAACACTAAAAAAAAAAAGCTTAAACGACATAAGCATTTGACTTACAAAGTTGAGATCGTTTTAAGTATAAAACATCAGCAAACTCTACAGAGATACGACATGTCATTTTCACTTGAGATCGATATATTAAATGTTGAAATGGCTACCATATTATGTTCTCTCTAGGAAAATTGCAGCAGATTTTCAAACGCAAAACGACATTATATGCCTGTTAATGCCTTTTCTATCATCTAATGTAACCTCTTACTGAAGATGCTGAAAAGCTTTAAATCTATATTACGGATAGTAATAAAAACCGTAAAACGAAAATCAACCATTTAAGAATACACATATTTATAACAATTTATATTGAATGTGAGAACTATATTTATTTTATTCTACTATAAAACAATTCATTATGATTTAGAAGAAGTTTACATGACAAAATTCATACACCTCAGAACAAATAATTCTAAAATTGGCGTCCCTTTCTTATATATAGGAAAATTGGAACAATTAAATTTTTAAGTAAGATATTTCTAAACTATCCTCAATGAATTTACGGTTGAATTTACAAGGTCAATCTGTATGCATCCTTTGCATAAGACAACAATTTAATAGACAATGATGGTGATGATGATGATGATGATAAGCTTCCTACTCTTTCTCTTTCTGATTCTTCCTTTGTTTTCGTCGTGAACTCATGTTGCTTGCTAACCTAAATCTACTTTTTAAAGTCCATCTTCGGTAAAGAAAAAGGTCAAAAAGTCCAAAAGAAAAAAGAAACAAAAGGCCTAAACTCTTGAATCTTCTTTGACTGTCAGCCAAAACCAGGACCTGCACAGAGCTAAGCGATTGCGTTGTCTTTTGAATTAGGAACAGTGCTTGCATATTTATCAAACTCATCTTTCTCTACTGTAATAAGATTGAGAAATTTTTTTTTTTTTTTTTTTTTGTGCTTTCTCCACAAAATATTTATTTGGTCATGCCTTTGATGCCCTTAGACACGAAAGTCTCAATTATTAACTCCTCCACGAAATCTTCTTAATACCAACCAATCAGTATACTATAACAAACAAACAAACAAAAGATTCAAACATCTTTTAGTCAATAATTCATTTTTAATTAGATTCCACAATTTGGGACGTTCTTTTGTAACAAAAGCACTTCCTCACCAAAGCTAACTTTCTTCATACTTTTGTCATCCTTAAATTGGTCAAAGATTCATTTCTTGGACTCTACTCGTTCTTCAAAATCCAATCAAACCACCTTCTTTTGTTGCGTTTTTTTTGTCTTTTTATTATTTCGGCCATTTATTGGGGCACTGTTTTTTTTAAAGGGCATTTGTCACTACAATTTGTTCAAGATTTAGGTTATAGTATGAGAAAGTGGATTGTTCTTATTTATTTTCTAATAGAATTTGAATTGTATCAGGTATAAAAATAATTAAGGAAGAACTAATTAAGAGCGTCCATTTCATCCTCGACTAGCTAGCGCTTTACCGCTAGATAATTGTAATGGCCTTAGTGGACGAGTTTTTTGCTTGTCAACTTCTTATAATGGTCACTAAAATCAGTTAATATGTTACCATTTCGAAGTTTATGTATTTAAATGAAAAAGCAATTTTGTTAACCAAGAAAGGAGAAAATATTCAATTAAGTTGTTTCACAACCTTTTTCATAGGATGCAAGTTCTGTATGAAGTACTAATTTTCTTTCTAATACATGCAATGCTGAGTAGGATAGATGTTAAAATTACAACTCATTTAGTCAAAAAGAATTAAAAAAAGAAGGAAATAAGAAGAAGAAGAAGAAGAAGAGAAGAAGAAGAAGATCTGAATATATGGTTTTTGATGAAAAGGCTATGATGAAGAGTATTAGAGAGTTTGACAGAGCAGTTGAAACTAAAAATATTGATTTAAAAACTATAGCATACGAGGACTTTGTACTATAGAATTTAGAATTTTTAATTTTTAATTTTTAATTTTTAATTTTTTTTTTACTGTAGTTGCTGAAAACTATATACTATTTATTGGTTGAAACCTGATGCCAAAAAACCATTATTTCTAGCTAGTTGAGACTTGAGAGTACTTGTAAGGTCTATTTCAAGGAATTTATTACGGTAAGTATTAGCAATGAGTTTTTGGAGTCCGACTTGTGTTTGTCGTGATTATTGTAAACTTGTTTCAATGATTCATTTGGTGGAAGGCGTAGTACATGGACCTAATGTCTTTGATACTGCCTTACAATGGGAAAAAAAAAAAAAGTGGGCCATCACCTTTGTTGAAAAAGAACTATAATAATTGAAGCTTATGGAAAATCATGGAAAGTATTGGCCATTTTTGACACAATCAAATATATTAGCTAATTTGTCTTGTTCCTGATGATGATGCCTGCAAACCTTCAAGCGATTCATCGTGCAATCACTATACATAAGATAATAATAAATTACTTGGATAAGAATTTATTGGTAGGTAGGTATGAGAAATACATTACTCATAGAACATAAATTTTTAGAACACACTTTTTTGATTAAACTATTATCCTATTCTGTTTGATATGATATGATATGATATGATTCTAGTTTTATCTGACGGTTTTCTCGATGATATTTTAAAACTGAGTTATGCTGCTTTAATCACAAGAATATCCTTCACCATGACTTTAATTTGTTGTGAATTTTTTTTATGGGATCGTATTCTCCCCAGAGATCATACCATCGGTATATATTATGGGTCCAATAAAATGCATAAACTTTTTCTTTAATATTTAAAATTAGCATATTACTGAATTTCTTTCATTATGTTGATTCAAAAAATCTTTCCCTGTGTGCAAGCAAAGAGAAAATGAAAGGACGCAAAAAAAAAAAAAAGGTCAAGACTTTGTTTCTAATTATAGATCAACTACTGAGCCTTGCCTTGCCTCTATCGTTAAATAGGCTGTTAAGTATTTGAGTTGTAACTGAAGTTTTAAGTTTAAAGACTGTAGTATGTAAGAGTTTTACACCGGTCACAGATAGACCTGATGAGATAAAACTGAAGTACCAAACAAGCACTTAGATCTTGGCAATCCATATTTTATAATTTTCATAGAATAAAACATATCGAAGCAATTTATATGATGGGCTTATTAATTAGTTTGTTAACGTAAGAGAACAAAATTGATCTTCGAAATGTTAGTGTCAAATCTCGATCGACAAACACGCATCAGTGACACTTCTAAAATTGGATAAGGTAAAAATCACTATGGTATATTATATAAAGGAACATTCTATATTACATCATGAAGTTAGCAATAAGCATTTGGTATATAAGAATAGAAATCTGAATCAATTCTTTTTTCATATATGCTTGATATATATATATATGATTCTAATGACGTAAATGGTTATATTTCGTGCATTTTCTCATGGTACTAGAAAAGATAAATAGTAAAGCCGCCCTGTGATGCCAGATCATTGGCGAATATCTATGAAAGATCTACTCAATAGGAGGGAATTATGAATTTAATTTGAGAAATATCGGATTACGAAAATGGAGGAAAAAGAAAATGTCAACTAATATTGTATTTCAACTAGAATATTTTATCCACGAGCACATATTTTTTTCATTTTAAAATATACGGGGAGGTGGAAGGAGGTATTAGTAAGTGGAGGCACATGCCCTTTTTATATATTTAAAATATTTATTTTACCTTAATTTTTGTGTAAAATGTTAATTGTATCTCCACTAACTTTAGTAATGTCTCTACTTTATAAAAAATGTGATTGTTTTCTTACCATTAGTTAAAATATATAATTATGTCTTTATTTAAAAAATAATAATATTTTAATGTCCGGAAAAATATATTTATAGATATTTAATCTTTGTGCATTACGAATGGGACTTGTGGAACGGTAAAATAATCATCATCCAATTAATTATAAGAACCCTTCATGACCCAGTTGAAGTTCTTCCAAATCTAATGTATGCATAATTTTCAAGCTACCGTTTGGAAAGGAAAGAATCAAATATGCCCTAATTTATTTTTGGTAATTACTTCTTTTCTTCCTAACTCGTCAAGTGATGGATATCCACATAGTCGGAATTCAAAACTCGTATTAAGTCATGGAGTTTGATTATTGTTTGACGAATTATTGTCTTACTTAGAGAATTATACAAATCAATCATTACAACACAAAAACTTGAGTGGTGCGTAATTTTTTTTCTTCTAAATTTCGAACGAACCATTATAAATTTATGTATTCTTGTGTGCCTATTTTTTCTCTATGATTTTTAGAATATATGTGTATAACAACTAGAATATATGTTTATGTATGCATGCACGTGTATATGTGCACATATAGCAAATCTACGCATTTTTGTTGCATTATTGTCTCTTTTGATGATATTCGAGGTCCCAATCTGGGTTGATGGGGATAATAATTCAGATACCGGGAGAACATTTTTTTGGTTGTATAAATCAAAAGATTTGTGGGAATCATGCATATAATAAAAATTAGAAACCTCAGACTTGGCTACAAGAAAGGAAATTAAATAGATATGGCCGGCATTTGCCTACCGATGAATCAGAAGCTGATTCTAGAGAAGAGCTTTTTGATATTTGACTTTTAGGCTTTCATTATCCGTAAGCCAATCCAGAGTGACTGCCTTAGATATTATATTTCTTCCACTCCTGTCGTTTTATTAGTTTCATGATTTCTTTTAATTCTGAAAAAAATAAATAAAAAGGATATATACTTCAGATTCGAACCGCATTGCAAAGTATAAGGAAATTAAATTTCCACTAGAATATGAGGTTGTCAAAGCAAGCATCTTGCCAGACCAGAAAATTTGGGGCATCAAAAGCAGTTACCTTGAAAATATTTTTATATACTCAAAGTGGTCCAAGTAATCAATCAATAATGTTCTTAATTTCTTAATGATTGTTTGCCTAAGCAACACAAATTTTTAAACATGAGGATTTAAGCTCTAGATCTAGAAAAGATAAAGATTAACCGTCAGCCTAAACTTTGTACCTCTTGTTAACATATGACTAGGATGTTTGACAAAGTTGATTAGAACCAACTCTTTGATTAGAGAATAGTATAAAGCTCTCTTATGCTACAGTGTTTTGAACCAAGAAATTAGGTTCTAACTAACTTTACCACCTTAGACTATTATACGAAGGAAATAGTTAAGACGAGATAATTAAGTATATTGGTTCGTTTAGATTTTCTAAAATCAAATTTTTTATTTTTCGTGACTAAATAATTAATAAGATAAGAAGCCAGGGAGAAGAAAAAGATATCAAAAAAAACTATTGACGAAATTCGAAATTCCAAACTAATACGACAGTGGAACAGTGTCCATGCAAATGCGTCTCCTGTTAATGCAGCTAGTACTAGTGGCCGACTCGTCCGTGACATATACTTCCATTTGGCAAATATAATGAAATTAGTTTCACCAATACATATACGTGAATATATATAATGATATTAAAATTTTATATATATATATATATATATATATATATGTGTGTAATTTGTCTGCCATGTACGCGCCAATCATGTGTCGAGATCTTATGAATTTATGAAATGTCTAGTGAGATAAACAAATTATAAATGGCAGTGTTGACTAGAAACATTAGTGGTACATGTCACGTTACTTAACTTAAATAAAAGTGCTTAAGCGTTAATAAGTAGCTTAGCTTATAACTAGGCCCTATTCCTTATATTATTAGATCGTGAAGTAGTGGAGGTTACTTTTTCCGTCCTCGTCATTTTGCATATTCAATCTTATTATATATGTGATTGTACTTTCCAAATTCAAATTGACACCAATTGATTTTATTTTATTTTTTTTTGAGAAATCTCCATCACATGATCTCAAATATCTTTCATATTTTCGTTTCATGAATCATCACTTATATCCGGCAACATATATATAATGATTATTCCAAAATTATTTTCAAAGAAAGAATATATGCATCATCTATATATCCCACTACATGAAAAACAAATAACAAAAGAAATTAGGCTTTCGTCATGAACATGAACATAGGCTTGTGTTAATCATTTAAGTGAACTACAACATTCGTTATGATGCCCACACGCCCAAATTAATAATGGAAAAATTATATTAACACCCCTGAATTTTACAAATAATACGATGACATCCCTTATTCCAACTAATTAATTACGTGCAATGATACCTCTTTGGCTACTAAAATTCTTTAAATGCCCATAATTCCCCTAAAACAATAAAAATTTGACCACTAAAATATGCATGAAATTTTGATTTTATAGGCTTGAAAAGAGAATATAGAATTAGAAAAATATATAAATAATCAAAGCAAAACAAAATATTTGATATAAAGAGAACAAATTTATCCACCAATATGTGTAATGTTTGAGTTGTATTAATAAAATAATCATGTTATGTATATTTTAGTAGCTTAATTTTTTTAAAGAATTTTGGGGTATTACTACAAAAAAACTGGACTTCTAGCTAGTCACAACAATTTTTAGTAAAACTCTTTTGTTGTGATTGAGGTGCAATTAGTTACAAACTTTAATTTAATTTTTAGTCGTGACTAAAACTTTTAGCCATAGGTTTCGTGACTAAAAATCCAGTGACTCAAAGTTTTAGTTATAATAAAAATTAAACTAAAATTTGTGACTAAATGCACATTAATCATAATAAATGAAGTGACTAAAAATTTTGTTAAAACTGTTGTGACTAAAAGTTTAGTTTTTTGTAGCGTATGTTGAGTATTTTTTTAGAAATTCTAACAATCAAGGGAGATATCACTGCAATATTGACAAAATCATGAGTGGTAGAGAAATTTTTCTTAATTTTGCACCCGTAAAAAGAGACCGAATCTTTTGGGATGTCGCGGCCATGACTGGGCTTGTAGATCGGATTCGTTCGATTCGTTTATGGCAGATCAATAAGGATTTAGAAGAACTATTTTCAAATTAATTATGATATTATAACGTCACACATATGAAAATGTCCCAAAACGCTCTAGTTCCCAATTGGAAAACGAAATTGCAATTATAGTGGATCAATGGACCTCGTCGGAGAAAAGAAGTTTTGGTTACCAAAATGGCCACGCCATTAAACTTATAGTGGGCTTACGTATCAATATTAAATCAAGAAAAACAAAAGGTGAAACTAACCATGTAACTAAAGAACTTTTGCCAAAGTCAGCTTCTAACTAAAACTTTAATTCATACGTATGTAAAGCTGTCATATATTATAATGATAAAAAAAAATAATAATACATATGGGGTTTTTGTATGTTACAATTTTCAATTTAAAAATTTCAGTTTTAACCACACTTTGTAAACACCTTAGAAATCGTGCCTTCAAACAAAAGAAATCTTAAATAGATTAAAGTGAATTCCTTTAACTGATAAATAATATTGCTTTGGAATTTTATAGAATTAATCCAAAAGAAACAACAGATAGAGCAGCCAAGGGGAAAATGGACCAAGCCATGTGTAATTTCCACTAAAGAAGATCCCCCTCACTTTGGGAAGTATTTGGTGATATTAATTGCTGTCGTTTGCACGTCAATGGCGCCAACTATTAGATTAGTGTTTTTTTTTTCTTTTTTTTTTAGGGATAGAACAGTGGATGGTGCGTAATGTGCATCAAGATAAAGCCAAAAACAAAACATATCAAATAGTTAAAATAATTTGATGACAGATAAAAAATATCTTATTAATATTGCGTTATAACGCTATGATTCGTTAGATTTTTATTTTTGTTTTCTAATCGTCAAATTTTTTTGTATGCATAGTTTTGGTTGTATGAAGTTATTTAAAAAAAAGAAAAAAAGAGCGAAAGCACCTTTCTACGATGAGAACTCATAAAAATAGTGCATAATTTTGATCATTAAATCTAGTTAAAATCATAAAAAAAAGTATGCAAAATTACAAACATTTATTTTTACACATGCTTATTTGATTGAAAAATAAAGACTTACGAGTAATTTATTTTTCAATCCCTATAACATAAATGTTCTTACAAAAAAGAAATATTAAGTTTTGGAAATTAATGTTGACTCGGGCTCACGTGCAAAAATGGGGGTAGTAGACTTCCCACTAGTGTCTGTAGCTAAGGACTAAGAATCCCACAAATGGAATCCAACACCCTAATTTGATTTCCACCTCCCAATTTGTTGGGATTCTTTAATTCTTGTTCGGTGGATTTGTTGGGATTGTTGAGTACATGTGTTCTTACTTGATGGATGAGTCATTCTCATATAAATTTGAATTTAGTCTTGCTTTTATATGAATAGTAATATTAATTTCTTGGGGCTGGGAATTAAACTGCTAGCCCCACTTGCTTGAAGAATATCGCAAAGCCACCAATATGACAAACTATGCCCTCCATTGTCATCTCTAATTCCTTTGAGTACCAAAATGCATATTATTGTAGTATATGACTAGGAAAGCTCAATTGTTTTTCCTAATAATATTATTGGATAAAAGGGTACATGCAACAATAATTGTCTCGTGCACCATGAATAGTATTTGTTTAATTCTTTGTCGTGATTTTTGCACAACCCTTTTTATTCAATATGTTGAATTCTATTTCTGCTGGATCAAATTTAAACTTTTAAAATTGAGCTATAAAATTTAACTCTATAAGATTATAACTCTATTAATGATAAAACAGTGAGTTTCAGTCTAAAAAATACACTACATATTAGACCAGAACCTATAATTTTATAAGTAGTAAAATTTTACTTATAAAATTATAACCCCATAAGAAAAAAAAGAAGAAGGGATTTTCTTCCAAAGCATATACATATATGTATCTATATATATTCGAAATATATACGTGTAGGTTCCTTTGACATTCAATTATTGCATTTTACGTATGAATTATTAAATCCCTTGCCAACAAGAGATAGCGGTGATTATTGTTGCACTCATTTGATTCTTGTTTTCTTCACGTAGAAATGTTCCCCTTATTTCATGGAGAAACGCATCTAATGTGATCAAAGAATTCAGTTCCGTCCATATTAAGAAAAAGCAAGAATTGACAAATATATTTGGCAGGTTAGCCGAACCAAATCACGTAGGGAATTCGCCATGAGCGAAGAAAAAAAATCTAACATTTTGATAAACCTACTACAGTGACACCTGTCATCTTATAAAATAAGATAAATATCGTAATACATAACACATATTTGTAATAAAACTATACATATACATATTATAGAAAAGAAGATTTAACGGTCATGTAAATAAAGTGCAAAGAATAACTTATAGCAAAATTAGTTTCAACCAAATTTTTTGTTGCTACAATGTAAAGCTTTTATATATTATAATGCAAACAAAAATACGTTACAGTATAAAACTCTAACATAATACAGTGTATTCAACAATTAGTTGAAACTTATTGGTTTAAATTAATAATCCAAACGCATAAGCCTTGCATTGCTAGATATCATGCCAATATGAGGGCAAGACATACATGGCGTCTTTTGGGGCACAAAATATGGGCAAACAGTGTACTGGTGACTGCTGAGCAATACCTGCAGGAGTTAGTGCGATATTACTCGTAATTAAAAATTATCACTTGTGGTTTTCTAGACCAAAAAAAAAAGAAAAAAAAAATCATCACTCGTGGCCGAAAAAACTCAAGCCCAATAAAAGAAGCTTTCTCTGAGGGGGGAAGGCCAAACATGGCTAACGGGATTGATGGAGGGAGCTAATTAATTTGGTTTATAGATTTGAATTACATTTCATATAATTTTCTTACAACGTTTCTTCTCAGGAAAATTTTAAATTTTGTTCAAATTTATGAACCATACACACATAACAACAATTAAAAGAGAAAATTACTTACCATGCCACATTATTTTTTAAAAAATGCGTTCATTCATGTCATATTTAAAAAAATTGTATCATACAGCCACTCATATTGCATGTTTAAATTATGTTATATTTAAACATATATGTATTTATAAAAAATAAATTTCAAAATATGAAATTTATGAAAATGACCCCAATTAAAATCTAATAATCTTTCATGAAGAATAATATATATATATATATATCTATAGATCTAATAAATAAAATCAAAATTTTCACTTTCATTTCAATTGGGCACTAATTTCCCCTTTCCATGGACCATGTAGCAGTATAGTACTATATCTCCAGCTGTTAAAATCGATATATAATTTGTAGTATTCACTCAATCACGATGGAGTTGTTAAGTGAGTCAATTCTCTTGTCACTTTCAAAATCACAAACTTGCTCATAAATAAACCATAATAAATTTGCTCATAAATAAATCATAATATATGTCTTTTCTTACGTCTTTGAAGTCCTTTCATCGTTCAAGAACCTAATATTAAAAAAAAAAATTTGGGTCATGAAAAATCAAAATGCATGAATAAGTAGATATCCCCTGGTTTGTTCAATTCCCGCCCAGTGGCAACGATATATTGGTAAAATATAAATATACAGAGTTGAACCTAGTTCAACCATCAACTAAAATGTAAACTTTTATTTCTTGCTATTTCTTATAGCTAGTTGGAAGTGCTGATTAAATTAAGTAATTAATTTCAAGACTTTTTTCAAGCAAAAATGATAGGCGTGGCATGTCATTTAATTAAAGGTATAAATTAATGTGGTGACCTTTGATTTTATAGCTCTTGGAAGACTAGATTTAGATATAGACTACTCGTCAATATTTCCTCTAGCAGATATCCTAAAGAGGTTTTTGCTTATACTTGTGTACCATACAATATATATTAGTCCGAAGAGTTGCTTAATTTTTTAGAAAATTGTCGTACTTTTAAAAAGTATATTTATTTATATCATATTTTAAAAAGTTTTGTCAGTGACCACTTATATTATATGTTTAAGTTATGTTACACTTAAACATATATATATAATTTATTAAAAAAAATAAAAGATGGTGTTTTTGAAAATTTCCTTTAATTTTCTTGTTGAAAGCAAGAAAGTAGAAAAAAAGTCAATATTGTCTTCTAAAATTAAAAAACAAAAAATTAGTTTTAAAAGATGGTATTTATAAAAATTTCTATTAATATTCATGTTGAAAGAAAGTAGAAAAAAAAGTCAGTGTTGTCTTTTAAAATTAAAAAACACTGGATATTCCCAATTAAATCAATTAGTTGTATCTTACAAATTTGCTAAGAGCCTTGGAGCCCGTCTTGTAATATTTGTTTTCAGGACCAGCAAAATGCGTGGAAGAAAATATTCAACCTATGAAAAATATATAATGTTTTCGTGATAAATGCTAGTATTCCTTTTTTTCTTTTTCTTTTCCTTTTACTATTTTTTTAGCAGACCAAACTGACTATAGAGAATCTAAACACTGATTTGTGGCTACATGAAAAAAAGGCTACAAAATGTTGTTGGATATGTCATTCCGATAAAGAAACGGGGAAATAAAGGAGAAAGAACATCATCACTGAGAACTGAAAACTACAGAAAATGGTACTCCCAAAAAAAAAAAAAAACTATAGAAGATGGTGTTAAATTTCATATATTAATTTACTAAGGGCATGTTTGACATACTTATTATATTGTATTGTATTGCATTGCATTGCATTGTATTGTATATAAAAAATGTAATACAATGTACCAAACAAGCCTTTTGCATATGATGTATCTTCCCTGATACTTTGAGTTAATCTCAGAGAATCGTCATTTAGGTGACCTGGTGAAGCAGTAGGCAATATATAATCTAATAAAATTAAATAGAAAAATAAAATATAGAAGAGGCAAAAAGATTTAATATAATTTGGCAGTATACCTACTTCCACGGACTAAGAATTAAAAGATGGAATTCAATAGTGAGAAGCACTATGAATAGGGCTCTATAAAGATACACGTTACAAATCATACAAACAGGTAAATTGCTTGAAACTAAAATAAAGATATTTTCTAATATAAAAATGAATAACACGAACTCAAAACTATTAATAAAGATATTTTCCCTAATACAATAATTTATTGTTAAGAGCAAAAATAATTTTTTTAGGATCAAAATTTATTTCTTTTATTTTAAAGGAAAAATTTATATTTAAATAATGCTATTATTTTCATAACTTTTAATCACTACTAGTACCTTTATGATTTGGTAAAAGGCCAATATTGAGCTGCGAATATGACGATATTTTATTGCTACAAAACCATTTGAAATTGATTAAAAGGCAAACTTTGCATAAAATAGTGTATCTAAATCGTTTTTAAGAACTATTTCAAAAAAAAAATTCTTTTTTTTGGAGGGAAATTGTGTTCTTTGTACCACTATTGCTTTGTTTAATAAATCGTTTTTATGAACTATTTAAAAAAAATTCTTTTTTTTTGAGGGAAATTGTGTTCTTTGTACCACTATTGCTTTGTTTAATTCTTCTTCGATTCATGCATACGAAACATGATATTTTCTCTTGGATATGCCATATTTTATTAATTTGGTAACATTAATATTAAATAAAACGGAAACATAAAAAAAAGGAAAGTATCTTTTTTTTTTTTAGAATAAGCAGTATTTTATTTTGTAAAAATTAGATAGTCTGTCCATTTTTTAAGAAGTGAATTAATATATATTTTCGTTATGTAAATATCACTTATATGTCTCTTTTTTAAAATTTTATATATTCAAAACCCTAAAATACCTTCTAACTAAATATTATCATGTATTTAAATTTTTATAATAATTTTTTTTATTTTTAGAATAGTTAAATTAGGGAAAAAATATACACGTATATTTCTTATTTTTACATATTACATTGCTGCATTATCATTATCACTTGAAGTCTTAAAGAAATGAATGTTATTGAGTATCATTATCATTACGTATCATTAACTTAATGATATAACAATTATATAACCTATAAGATACATAGAAAGACTTAATAAATACTATATCATTAATTTAATTATATATCACAAAAAAAAAGAAATATCATTCATTTGAAGTCTTAAAAAATAAATGTCATTGCGTATCATTATCATTACGTATCATAAACTTAATGATATATCAATTATATAACTAGTAAGACACCTAAAAAGACTTAATAATACTGTATTATTAATTTAATTGTAACACCTTAATTTCTATTTGTCAGTAAAACTATATCATTAATTTAATTACAACACCCTAATTTCAATTTGTCGGTAAATCCAACTTGTCAATAAAAAAATTTCATCTTTTTAAGGAATTTTAAAATCGTTATTTTAGATATCAATTTAAATTTAAGCAACAACCACCTTAATTCTAGAAATTTTTTTAAAATATAATGATATCATAATCCGTTTGAAATCTTAAATACGTATATTATAATTATTTTTAAAAAATAAATTAAAAATAATAATATCATTATTATAGTCATTAATGTCCTTATACATATACATTAAAACATATAAATAATATTTATAAACTATATATATATTTTAATTCTATAAATAAAAAAAAACACATGTCTCGTAAACTCATTTATTTTTATTCACCCAAAAAAAGTACTATGTTCTTTTCCCGTGGCAGTTACCATAATATGGCAGATACTTTATTCACAAAATAAAACGTTGAAAGATTCCTTTCTCTTACAGAAGATTCTATATAAACTTGCTTTCCAATTAAAACAAAAGCAGAAATAAGAGATTTAGAAAGAAAAATAAATAAATAAATAAAAGAAAAAGACAAATAAAAGGCTTAAGCCTTGGAGATTCTTCTCTATCCTCATGTAAGTTCCACTGAGTTTGAACGTTATATAAATGAGATATTCACCCTCATTTAATTCATACGGTTAAACCCTAAATTTTCCAATTTTCTCTCTCATTAATCTCACTCATCATCAATGGCTCTCCGTAAAATGCTCGCCAAGCGACTATTCGACGGTCGCAGAGTAACGTCACCGTCGGTGACTCCAGAACACTCTCCGACCAGATCCTCGCCGTCGATCCAGACCGCCTCCAAAGCGAATTTCCACCGGGAATATCTAACGTGGCCGGAATCCTCCGAGAAAGGCTTTTTCCGGCGATTCATCCACCGGAAAGCTCTAGATCAGTCCTCGGCGAAACTCCCGGAGTTCCTCTCCTTACCGGTCGGAGAAAAACTCCGGGAGAAGCTCCGAGTCGCCGACATTACCTTCGATCGCCTCCGACTTGACTGCCTCAGTCCGCCGGCGCCGGACCCGGCCGCCGAAGAGTCTCCGTTTGGATTGTCGGTCAGCGATGCGAGGAAGATTCTGAGGATTGCTCAAGTAGAGAAGCTGAAAACGAAGCTCAGAGAGATTCCGAAGAGCTCGATTTCGTATTCCGAGTTCTTTCGGATCTGCGTCGAAGGCTGCGAGAACGAAGAGCAAGGTGCCGAGTTCGCAAAGATGATGGATGAATCTGGAAACGTCATCGTTTTGGGGAACCTCGTTTTTCTCCGTCCCGAACAGGTGCGGAAGGTTTATCTTTTTTCACCAATTACGTCATTCACAGTTGTCTTCAAAAATAAAAATAAAAATCTCTAAAAAAATAAATGTAAAAAAACAGGCGTTTTGTATAATGGCTTGGTGCAATTAATGCATACGTATCCTTTGTTTCGAGTTTATTTATGCATCTTTAAACATAATTTTCAAGGTGTTTGCTAAATATATAATTTAGGTCATGAGTTTGAATAATAAACAATATAGCTTAAAATAAAAATATAAAATAGTGTAAACCTTTAACATGTTACAGTGTTTAGATTAAATTTAAACTTATTTATCAAATATCTTATTAGATTTTTTTTATTTGAATAAATGTCCCACCAATAATGATCACAAAGAAAACGCGTTCGAGTATGTTATGAATGTTTTCGTGTCCTTTACGCGGCATAAATGGCTAAACAATTTGGCGATAGAGGATAAACATTTAAAGTTCATAAACATCCTCGACTTACGTGAGAGAAGACGCAACCATTAGGCTTTTTTTTTTTTTTTTAGCAACTAAAATAAATAAATCTTGCAATTATGGTTCCGTAATAAACGATTATAAGTTTTTGCTAAAACTATAGGTGGCGAAATCCATGGAGGCCATAATTTCTCAATCAATGGCAACTCCCAACGATCCTAGAAGACAGGAACTGGAGCAAATGGAGAAGCAAAAGGCCATTATTGACCGGAAAGCAAGAGAACAGGTCCAAGGCGAACTCTACTGTGGGCTGGGCTTTCTACTGGCCCAAACCCTCGCAGCAATCAGGCTTACCTTCTGGGAGCTGAGTTGGGACGTGATGGAGCCCATATGCTTCTTTGTGACCACCATCCATTTTGGTTTGGGCTACGCCTTCTTTCTTAGGACGTCAACGGAGCCCACTTTCCAAGGCTACTTTCAACGCCGTTTTATGGCCAAGCAAAAGCGGCTGATGGAGATCCACACCTTCGATGCGGAGAAGTACACCCAGCTTCGGAAGGTCTTTTACCCAACGTCGTCCGATCATCATCTTCATCATCATCATGAATGCCTTCCGCCGTTTCATCACCAAAAAGGGGCTACCGTTAATCATAATTGTTGAAAGGATTTCCGTGCACGTTCGGCAAATAAAAAAAAAGGAGACAAATTTTGACTAATTAAAACATGAAAAGTACTTGGGACAGTTTTTATGTAAAAATTGTAAATTTTTTGTTGATGGATCAAGGAATGAATGGTTTTGATCCGGTGAACGTATAGAAATCTTCTTTTGTTGGCGCTTATCTGAATTATTTTAAGGTTTGTTTGTGTTGTGTCGATTCCTTTTTGTTGTCGTTTTTCAATTTTTGTCGTTTCAATCGGTGACGTATTTGTGTTCTCGTCGTAATCGTTTCGTATATTAATTTGCTTCTTTTTTTTTTTTTGTCTTTTTCTCATTTTATGTCGTTTTCTATTTTTTGTTTACGTGTCGTTTTTCCATTGTTATCTTTGACTTGATGTCGTTTTCATACTGTTTTCGTTTTCTATATGTATTGTCGCTTCCAAGATGATGTCGTCTTATCTGTTGTTTGTTTTCGTGAATTTGTTTCACATCATATTTGGTTGGGTTATTTGCAGGTAACAATCAGATTGGGCGACCATTGCTGCGCTAAAAATGAACACGTTTTAGGGCAGCGAATGGTTAAAATTTCAGGTTGAGTTCGAGAAATACCATTTCTGGTTAGAATTTAAATAAGCCACTTTTGCACAAAAAATTATTTAATCTTTACATTAGAGTGATACAAGAAAATAAACAAAATTCAAAATTAGTATACAGCCTAATTCATACTAAAATTCATGAAGGATAACAATAAAATTTCATGAACAAAATCTCCCATTGTTCTAAACCTAACAATGGATAATAATCCAAAGGAAAAGGCCATCTCTTTTTAATACCAAAGACCACAGTTAGATTTTGATTTTAAAAATGAAGCATATTGTATTTGATACATGTAGAACGACAATATGAAGGTAAAAATTATTTTTTAGGATAACAAATAAATATGTTAATAAACATAGCCCAATATAAGAGGAAAAGACAATTTAACATTTGCACATGTGGCAGTTAGTAATAAATTAATCATAAAAAATTAACCATTATTTTGTCCTTTTGCCCGGGTGTAAATGGATAAATTTCAAACAGATTTTTTTTATTTTCTCAAATGCATTAAAAGATAAAAGGGTAGCTCATCGAATAACTTGGTTAGTTTCTGCATGGAGAAGACACATGAAAATTTTTTTGAGGCCCGCCCCCCTCAATTTTTATTTTCCCTTTATATATGTCCAAATCAGTTTATATAATAACTAAAAAATCCACAAAGCCCCCTTAAAAATATTTAAAATACAGTCTAATACATTACAATTTAAGAAATCAACTTTCAAAAAAAGTTCTATAGACCCCAAATTGACTCAATCCATAAAAAGACACCTTCAATAGCGTCCTTGATCATGAAATTATTATCCAATATTTTTAATGCATAAAGACCTAACATGTGTAATTATAGAACGGGGGCGTAGGGAGCTGCCCCGGCCCAATGGCTCCTTGTGTTTTGACCTCTCAAATAAATTTTTTTTTTACACTTTTATATCTAGTTTTTCCCCCTAAAATATTAAAAATTGCATTATTAATAGAGAAAGCCATGAAAACTTCAGTTATATTCTAAGTTTTGACTTCTAAATACACTTGTGCTTTACAACATTGAAATATTATTAGAGAGGCTTTAAAAATATTCAATTATATATGTTTTGACTTTTTAAATATATTGGCATTCAAAATTAAGACATCAAACAAACAAAAATTAGTAATGCTTCTGTATAATCTTATAATTTTTGGACTCTAAAATTTAAAAAGTGAAACATATATTATAAGCTTAATTCAGTCAAATGATGAATAAAATGGATAATATATATAACAAAAAAGCGACAAAGTTCACAAAAATACAATTGTATCGTAATTTTTATCTAATTTTAATTTCACCACACCCCTCCTAAAAAAAATAAAAAATCTTGGCTTTGCCTCTATTATAGAAGATTTATAACTGATAATTTTAGCCACTCTAACAGAAATTTATGGCTTTCTCCCTGGCCATACGTAAAGGCAATATCCATAATTAATTAACGTTTAAAAAATCAAAAGAACAGTCCATTGACTCCATTCGAGTGGTGATTGAATGTGACAGCCGACATTGCCTCTTGCCATTATACTCACAACATCAGCAAGTGCACGTTGAATTTTGGATGCAATATTCGCCTTCTTATTCTGTCTTTGTTCTTTCAACTGTCTAAAACAAAGGTCCTGAAGATGCTATAACAACTTGTAAATCCATTTGTCAAAACAAAATACATTGCTTTGACACAAGAACAGAATTGTCCCCCACCAAAAAGAAGGCTAAGGATAGTGTTAATGGTCCTGCCAATGGGGTTAGGCTTAGTTTGGTAAGTTGGTTAAAACTTTAAGTTCTAACCTACTACAGTGTAAAGCTGTTAAAACTTTAAGTTCTAACCTACTACAGTGTAAAGCTCTAAAGTTTTCACAAGCTATAGTATTTAAGTTTCAACTTTAAATTGTAATTTTGTCGCTAAACACTCTCTTAGTCGTTAAGGTATTCCCATGATCATGCCTTCTAGCTGGTGGGGCCTTAATAAGCCCAAAGGTAAAAAAAATTGCTATTCCTGTTACTTTGTGTAACGTCCCGAAATTTATTTAATATTAATGTAATGTAAATGATGAATTAGTGTGCCATAATTAAAGTTTTAACTTTAATTAGATTATTTGGTTGGATTTTTAGTTTTTGGTTGTTTTGTTAAATTGATGTGTTCAAAAGATTTCTTATTGATTTAAAATGATGTTTTGAGTTTTAAAACACAACAATTGGTAAAATGTTAAAAATACTCCGTTTTACAAAACCGTGGGCGGCACATGGTTTTCGCACAGTAAAACCGCCCACCGATTTTCTCTATTTATTTCTCTCTTCTCTCTCTCTCTCTTCACTCTCACGAGCTCTCTCTCTCGGCAGCCCTTCTCTCTCTCTCAATCTCTTTCAAAAATTTTGATTTCCATTCGAATCCAAGCTTCGGAACAGCAAGGAGGAAGCTCGGGGACGTGATTCGGCGACCGAGAACGCGGATTGAAGCTTCGATTCGAGATTAGATTCGAAATTTCAAAACTTTTTACAAAATTTTCGATTTCGTGTGTGTTTTTGAAATCTAAGTTTGTTTTAGCTTAGAAAACCGTGGATTTGTGTTAAATGGGCTTAGAACAACTAGAATCTAAACCTAGATTGAAGGAAAACGGATTGGATTCAAGATTTTTCATTTTTCTCCTCTTTTTCTCATTTTCGGATTTTTGAGGATTTTGAGTTTAAATGTTGTTTAAATGATTCCAAACATGTTCTAGAATGTTTTTCTATCAATTATAGTTGTTTTTCATGCCTGGGATTTGAGAAAAACAGGTTAGAAACAAGATTTGGATTTTGGGGATCGAGAAACCCGTGGCTGGGATTTCTGGATCTTCCCAGTTCGGCAGGCCGAAGTTCATGTTCGGCAGGCCGGAGTGATGATCGGCAGGCCGGTGTTCTTCCGACCGGCAGGCCGAATCTGGGGAAATGTTCGGCAGGCCGAACTTTGCTTCCGGCAAGCCGAACTGTACAGTTCGGCAGCCGAAGCAGGGCGTCCGGCAGGCCGACCGAGGCATGGAAAATTTTGTGATTTTTACCTGATTTCACTGTTTTGAACCCTAATTTAAATCCCAACCTTATAGGATGATTTTAATGATACAAATGGCACACTAGGACATCATGAAATGATTTAGTAACATAGAATGTCTCGAACTAGATATTGATCGACTTAGTTTGTATCTAGGATTGTTCGTGGTTCCGTGGAGCTAACGTATAGCGGATCGGGATTACGGTGTGGGGTACCGGCACGAGTACTGAGGTAGGACTTCTATCATATTTCTTTGGTAGCCTGGTTTTGAAATGATTTGGCTTTGAAAAGGGTTTCTATCAAAATGTTTTCAACGGTTGTTTGAAAATGGTTTTATCGGTTATATTTTTATATACCGTGACATGAAATGAATTTCATAATGAATGTAATTGACAACACTCGGTAATTGGGTTTTGAATGATAATGATAATAAACACATGGGCATGATGCCATATCAGAGATCGGGTCGTGATCGACCTTGGGGGCAGGTCCCGAAACCCAGCTGGGCCACTACGGTGGTGATATCATGGTTTGCCTAGGTAAAAGTAAACTGGTGTTTTGATTTGACGAGTAAACTGTTCTGTGTCAGAACGGTTCTACTCAATTTATTTATTTATTTATTCCAGTTCCTTTTCTGTATAACTCTTGATAATGTTATGTTTCTTTGTATTAAATTATTTTATAAAACTTAGTCCTACTGAGCCTTTCGCTCACGTTTTATCTGTTTTAAATCCCCCCCTTCTAGGTGGTTTCCCATTTAGGTTTGGAGAAGATTCTTCGGACCGAACTCAGGAGCAATAGGAGAATTTATTTACATTCTGTATTTATTAATCAAGGCATGTAAGACTTAACTTCATTTGTACTTGGACTGTAATTGTATTTGTGATATTGTCAGATCCATGTGTGTGCACAAGTTGTGGGTTGTGGAACCCATATTCGCGGTTTTTATTCAATTATTGTTAGTTGTTTAATGATTTTAAATTCTTTTATCAAATGTGGTGGAAAAACTTCTTGATTTTTATTTAATTTGATTCTCAAACTCTCGGTTTTCAATTAAATTCTCCTTTAATTAATCTAAATATTCCACCACGTCACCTCCCGTACTCCGGGGCGTGATAGAATGGTATCAGAGCTCAAGGTTATGAACCTTGGGAATTGTGCACACATAGGTTTGACAATGAAATACCTCTGACAGTCCAAATTTTGTTTTCAGAAGTGAGAGAATGGCACCTAGACGTCGTTCGACTGCTGACGCCGAGTTCGGAAATGATGAGGGCCTGATGAGGTCTATGATTGCGGCTTTCCGGCAGATGGCAGCCAGGACTAGACCGGAAGACTCCAGTGTTGGTAGTCGGCATGCTTTCTTTAAGGAATTTCGGCGGGCGTCTATTCCGACTTTTGATGGCAATGGGGATCCGCAGTTAGCAGAGTATTGGTTGGATTCGATCTTGAAGCATCTTGATACTCTTGGTGTGCCTGAGGAGTATCGTGTGGAGTTTGCGGCATATAAGCTCGAGGGTGGCGCTAACACCTGGTGGAAACAAACTAAGCGTCTGGAGCGCGGTGGCGATATCGGTTGGGACAAGTTCGAGGATCTGTTCTATGATCGGTATTTTTCGCAGGGATATAGAGATCAGAAGGCAGCTGAGTTTTATAGATTGCAGCAGGGTGATATGTCAGTTCGGGAGTATGAGGCAAAGTTTAGCGAGTTGGCTAGGTTTGCTCCATCAGCTGTGGCATCGGAGCGTGAGAAATGCATCAAGTTTCAGGAGGGACTCAAGGCTCCTATTCGGCGGCAGTTGGTTGCTCTACGGCTTAGGGGTTTCGGAGAGCTTGTGTCGTCGACGATCTCCGTGGAGAATGATTACGTGCAGTATTGTGAGGACCGAGCCAAGGCTTCAGGAGGACCGCAGAGGAGTGGCAGGAAGAGCACCAGTAGTCGTCCAGCTCCGGGGAAAGGCAAGCAAGGCGGTGCGACCAGTGGCAGTAGCAGTTCGTCTGGCAGCGGGCGCAGCAACCCCTACAGCTTCCATTGTCATTTCTGTCAGCAGCCCGGACACATCAAGAGGAATTGCCCGATCAGGAGTGCTCGTCTTGGATCGCAGACCAGGGAGGATGCCAGTCGTTCATCTCAGCCTCAGCCTCAGACCCTACCTCCGCCTCCGCAGTACCCGCAGTTGCAGTATCCGCAGTTTTCTCCTCAGCAATTCTCATATCCGGCACGGGGACAGCAGCCGCAGTATTTTCAGCGCAGTGTTCCTCAGTATAGAGCTCCGAGTACAGGTAGTGTGCAGTCATCTCCATCTCAGCAGTATCGGCCGAGTAATGCAGGACCCAGCAATGTCGGTAGAGAAAAAGGGAAGGCGCCAGTGCAGGTTCATGCAATGGCATCTGGAGGGTCAGATTCTCAGATTGGTAACGCGGTTGTCGATGGTATGGTTTTGGTTTCTAGATCTCTAGCTCGCGTTTTATTTGATACCGGTGCCTCTCGTTCTCTCATTTCGAGTTCTTTTGTACATGCCTTGGGATTAGAGGTAGAAGAGTTTAAGGAACCCCTAGTTATAACTTCTCCCTTGGGGCGGGTGTGTGTAAATTGTATGTGTAAATCATGTAAAATAAAGATTGGGGATGAGATTTTGAAAAGTGATTTGATTATACTCCCCATGAGCTCCTATGATGTAATCTTAGGGATGGACTGGTTGTCCAGGTATAGTGCAGTTGTGGACTGCCAACTTAGAAAGGTGACCCTAGTGTCTGATAGGGGGACGGTAATCACTTACCAGGGTGGTGGTGATTGGCTAATGAGTGAGCGTCTCATGAAGTCATGTCTAGGAGGGCGAAGGAATCTAGATTATTTTGTTTTTCTTGCCAATCTAGATTGCGAGCCCTATGTTTCGAGTAGTGGTGTAGCGATTCCGGTGGTTGGTGAGTTCGAGGATGTCTTCCCCGACGAGTTATCAGGGTTACCACCGCATCGGGAGATTGAGTTTGGTATCGAGTTGTTTCCAGGGATATCACCGATTTCTATGACACCTTATCGGATGGCGCCGGCAGAAATGAAGGAATTGAGGAAGCAACTTCAGGAGCTTGCTGATAAGGGATATATTCGGAATAGCACATCTCCGTGGGGAGCACCTGTTTTGTTCGCTAAGAAGCACGATGGGACTCTCAGGTTATGTGTGGATTATCGGCAGCTGAATCGTGTTACGGTGAAGAACAAGTATCCCTTGCCTAGGATTGATGAGCTATTTGATCAGTTGGGAGGTTCGCGATACTTCTCGAAGATTGATTTGCGTTCAGGTTATCATCAGCTCAGGATCAAGGAAGAGGATATTCCCAAGACAGCTTTTAGGACTCGGTATGGGCACTTCGAGTTTCTGGTCATGTCTTTTGGATTGACGAATGCTCCAGCAGCTTTTATGGATTTGATGAACAGGATATTTAGGCCATATCTGGATCAGTTTGTGATAGTGTTCATCGATGATATTCTTGTGTATTCTAAGACATGGGAGGAGCATGAGCAGCATCTTCGGATCGTGCTTCAGACTCTGCGGGAGCACCAGTTGTATGCTAAGAGGGAAAAGTGTGAGTTCTGGTTGACTAAGGTCAAATTTCTGGGTCATGTCATCTCGGAGCATGGTATTTCAGTGGATCCGTCCAAGATTGAAGCTATATTGGAGTGGGAACGACCAAGGAATGTAGCGGAGATTCGTAGCTTCTTAGGTCTTGCTGGATATTACAGGAAATTTGTAAAGGACTTTTCGAAGATTGCAGCTCCGTTGACGAGGTTGATCAGGAAAAACGTCAGGTTTGAGTGGGATGAAGACTGTGAGTCTGCTTTTCAGGAATTGAAGAACCGGTTGACTTCAGCTCCAGTATTAGTTATTCCTAGTAGTGACGAGCCGTATGAGGTTTATGCTGATGCTTCAGGGCGCGGACTTGGATGCGTGTTGATGCAGCATGGACGTGTGGTTGCGTACGGATCGAGACAGCTGCGACCTCACGAGCGGAATTATCCTACTCACGATTTAGAGCTTGCGGCAGTGATCTACGCGCTGAAGATTTGGAGATGTTACTTGTATGGAGCATCGTTTCAGGTCTTCTCCGATCACAAGAGTTTGAGGCACTTGTTCACTCAGAGGGATCTCAACTTGAGGCAGCGCAGATGGGTGGAGTACATGGAGGATTATGATTTCGCGTTGCAGTATCATCCCGGAAAAGCTAATGTGGTCGCGGACGCGCTTAGTAGGAAGTCTTCAGGGATTCTCGCTTGTTTGATTTTTGAGGACTGGAGCAGGGATGCGACAGTGAGTGAGTATCGGCTACAGTATCATGAAGACGGTGATCGAGTTTTGTTGTATCATGTGGAAGCGACTCCAGCTCTTGTTCGGATGGTGAAGCAAGGTCAGTGGCAGGATCGACATTTGCAGGGGATTTGGTCGCGGATTCAAAACGGGGAGCAGTTCGAGGAATGGAGCGTGCATGCAGATGGATCGTTGTACTTCCGGGAGCGTCTTGCAGTTCCAGTTATCGCCGAGGTGACAACAGCCGTTCTAGACGAAGCTCATAGGTCTCAGTTTGCTATTCATCCGGGGAGCACCAAGATGTATCGTGATTTGAAGAGGCACTATTGGTGGAGAGGCATGAAGAAAGATGTTCGCGAGTACGTGGCCAAGTGTTCGACGTGTCTTCAGGTGAAAGCTGAGCATCAGAAGCCTGCAGGTCAGCTTCAGCCGCTTCCTATTCCAGGGTGGAAATGGGAGCATGTGACGATGGATTTCCTCACAGGTTTGTCGAGGACGGAGCAGCGGCATGATGCAGTTTGGGTTGTAGTCGACAGGTTGACGAAATCGGCGCATTTCATTCCGTTTAGGTCGACGTGTTCCAGGAAGATTCTCGGGGAGTTGTATATGCAGAACATTGTGAGGTTGCATGGAGTTCCTTTGTCCATCACCTCTGATCGAGACACCAGGTTTAATGCTAGGTACTGGAGGAGTTTTCAGGAGGCTTTGGGTACAGATTTGAACTTCAGTACGGTGTTTCATCCTCAGACTGATGGGCAGTCTGAGCGGGTCATTCAGGTTCTTGAGGATATGTTGCGTGCTTGTGCGTTGGACTTTGGCGGGAATTGGAAGCAATGTTTGCATTTGGCGGAGTTCGCGTACAACAACAGTTATCAGGCGAGTATCGGTATGGCACCATTTGAGGCATTGTATGGGCGACCGTGTCGGTCACCTGTGTGTTGGGCCGAGCCAGAGGATAGAGTTATTCTTGGGCCGGATGAGATTCGTGACAGCAACGAGAAAGTCGCGGTGATTCGGGATCGGTTGAGAGCAGCTCAGAGTCGGCAGAAGAGCTACGCAGATAGGAGACGTAGACCCTTAGAGTTCGCGGTTGGAGATTTTGTTCTCTTGAGGGTGTCACCTCGTAAGGGAACTATGCGGTTCGGGGTGAGTGGGAAGCTCGCGCCTAGGTATATTGGGCCGTTCGAGATCACTCAGCGTGTTGGTGTGGTCGCTTATCGGCTTAATCTTCCACCCGAACTTTCTCATGTGCACGATGTGTTTCATGTGTCTATGCTTAGGAAATGTCCACCTGGGCAGGATAAGATAGTATCGTTTCGCGATGTGCAAGTTCAGGAGGATACGACGTACGAAGAAGTGCCGATTCAGATCATCGACCGGAAAGTGATTAGCCTGCGTCGTTGTGAGATACCGTTGGTAAAGGTCGAGTGGCAACATCACGGGGTTGATGAAGCCACTTGGGAACTAGAGTCGGGTATGCGGGAGTTATATCCGCATTTGTTTTGCTTTTGAGATGAGTTGTAAATTTCGAGGACGAAATTTCTTTTAGGGGTGGAGAGCTGTAACGTCCCGAAATTTATTTAATATTAATGTAATGTAAATGATGAATTAGTGTGCCATAATTAAAGTTTTAACTTTAATTAGATTATTTGGTTGGATTTTTAGTTTTTGGTTGTTTTGTTAAATTGATGTGTTCAAAAGATTTCTTATTGATTTAAAATGATGTTTTGAGTTTTAAAACACAACAATTGGTAAAATGTTAAAAATACTCCGTTTTACAAAACCGTGGGCGGCACATGGTTTTCGCACAGTAAAACCGCCCACCGATTTTCTCTATTTATTTCTCTCTTCTCTCTCTCTCTCTTCACTCTCACGAGCTCTCTCTCTCTCTTTCCTCTCTCTCTCGGCAGCCCCTCTCTCTCTCTCAATCTCTTTCAAAAATTTTGATTTCCATTCGAATCCAAGCTTCGGAACAGCAAGGAGGAAGCTCGGGGACGTGATTCGGCGACCGAGAACGCGGATTGAAGCTTCGATTCGAGGTTAGATTCGAAATTTCTAAACTTTTTACAAAATTTTCGATTTCGTGTGTGTTTTTGAAATCTAAGTTTGTTTTAGCTTAGAAAACCGTGGATTTGTGTTAAATGAGCTTAGAACAACTAGAATCTAAACCTAGATTGAAGGAAAACGGATTGGATTCAAGATTTTTCATTTTTCTCCTCTTTTTCTCATTTTCGGATTTTTGAGGATTTTGAGTTTAAATGTTGTTTAGATGATTCCAAACATGTTCTAGAATGTTTTTCTATCAATTATAGTTGTTTTTCATGCCTGGGATTTGAGAAAAACAAGTTAGAAACAAGATTTGGATTTTGGGGATCGAGAAACCCGTGGCTGGGATTTCTGGATCTTCCCAGTTCGGCAGGCCGAAGTTCATGTTCGGCAGGCCGGAGTGATGATCGGCAGGCCGGTGTTCTTCCGACCGGCAGGCCGAATCTGGGGAAATGTTCGGCAGGCCGAACTTTGCTTCCGGCAAGCCGAACTGTACAGTTCGGCAGGCCGAAGCAGGGCGTCCGGCAGGCCGACCGAGGCATGGAAAATTTTGTGATTTTTACCCGATTTCACTGTTTTGAACCCTAATTTAAATCCCAACCTTATAGGATGATTTTAATGATACAAATGGCACACTAGGACATCATGAAATGATTTAGTAACATAGAATGTCTCGAACTAGATATTGATCGACTTAGTTTGTATCTAGGATTGTTCGTGGTTCCGTGGAGCTAACGTATAGCGGATCGAGATTACGGTGTGGGGTACCGGCACGAGTACTGAGGTAGGACTTCTATCCTATTTCTTTGGTAGCCTGGTTTTGAAATGATTTGGCTTTGAAAAGGGTTTCTATCAAAATGTTTTCAACGGTTGTTTGAAAATGGTTTTATCGGTTATATTTTTATATACCGTGACATGAAATGAATTTCATAATGAATGTAATTGACAACACTCGGTAATTGGGTTTTGAATGATAATGATAATAAACACATGGGCATGATGCCATATCAGAGATCGGGTCGTGATCGACCTTGGGGGCAGGTCCCGAAACCCAGCTGGGCCACTACGGTGGTGATATCATGGTTTGCCTAGGTAAAAGTAAACTGGTGTTTTGATTTGACGAGTAAACTGTTCTGTGTCAGAACGGTTCTACTCAATTTATTTATTTATTTATTCCAGTTCCTTTTCTGTATAACTCCTGATAATGTTATGTTTCTTTGTATTAAATTATTTTATAAAACTTAGTCCTACTGAGCCTTTCGCTCACGTTTTATCTGTTTTAAATCCCCCCCTTCTAGGTGGTTTCCCATTTAGGTTTGGAGAAGATTCTTCGGACCGAACTCAGGAGCAATAGGAGAATTTATTTACAATCTGTATTTATTAATCAAGGCATGTAAGACTTAACTTCATTTGTACTTGGACTGTAATTGTATTTGTGATATTGTCAGATCCATGTGTGTGCACAAGTTGTGGGTTGTGGAACCCATATTCGCGGTTTTTATTCAATTATTGTTAGTTGTTTAATGATTTTAAATTCTTTTATCAAATGTGGTGGAAAAACTTCTTAATTTTTATTTAATTTGATTCTCAAACTCTCGGTTTTCAATTAAATTCTCCTTTAATTAATCTAAATATTCCGCCACGTCACCTCCCGTACTCCGGGGCGTGACACTTTGCCTACGGCAAAATAAACGACGTTAGAATTTCATTCCTCTTGTAACTTAGCTGCTCGATAAATTAGTAATCACTTTACTGGTATTCTCAAACTTAATTTCATGGAATTTGATTCCATGTTTATTGGAATCTGTTTCCTAATCTTTTATTAATAAACGCGTAGCTCCCATCGTTTAAAAAAAGGGAATGCTTCTGCACTTTGTATCCCCGGGTCAATTACTAAAAACTTTCATTACGTGAAGCATTTTATTCTCTAACGTTCCCACCGTTCACGTAAGTAGGCCATTTATGTTCAAGCATAAAATGCAAAATTGTTGGCCCATTTGTGAGAGATTTTTTTTTAAAAAAAAAAAAAGGAAAAGAAAGAAGGAACGAGAGAAATTGTAAATTTTTAAAACTTTTTAAAGTAAATAGCAGATTTTAAAAATATTTGTAATAAATAACAAATTTAGAATTTAAATAGTGAAGAGTTATTTATATCATAAATAATGGGGTAAATAAATTATTTTTACCTTAAATCTATTTACTTTATATATAAGAATTATTTATAATGTAGATCATAAAAGTGTAAATAAATTTATTTATACCACAAATCAGTTATTTACTATAAATATTTTTAAAATCTGATATTTAGTATAATTAGTTTTGAAAAAAGTGATATTTATTACAATTTTTACAAATAAAAAATAAAAAATTGTCGTCCGAACTCCCTCTCTTTAATTTGCAATAATAGCAGCAGAGTCACTTGCCAAGATCATTTAAAGGTTGGCTTTTGTAACTACGTAGTTGGAATCAAGTCTCGACAAACAAAACAACCATTTAAATGGCATGTCTAATGCAGTTTTAGTGCTAAGATCCAGGCAATCTAGTACTTCCAAACACCAATTTTAAGCTTTTTAACTACTAAAGTTAATTCAACATCGCACCATATGCTTGGCGCCAAAACCTACTTGCACTCCTATTAGCATCATAATCCATGTTTATTGATCAGTCAATTTATTTTAAAAGACAAATTAAAATATTTAACTAAAATTTATAGTGTGATCAATGCTAAAAATTTTGTAAATATAAATAGTATGTTGTCATATCTCAAAAAATATCGTGTTAACTGGTTTTTATATTTGAAGTAATGGATACAAGAAAAAAAATATATTATATCACATTAAAATTTATGGTGTGATATGGGTTTTTATATTACACTAAAATTACTAATGTGATGAATGCTAAACATTTTATAAATTCAAATAGTAGTATATCACATCTCAAAAAAAGTAGTATTGTATTGACAGGCTACAATTGTAAATAGTGTGAAATTTTCGGTAGCTACAAAAGCAAAAAAATTAACAGTATAAAACTCTCACATGTTATAGTTTTTAAACTTATAAAATATTTGAAACAATAATTCAAACTATTAGTTTAAACTGTAAACAGTGTAAAACTTTTATATGTTACAGTAAAAAACTATAGTGTAATCACATAGTACAACTCTAAAACTAAAATTAATAGTTTAAACTATTTTTTTAAATATTTTATTAAAATATTAGTTACAACTGAAGTTTTAAACCGAAACTATTAAAATAACGGGAGAGGGGCGATGTTGACTCTATCTCTTTTCCTTTCTTTCTTTCTTTCTTTCTCTTTCAATTTGGGTTAGCTGGAATTGGAGATAATCTCCTTTATCTTATCAAGTTATCAAAACTTTCCAATTTAATCAGACCACTTAAATTTATTCAACCACCATTATTGGCTCCTCAAGTTCCATAGACAACGAAGCGGATCCTACAACAGAGACCAACCTTGTTGTCCTTAAACTTGAGTTTCTTCTGCTGACCACGAAATTAATTAACATCACTTAAATTTCTTCGAAAAACTGCCGCCAAGAGATTTATGATCAAAATATTTTCTTTTAATTCAAACTTTAATTGAATGGATTACTGATAGATGTACAAAAGATTCCAAAGCGGCCCAACAATCTCTGCGTTGTCGTTTTTTGGACTTTTCTGCTTATCCACAAACACAACAGGATCGACCTTCTCAAAGCGTTTTGTGTGGCTTCAAACCTCACGAATCCAACTCTCACACCCCCCAGCCTCAATCCCACTATTTGTGTTTTTCCTTTCCATCGCATTCTTTCTTGTTTCTTCTCCAAACAAATCCCGGAATTTCATGGTTTTGCACAAAGCTGAATGTTTATAGTTATAGCTGTTAAAGACATGTTTGTTTGAAAATGGAGAGGCTTTCGCAACGAGAGATTGTTCTTTTGGGCTACAGCAGTACTCTCCAGAGGACGTTGATGAGCTCTGGCTCTTCGACGAAAACGACAGCGCCGTACAGGAACGACTCTGACGTCGACTTCCACGACGTCTTTCGCGGCCCGCCGAGGCGGTTCTCGATGCGGGAAGTACGGCACAGCTTCAACGACGTCGTTAACGACTCTGATGTTGTGTCGAAAGGGAATGAGGAACCGTGGTCCGGTTCGGGTGGAAAGCCGGTTTTCGGAGAGGAGGGACTTAGCCGGAGGCGGTACCAGAGCGCCGACTTTTTCGACGACATTTTCGGCGGAGATGTGTCTGCGAATTCTACTCCGAAGCGGCATGGCCGTGACTACGTTTTTCCGGCTTCGCCGGGCTCGAGAGTTCTCAGCCCTCTGCCACCTAAAGCTGAGCCCTTTGGAAGTTCTTCACTTCTTTCTCAATTCAGGTTCTTCTTTGTTTCTTATAAGATAGTTTTGATGAGAATTCTTTTGCAGGAACTAGGTGCTACTACGGTTTATACACTGTTTAACCAAAATTTTACATTAAACTATAAATTTTAGTTTTAATAGCACGTTAGATTATAGGGCTTTCTTTTTTAGAAAGATTACATGCCTATTTTTTACCCTTTGTTGGATATTTATTGATGTTGATTTAAGTGCTTGAAAATTATGCTTACCTCCTTCTATTCATCTTGTTTTCATTTATTGCGTTAATATCATGATTATGATATTGTGTAGATTAATATTAAACATGAAATTAGATTCAGCTCACATTTTTCTTTTTTCAGTCTCTTTCGTATTTCTTTAATAATATTATGTCATGTCAGTTAAAATATTTTAAGTAACATAATGTAATATTTTAATTGATATATCACATTTTGTTATTGAAGAAAAATAAAAGAGGAAAGAAATGAGACAACGAGAGAGTGAATCGGGCAACTATTTAGCAGAGTTACAGCTTATCAACTTTCTAATTCGTTTGGTAAAAGATATGTATAGAGTGCCTAACTTCAATATATTTTACCGATTATGACATGACAAATAAGTTGCTTAAACATATTTCTCACCATATATTTTATTTCAACGATTTTATTTGTGTATTTATCTATGTATTTTGGGTTGTAGCCTTCCTGCAAAAGTGAATAAAGGAGTGGAATTACCAACATTTGGTTCCAGTGCTCGTAGCCCATATAAGTACAAGGACGGTTCACCAAATGTATTAAGCCATTCTTTCTCTTCTGGTACTTCTCTTTCTAGATTTTCAAGCAAAGCAATTCAAGGTATGGATGGTTCGAAAACCAACATTCGATCGTCTCATAAAAAAGGTCCGCTATCTCTGGAAAATCCTTATACTACCAGTGAGGGGTCGCCAAACATGACCGAAACTGATAAAACAGATATAAGAGGCACTTTGAAAAAGGATTCAGAGAGTTCTGAAAACTCTACCAATGGCAGCAGCCAGTTCCATTTTTCGATTTACAAGTGGGCAAGCAAAGGGGTGCCGTTGGGCTTGCCAGCTAGAGGAAAGAGTACTAGTTCAACAAGGTTAAAAGAAATGGCTCAATCTGCGCCATTTTCCGGAAGTAGTAATGAAGAATGTATAGATCATAAGGAGGGCATGGCAAGCCAATCATCTAAAACTCGTTTGCCTCATTCTTCCTCTAATGATCACACATTTCAAAATGATAATAAATCTGTGTTTGAATCCAATAAACTAGAAAATGATCATTTGCCTCTTGATGAAGTCAAACGAGACAAAGCAAAACAAAATAAATTTTCTGAGCCTCAATCACAGCCGCAAAAACTTGGGCGGAAATCTATTCGTTCTCTGCTCTTTGATGATGATTTTGAACGAGGTAAATTGTGTTAAAACTTATTAGTCAAGTAAAATATCAAAAGAAAAAAAAAGATATAATTATCTGTTAAAATTTATGTGCAGGCAGTGTTGAAGCGACGAAAATGGGTGGACAAAAGGAAATATTAATGGCCAAAAGCACCAAAGATTCGTCTTCTTCAGTTATTAGTGTTGCTAAGACTCCGAAGAAACAGGAACGAAAATATACTTCTATGACCAGTTCAGAAGTGGATAAAGTCAGTGCTCTCCAATTTTCACCAAGGAACCCAAGAGATAGTAATGGGAGGAGTAGAGTTAAGGGAAGGGTCAAAGAATTTGTTAAGATGTTCAACCAAGAATCTTCACCGAAACCTAAAGATGGACTTAAGTTACGAAGTCAGAGCTGTAAATGGAATGAGAAATGTGTTTTTGAAGATGAAGCAAGTATTAACACCACTAAAACAGATGAGAAATTACAGGTGTTTAATTTAACCATTATGTTAATGGTGCTCAGTTCAGTAACTTTGAGAGTTTTCCTTGTACTTGTAACAACTTTAGTTTGTGGGGAAGGGTTAAATATGCTTGTATTTTATTTTATTTTTTTCAGGTAAATGAAGATCTTAAGCAATCAACAAAAGTACACGCTTCTGGACAGGTTAACCAAGCATCCAAAAATACCGGTTAGTTCCTTTTTTTCCCCGAACAGATATAGCATGTCTATGTGAGTCATAAAAACATGAGGTATAAAGAATTGAGAATCGCAAAATGCACTTGCAAGCTGCACGAGAGTGCAAGATCTAGGTTGTTTGTTGTCGTGGAATCCGTGTATATCTTACCGATTATGGGGCTTACATGAATTAATTCTACACTCGTGTCTCTCGCAAGTGCATTTAGCATTTCTTTATGCTTCGAGCTTGGTCATAGCATGATACTATGTATTAAAACATGTTATGTCCCTTTTTAGCCCCCACTTGTAGCAACCTTTTAGGAAAGGAGGGAAATATATATATATATATATATATATATATATAAATTATTTTGTCAGGTTCAGTTCCAGATGGCTCTAAGGCTGCAGTTAAAGAAACAGATGAGTCCTTCCATGAGACCGTCCAGGTATCTAATCTAATACTTTAACTTGATGGTTTTTATTTTCTATCCATCTATCTGAAACATTTGAGTTCCTAGTTCTATGACAATTATGAGCTGAAATACACTTTACTCTAAAGCATGCAATACTTCGGTGTAGTATAATTGTCTTTCTATTTATTTATTTTTAATCAATATTGGTTCAATTTTGACTTCTTGGTAGATAAATGTAGTACCCCAATATGAGAATCAGCAGCTCGGAGCTGGCACTCAAAATCAAGAAATACAGGTAATAAAAAACGAAAATCAAAACAAAACACTCCTTCATTTTATTTTTCTTTTTCAGAAAACGGATTCACTTCTTGGGAGAAATAATGATTTAGGGGGTGTTTGGCAGTGGTGGGAACACTCAATTCCCACCACAATCTCAGTTATAAACAGTATAAAGCTCTCACATGCTACAATAACAAAAAAAAACATGCTACAGTAAAAGTGGTTCCCACCACCTTTTCAAACACCCTATTAATGCTTCACATAATGCAGGATATAGATGCTAAAATACGACAATGGACTAAAGGCAAGGAAAGAAACATACGTTCTCTATTATCAACTTTACAATACGTGAGTATATATTGATGTACTTCTCTTCTTATCTGATATAGCCAAAAGAAAAAAAGAAAAAAAAAACATTATTTGTGTCCTTCAAAACATTATTATTGATTTAACCAATTATGATATATAAAACTAATAATGCAGGTACTTTGGCCTGAGAGTGGGTGGAAAGCTGTTCCTCTGGCTGATATAATAGAAGGAAACGCAGTGAAAAGAGCCTATCAAAAGGCTTTACTCTGTTTACACCCAGATAAGCTTCAGCAAAAGGGTGCTGCTTCACACCACAAATACATTGCAGAGAAAGTTTTTGACATTTTGCAGGTAAGTCATTTTATTTGCCTTGTTTTATATATTTTTCCAAGGAAATCTTTCTTTAATTGCAGCTCATTTCTATTGTACAACTTGTAACAATTTCAGATACAAATTCACTTTTTAGTAGATTTTATAATATTTTCCATTTTGCATTACAGGTGGCTTGGAATTATTACAATTCCCTCGGCTCGGTTTAAATAGTTCAATGTTCCAACGTGAGGGTTTTTTTTTTTTTTTTTTTTTTTTTTTTTTTTTTGTAAGCAAGAATATTGATGGATCAAAAGAGGCAATAAGTCGAAGTGGACATGGGGAAAAAAATCATTAATTGGTTTATCTAAATATTGAAAAAAAAAAGTCATTTCATTTTGGCTGTGGACAGGGAATAGGCTAAGCTCATACACGATTTGGTTTTGTAAAATACTTTGGGAATGTTTTGTGCGCTATATGGAAAGGGTGATTTTTAGGAACTTCTCGTGCAACGAGCCATTTGACATTTACTTCCAATTTGACAACATAATAGCATTACTTTAATTGTTGACAGAGTTAAATTACAGTTCGCCTTTGTTTAACATCTTAATTAAAATATTAATCAATAAAAAATATAAAGCTGTTAGTATCTATAAAAAACAAAAAATTACTATTGTATAAACCAATATTTTTAACTCTTACTGCTCTTTCAAACACTAATTTTAATTGGTTTTGCCTCCTAAACTTTAATCCTTGAAAATTATTTTTTACGTAATTTAGCCTTCGATTAGTTACGAATTTCCTGAAACTTAATTCTCATCATCAATTGAAGTTAACTCCTATTATTTTGAAAAGTCTAAGGACTAAATTATCAGAGAAAGAAAGTTTATACATGAAAATTTCAACTTACAAAAATCCAGGGACAAGTACTAGAAACCTTTTAAAAAATTTACGCTACGGTAACACTTAAAATATACATATATATATATATATATATATATGTATAGAAAAAGAAAGGCTTTTGAGAATTATAGAGAAAAGTTCTCCTACTCGTTGGGCATAATAAATATTTATATTTTAGTTATATACTATAACATTTTTGCCCTCAATTTTTCCTTTGGTAAAAACTTAGGAAGAGAAAATATAAGATAATGTCCCTCACCGGCTCCAACGAACTGTTATTATTATTATTGTTGTTGTTGTTGTTGTTCGTTTACTAGTTTACGACTTCCCAACGAACTTGTTCATAAGCTTAGTCGTAATATAGTTATATCTTATCTTATATGTTTTTGATAAAATATATATTATATGTGATGACTGATGACATCTATTGGCTATCGCATGCCCTTCGCGAGCAGCCATTTATTGGTCATGACTCTTGATGTCATCATGTTATTCATTTTATTGGTAGTATGTTTGACAAAAACAGTTCTAATTATTTTTTTATAGTTTCAATAGCTTTTATTATAATGTTTTCCTTATAAAATTTAAATAAAAAACAGTTCAAATGATAAAAATCAGTTCCAACTATCTCTTAACTAGACGCATTACTAGCCTTGTTGTGGCTTAACTATGTGTGACGTTTAATAAGATAAAAATAATCATCCCGATCATCTTGCGAGAATAATTCTCTAACTATGTATATACAATGTTTAATAAAATAAAAGAAAATTACACTAAATAGAACGATTTCAATTCTTAACTAAACAAATAGCACGCTTTTAAAAATATTTAAGTACATAGTATTTTTTAAATCACTTGCTTTTTTTAACCACTTGAAATTCCAATTTAATTCCTCTTTTTTCTTTTTTTTTTCTTTTTCTCTTTCTTTTCATTTATGTTTTTTGTTATCTATGTGCTTTTTCGTGTTTCTCTTTACGTCATTCTATACAAAAATAAATTTTGCTTTTAATCTAAATAGGCTATTTATTAAATACTATTATATTTTAATCTATTTATTTTTATTAATAATAACATAATTCTCTAATTCTTCCTAAAATAAGCCCCTTGATTTTTTTTATTACGAAAAAAAACTGGGCCTCCATGAGACAATGGGCCTACCAAATGGGCTTCAGTATGATGAGTGATGGGTAATTTTATGAACGTTATTTTTTAATATTTATTTTTTATAAATATAAAATATGTTTATTTATAGCACAACTTAACATGTAATATGAATGATAATATGACATAATTTTTTTAAATATAACATAAATAGACATAACTTTTAACAGTGTGGCATAACATATAATTTTCTCATGATACCCTTCTAACTAGTTTTTCTCGAGTAGGGACTAATGAGACAAATAATTAAATTATATTTATTAAATTAAATATGGGTTTAATTCGTAAATATTCGATACACGTCGTAAAATAATATTATTAAAACAATTATTGTATAATTATATAACACAAATCATGATATTATTATAATAATTATGCAATTTTTTTAAAAAAATAATTGAATTTCAATTTCACATCAATTTATTGCCATTTTTTGGAGTAAAACTATCCTTTAAGCCATGAAAGAAGACGTTAGAAAATGGGCACTAGGATTTTCAGGTTTTGATCCTATCTCCCGTGTTGCACGTATGGTCATTATTGCACCTTGCGTTGGGCGTGTCGCTTTCTAAACGGCCAAACAGACACTAGAAATCCCCATGAATTCAGAATTTCACATGCACACTTGCCCACTCACTTGTTATTATCTCTCTCCCACCTCTCTCCGAAAGAAAAAGATGTTCCAACTCCTCTTAGCTTCAGGCCTCATACACATATCCTTCTTTTTTTTTTGTTTGTTTGATAATTTCAGATATATATTCGTTGAGAGTAAAAGAATATCATTAAAGTTTGGTACCAAACTCACTTTCACATTGTCCTCACAAAACTAAGGTCCATTCACAGTCACCACCCATACGTGACCCGCCATCCCCAGCCAATTTTGATATTTATTTAGCAAAACTCTCGGCCGCTCTCCCACCAAACTCAAAAGCAAGGAAGAGGTACTTCCATCAAAAGTGAAAACAACATTCTTATAACCTTCAAAGGCGTTTTCGGGAATTTTCTACAAGTCTTTAAACGTTCGATTTGATCAAAATTACATTAATAATAATAAAAGCATATTCAAAATAATACGACGGGATACTAGATCTTTTTTAAATATCCTACCATGTATTTAAGAAAAAAAAGAAGCTTTTTGCAGCTTCAATATAAAAAGATTAAGTTGGTTTTGTTTGTTTGTTTCCTTTCTAATAAATTTATGTGTTTATTTGAACTGAGAATTTAATGCGTTACAGCTTCCTATGTGCCCATGCCTCTAAATATGTGTGTGTAAACTTTCGTCTGAAAACACGAGGCTAATTTGATATAATAAAGTCGTCGTGGATTTGTTAATTTTATGACAGCTTTTCTCCAAACGGAAAGTTAGAAAATTAAATATAAATAATAGCGCCCGAAGCGAACATGTTGCTGGACTAGTGGAGAACACCGCGAATATTTACTGCTAGAAAAATCTTGATTCTGCTAATCTATAAAAATATTCATATATGATATTAAATCCAAGTTTTAGATCATTATGAAATTAATGTTGTAAGGAGAACCTTCTCTTTTCCCCAGTAAATAATAAAAATATAATTAAGTTACGTATCGTCATGGATTTTTCTGTCAGTCGACGACCACGACAAGGTTCGTTTCTCGATCAGGACAACATTAAATGTCTTCTCAATTTTTGTCTAATAATTTAAATTACATGACTATGGAGGAAAAGGGGCACAAAAAAAGAAAAAAAAAAAAGAAAGGAAAAGTGATCAGATTCTTTTTATAGCGGTGTTTAGTAATGGTAGAAACCACTCAATTTTTACCATAATCTCAATTATAAATAATGTAAAGCTCTCATATGTTACAGCAACAATAAAAAAATATGTTACAGTATAAAACTCTCACATAGTAAAAATAGTTTCCATTATTGATTCTTAACACCTTTTCAAACACTTTATATATAGAATACTTCTTTTCCCAGCAAAGTTCAATTTGATTATAAAATGTTACATTTATTTGATACGGGCAACAGGGAGATATTTGAAAGCAACAGTTAGGTAATGAGGGCACTTATACGTTATAAATATTCTATTGCCAAATGTAGTAGGTTTTTAACGCCCTTTTTCCTTTCATGATTTTAGAGTCCACCACTGGTCGCAGGATTCTGATTTTTGGTAAGATTTGATTAACAACAATACTAAAAAGATTGTCTGTATATTTTTATTTTTAATTCAAAAACTGTCAAGCAATTGCATACTATCTTCCAATATGGGATAAGAAATATCGTACCCAAAAAAAATATCTGCCGGGCCAACTGATATTGTCCCCGTTTAGTGATTTTCATGATGCAAGTTTTCAAGGAAGAATAATATTAACATATACTCTTAACATTTTATAAGAAAATTATCTTAATTTTGAAAGAAAGCGTTGGATTCAAAAAAGCGATCTCAATAATTTGAACATTTCTTGGATTCAAAAAAGCAATCTCCATAATTTGAATAATTTCCTAGGACAAAAAATAAATTAACATGAATTGATATGAAATGAATCGACAATGCAAAACAAAGCGAATTGGGGTTGAGTTTTTCATTAGAAATTGACTCATAATTAACCATGATCAAATATTATTGAAAAGTTTTTATTATTACCTAGATATAATTTGAGAAGAGATGAAAAGTAAATCGCATATTGGGATATGAATCTTTAGATGATATAAATACAAAATCAATACAACCGACATTAGTACACCATATACATTAATAGAAGGTAAATACCATAACACAAGTTCAATAAACAGAGCCCATCTTTTATAATCGATATGGTGGTGCCTATAAGCAGATTTCAACCCTTTTAATTGAGTCATTTTTTCTCCAAAGCATCATCTAAAATTGGGACCCTGCAGCTGCAGTTCGGCTAATTAGTCATTTCATGCTGACCATACGTATTGTAAGGTGTAACCCCACTTTCTTGTTTTTCTAAAACGAGTTAAAAAAGCACATGATACATTTCGGCAATATGCTGGCTAGCAAGTTGGAGACCTGAAGTTTCAACGGGGGTTTGAGTTTGATCCATGTGGACATGGAGCCACCTGGTCAAGAGGGCCACCGCAATGATCGACTCCAATTAATTTCTCTCCAATAATTTCTTCCAGCTTCTTTTGGAACCCATGATATTTTGTTGGTTTCCAAAAACGCATTTTGTTTTTCTTTAAACGTTATTGTCATGACTTTCAAAGTCTCATGAAGTTAAAAACGCCTAGTTGATAGGAAAGTAGAGAGGCGGTGTTTGTTTCGTTTGATTTAATCTAGTTCATCTTGATTTGAACAGCCTTTGAATTGGTGTTTAATAGAATATTTAATTTGAATTAAAGTGATAGTTTAAACTAAACTGAACTGTCCAACTTAGAATTCAAGTCTCTCCTCCATTTCAACATTTCAAACTAATATTGAACAATGACTTCACTCCTATGTATTTATATTTATAATTCAACACTTATTTTTAATTAAATAACTTCTTTTTACGTATTTTATGTTTATTTTTTAATTGAATAATTTTTTCATATTTCAAACTAGAGTTATTAATACTCATTTAAACACAAATTCACATTAAATATCCTATACAAGTTAACATTTTAACCGCACATTAAAATATCAGTATGAATTACTGTTTAAACTACACAATTTAGATTTTTTTGATCCAAATTAATACAATTCGAACGAGTGAACTAAACAGGGAGAGAATGTTAAGGAGAAGAGTTTGAACTACGTTTTGTAGTATATGAGAGCTTCATACTATAATATATATATATATATATATATATATATATATTACTTCAAACCGCCCCTTTAAACATTATGCCTACCTTAGATGCAATTGTTATAGTGAAACATTAATTATTCTTCGAAAGAATTAGGTCTTAACTGTAGACTATTCAAACTTAGACACAAATCAATATTATATGTCATTAGGCGCCTTATTTTTTTAAAAAAATTTTCCCTATAATTTTGAAATCCCAGTTTAAAAATTTCACGTGTCTTTTATTTTTAAAACTCTACTCTAGCTCATACACTTGTCATTACTAGTCAGTTGTTGCCTTCTCCATTATGAAATGAGACGTCGTTTTAGCATACTTTGGTCAAAAAGTCTAAATCCTTCAAGGCTGCTACATATTTTTTTTTTCAAGCTCACGGTGAGAACTCGTTACCTACCATGAAACACTCCCAAATCCATAATTCAGAGAAACTGATGGTAGGCAACCTACTGGAAAAAATGGCAAATGATGTCCAACCCAACTGCTCTAACCAATACCCAAAAGTACAAAAAAAAAAAAAAAAAAATAAAAAGAAAAAAGCGTATGTCTTTTTCCGCATGGTGCTGGCCCTTTTTTTTTTTTTTTTTTTTTTTTTCAATTGAGCATCCTTTTAAAAAAATCCCCATATGCATTTCTATGGGCTGCTCTATGATTCCATGACCTAAATTTTCCCATAACAATCATAATATAAAATTATAAATATATAAAGGAATTTAACAAGAAAAGTGATCAAATATCCTATCTAACTTGGACCCCTTACCCTTTTTTTAATCTTTTGTGTTCCTTTGGAGAAAAGATAAATACAGCTTTAACATACATGTTCCAGTTTTGTTGCACTTGGTGCAGGAAGTATTTGGGACATGGCATAACAAGAAAATGATGCTTTAAAGATGTAGTTTTTTCTTCTTCTTTTTTTTTTCCACAGAACACCGTGGGTCAACATTAATCAAATTGATTAAACAATTATTATGACCAGGACCAGTGCATTACGAGACTCAATAGTTTAAGTTAAAAAAAGAAAAAAAAAACTCATGCAAGATTTCGGTATGATACAAACGGCATGCATTTTGAATTGCTAAATATAATGGGTTACTGGGGACGAGTTTTACTAATAATTGACCAATGAAGGTAAGGCAAAACAGTGTGTCAGGACTGCTAAAATCTGCATTAATTTTTTATCGATTATACTACTATTATATCCCAGTCAGCAAGCTGTCTTTCTCTGATTTTGACAATTTGAAAGCAAAGCCAAAAACAGTCCCTTTCAGATCCCAAAACCCATTATACCCAAAATAAGATCATGTCAAATACAGGCCAATTTTCTCTCTGCTAAAGATCAGTACTTTTTGGTTCGTTATCATTCATTTATTAGCTGAGCGGATGAAGCAATTGATGGTCCATTTTTAAGTCAGGTAATTACTCACGGGTACAGGCATACAAGGACAAAAATGAAGGCCGTCTTTGAATTTTTTTCTTATGATTTTGTATAAAAAATTTATAAAATTTATATTTTATCTTTTTAAAATTATAATTTACCTCTATAAACTCAAATTTGCCCTTTTTTTTTAGTTCAGTTACACTTTTCGTTTTTTTAAATTAATTTTTCTTGCTCCAGTGCCCTCTAATTACTATTAATGCTAATGAAGTTTGAGCATTTGCAATTTGCTTTAATTTGTAGAAGTGGAAAGCTCAAGCAATTGGCGGAACTTTACATCGGAACTTTACATCAACTTGGATTTTATCCATTAAAAATATAAGTCTTGTACGGAATCCAAAAAAAGATTATGGTAATAGAACCTAATTGAGTCCCTGTGGACCATTTTAAAGGTTAAAATATTGTTGCCGTTTGGTCAATCAACAATATAAATCAAACCAAATGATAATATTCAATATTTCTTTTGTTTGAATTATAATAAGTCAGATGAGGTGAATTCTAGCTAATGTCTGTAAGCAAGCACCTTTTGAAGATAATGATGGATTAATTTCCATCATTTTTTTAATCTAGGCAATTAATATTAATAGATTGTTTTGACCCTAAAAATTATGGTCCAATTAAAAAAACAACAAAAACAAATCATCAAATTTATAAAAAAAAAAGGTCAGAGTTAGAGGAAAAACTGAAGCTTGAGATGCCGGTCAGCAAAATACCAAACCTTCAACCACCTCTTATGATATTTTTTTTTTTTAAAGGTAATGTATTGCGCAAGAAAAATCATGGTTTATGATCTTTTTCTTGTTTATGAGGTTTTTCTCTTTGCCTGGTCCCTTCAAATCAAAATAGAATTGTTCCAAACCAACACTGTAATCAACGTAATCTCTCATGCGATATTGCTTCCTTGGCAAGTTACCTTTCCATGTTCTCACTCTTCACAATTTCAAGAAAAAGAAAAATACAAAGAAATAAAGTAAAAGGCAAGTTGTTGGTAATTTCATCGTATCAAAAATAATTAATTGTTGTCTCTCCATGCATTTGAGGAAAAAAAAAAATTAGGCAAGGCTTTTAAAAACAAGTCACTGAAAAAGGGGCAAATTGATGGGTTGAGTCTTCTCAAAGGGACAATGACATATTTTTCTTTTCTTTTTATTAATATTCTCGTAGAGGCCTTTTTAAAACAGTGATTTTTTTCAACTAAACAAGCAAAAATCTTATTTCCTTCTCGGCTTTTTATTTTCAAAACGGCTTGCTCTTTTTTTTTAAGAAAAAAAAAAGATATAGGAGAAAAAAAAAGACGTCACTTCGGATAAGATTTATAATATAAAGTTTAAGGAAAAGGAATCAATTTGTGGATTTTATATGACTTTATGGAACAATATATATTACAACAAAAACTGAGAGTGGGACCAATAGTCTTTATTGTAGCTGCCGTGGAGCATATCAGCGATGCTATTGCCCTGCATAAGGTGGGGTCATAATAACACCAATATCAAGTCTTGGATATTCATTTTATTTTATATTATTTACCTTCTTTTTTGAGGTCAAAATCAGATACTCAAATTTAACATAAAAATGCATTTCAATTTCCATGTACCTTATTAGCCCTACAATCATAGTAACTTGAATTTACAGTATAAATTCCATTAACTTCTATGTAACTTTGATCGATTAATTACGAGCATATTTATTATCAGTCACAGGGGAATAAACCTATAATTAATTGATTTGTTTTCCCTATAATTATTTTATTTCCCCTATGTAAAAAAAAAAGGTCCATTGTTCTTATTCTTTGCCTTTCACGCTTCAAAGAAAAAGTCGGGGCATTTTTAATGAACCTTGTGTTTAAAGGAGGTAAAGAAAAGGCACCTTTTGTTTTTTCTTCTTCTTAAAGAATTCGTGTCCATTTGACACTTCAGTTCTTATTATAAATAATATAAATCTCATAATAATTACAGTAACAAAACAAAAAATTGTTACGAAATGTAAATCTCTTATATGTTATAGTTTTTAAATTTAAAACTTCAGTTGCAACAGAAATACCAAACGGCCTACTTGTCTTGTTTTACATTATTATTATCTTTTTCACAAAAAGCCATGTGTTTCTTGTGAATGTTCCTATTTTTTTTTTTTAATACAAGAGGAGGGGGAATGCCACTATTTTTAAGCACAGTTCAGTGTTACTCGAACTCTCAACTCATAATTGAAGTGGAGGGACTTACAACCAATTAGGTTGCCATCTTTCGTCATGTTCCCATTACTTTTATAGCTCACAAATTTATAATTTAAATTAATGCAAAAAAACTCTCTAAGCCATTTATTTTACACACAGCAGTTCTTTCTTTGTTTTCTTTCCTTCTTTCTTTTTTTTTTTTTTTCGAAAGAGTGTGTTTATATCTCAGTACGTTAAAAATACTACCGAATTTCATTTTCAGGAAAAACATTGTTGATCCAATCGCATTCTAATTTTTTCTAAATATTTTTTTGTAAGCCACTCAGAAAATATTTATTTCTAAAGATTCATTTGCTGATTCGCTTAAACAAAATAATTTTATTTATTAACCCTTTAGATTATTCCATATGCACGTTGTTTTTTCTTCTTTTCTTGAAAAATGCACAACGTTCTTTAAAACGCCAAAATATGCTCCTCAAAAAAAAAAAAAAAAAAAGCCAATATGGATGATATAACATTCTTTTGCGAAGAATAAAAAAAAAGAAAATAAAAAAAGAAACCACTACCGAATTAAAAAATGTCAAAACAAGTGACCGCAGTTCATCGAATGGGCTCCACGTGGATAATTCAAGGGACTATAAATTAAAATAAAATTAAAATTTGTGTTTAGAAATATAGTAAAAATAGTTTTTGATTTATTAACAAATTTAATAAAATTTTACTGTTAATGATCATAAAAAATATACAATATATATCTTAATTTATTTATCTCTTCGTTAGAAACACAATGAAAAAAAAATCATCTCAATTGAATATCAAATAAGGAAATTATGATTTTTTTCCTCAATATAAGAGATAGTTTTAGTTTTTACTGTAGCATAAATATTCAAATATCAAAAGTTTAGGGGAGGATGAGAACTGTAAAAATTTATATTTTTAATACTCAAAGGATTAGAATTTTAAGAAAAACAAACACACATCCAAAAAATTTTAATACTAAAATATAAATTTAAGTACATTGAATCTAAATAATACTAAAAACAACCCGATCTTAAATATCTTACTAATATTAGTCCAAGACACAAAAAATAAAAATAAAATAATTTCCACTTAGCGCATAATCCGTGAACCTCGAGTCGTTACTCATAGCTGTTACGTGATTATATTTTTATGGGGTGCTCTCGTTACCGCCATGCTTCATTAATTTATTTTTTTCCACGGTTTTTATTTTTATTTTTATTTCATATGTTATTATTATTTAAAGATCTAATTTATTGTGATGGTCGGGTATTTATTCTATCTTTTAGATTTACCCATGGAAGCGTTTATATATATATATATATATATATATTTATATAACCGAAATACGCGGAATGTTTTACCTTTTGTTTGATTGATTAATACAAGGGGTGGTTGATTAATTGATATTGTTTAATTATTATTTGACATTAGTTGGTTATAATTAATTTTTTAGTTGAAAACCATATAAAGCTCTCACATGTTATAGTAAAAACAAAAAAATTATTACAATATAAAGTTTTCACATATTACGATGTTTATAGTTCTAACCAATGGTCCTAATTATTATGTCAAATGCTCTAATTATTAAGTGTAAGCATAAATAGTATAATAGTTTAGTTAATTGTTGTGTATGATTTATACCTACTCCGAAAAGGATAAGTAGGCTTATATATTGACCAGATTGAAATTTTGCAGTTTAAACATACTCTAAATCTCTTTATATTCGTCTTAAAAAAGTGTTTTTGAAATCATGACGTGGCGACTCATCTCCTCCTCATTAAAAAAACTCCAATCCTAAATTTGGAAACCGTGTATTTGTATATCCAATACCATTTCCGTTATGGACAATATATGAAAAAAAAAATCACAATAATATCTGTTATTACAGATTTTTTTGAATGAATTTATTACAGATTTCCTTCTATAATTATTACTAAATACAGATTTACTACTAACTAATTAGTAATAATCTATGCAGATTTATGGTGGTCCTTTTGCTTTGGCGATTTTTAGAAAAGAAAAGAGGGCTTATATAATGCTCAAAATATACTTTTGCTTAACTTTACTAAATTATATAAGATCACGATTTTTGCCCAGAACAAGGCCATAAATTTTAATTTAAAAACTTTTCTATATTTTCGAAAGATTTTCCATATTAAATTATTAATCATCTTGACATTTTTTTCTCTTCAATTTGACGTAAGGTTCTCATCCAAACCCTAATCAAAGGCCTATCGATCCTAACTTGCATTTAATGCTCAATCCACGCAGCGGTCACCAACCGTCGTTACCAGATCCCTCATCGAGTGTAATTAATAAAAATACCCACCACCCAATTTTTTTCTAAATTCAAAGATCATTTATTATGGATTATGAAGGGAGACCATTGGGAGAAAATATAATGTATATAATGTTTGATTCACTTGTGAAATCGAAAAATCCTTGATTGTAGTCTTTTTTTTCATAAAATTTAAATTCTTATATATTGAAACTAATGATCTAATATCGTTGTAGCATCGAAACGTCATTAGCATCAAACATAGCACAAGATACTATAAAATTTAAATTGTTATAGTATTTAAACTAATTATCTAATATCGTTGTAACATTGAAACGCCGTTAGCATCCAAACATGGCACAAGACAGTTTAAGTTTTTTGTACGTTATTTAATATATTTATATTGAACAACACGTAAACGTCAATTAAAAACAAATTTAAATTTAGACACGATTTGTGATATTAAATAAATGGGATATAAAAATAAATGATTTTTTAAAAGTATTTTTAAAATAAATTATCTCAATTTTTTTTCAATTAGACAAACATCCGTTTAGTAGTGATAAACTCAAATTTATCGAGTTTAACATTGATAAACTAAAAAAGTTTATCCGATGAATTTAGTTAATAACAAATAAATGATCATTTATTTAATTTTAAAAAATTATAATTATTTATTTTAAAGAGACTATTAAAAAAGACCCTAATCTAATTTTTTAAAAGTATATTTGACACATTATATTATATTATATATAAAAATATAATAAAAATATTTTAAATAAATTTAAACAATTATTTAAAACAAAAAAAAACATGTCCCACATGGAAAAGGTCAGTCAAGTGGTTTTTTTGTAGTTTAAAAATAAAGGTCATTTATTACCCACCTGATCTTTTATTTTCGTTTTTCTTATTTCCCTTTTTTTGTCCTAAAAAATGCCTTTGACCCTGTTTAACAAAATATATAATAAAACATACTCTCACAAAAAAAAAAAAAGATATAGAAAAGAAAAACAGGAAAAAGCTATTGTTAAAATTTTTATTATCAGTCTACCCACCCCACCCGATCCATTTGATTTTCTCTCCCTCACCTCCTCTTGTTTCTTTCCTTCTTTCTTCTCTTTGTTGTTCTCTTCTTCACTGTCAATGTTTCTTCACATCTCTGAAAGAACAGAAAAGCTATCTTTCAAAGTTTTTTGAAGTTCTTTTACTTCCCATTATTATCATTAAATATTAATTATTATTCCAGTGGCCGTACGGCGTCATTTCGAATCAGAGCTTCTTTTTGTCGAATCAATCTGCGGAAGTAACATCTTTGCGTAGTTGTGAGAAATCGAAGACCCAAAACTCGACTTTTCTCTTTCGAATCTGAAACTGAGAGAGGAATTTCTTCGATTTTTCTCTCTGTTTCTGAAGTCTGAAAGTAGTGTTTTTTGGGATATACACACACACACACGCGCGCGCGCACAAAATGCGGGAAAGCCAGCGGTTTTTGTTGGTTCTGAAGCCGATCGGAGATTCGCCGGCCATTTGATGGAATCGATGCTGTTGGTTCTAGAGTGCTCGACATTTCATGGAGGTGATGGTTTGGTGGAGCAGTCCATGTGCCGCCGTACTCAGATTTGGTTCCACGTCCCGATTTGCCCTTTTTCTTCTCGAGGTGAGCGAGCTTTCGCTTGTTCTCTTTGGTGTGATTTTGTGGCTTTTTTTAATATTGAAATGTTGATTTGTGGTTTTCGTTGTGTTTTTAGAAGTAATCGTGTAGTTCTGTTTGTTTCTTGAGAAACTGTCGCTAAGAGGAATGGTCCAAACGGAGGATTTGGGATTTGGGACTTAACACTGTAGCTTTCTACAGTGTCGGATCCTTTCCGTGACATTTTCCCGGGAACCAAACGGCGGCCTAGGGTTTTTTTTTTTAAGTAAATACAACTTCCATTGGGAAAGTTACAGTTTTGTCAATTAAATAAATAATTTATTTATTTTTCTATTCGGCAATCAACTTCTTTTTATGACGCTACTCTTCCGGTTTCGTTAATCAAATGATAAATCTTTGTAGGGTCTGTTTGGAAAATGGATTAGAATTGTGTTGATTTGGATTATTTTGATTTGAGTTTTGTGATTTGGATTATTTTGATTTGAGTTTTGTGATTTGAATTACTGATTTGAATTGCTTCGATGTTTGGACCAGCATTTAAAGTGTTAATCTGAATATGGAATTAAATTAGAACTTGTGTTTGGATAGATGGTGGGAAAAGTTTTGATTTATTAACAAATCTAAAAAATCTTAATGATCATGATCCTAAAAAATATGTAATATGGATCTTGATTCATTTTCTCTTCATTAAGAACATAACGAAAAAAGAATCATTTTAATTGGATATCAAATGAAAAAGTAATATTTTTTTTTGTTCAAATGTAAAAGAGGAAATTTCAGCTTTTATTATAGTAAACATATCCGAGCCTAAATAGTTCAAAAAGAGTAATTTTATAGACTTGAATTCAAATGATTCATTTGATTTGAATTTTAAGAAAACAAATACGTATCTAAAGGATTCTAAAGATTTGAATATAAAGAGTTGTTTGAATACATAAAACAAATGGCCTCATTATGTCTTCTGGGAAACTTTTATAGTGATTGAGCTGACAAGTTAGACGGAGATTTGTTATTTCCTTTTCTTCACGCATGCAAATTTCCCCTTTCGTGTTGCTTTGAACAATAGAGCTGACCTATGGTTTGATTTTGGCAAATAGAAGATTTGTAACATGCTTGAAGTCGAAGAAATTTGGGTCAACCATGTTACAAACTGTCCCAGTATTTTTTTTTAATTTTTAATTTTTAATTTCTTCTTCTTCTCTTAAACTTCTATTTGATTTCTTATACGCTGTTATCAGTCTACTGTTGTTCGATCTGCTTTCCCGTTCCGTCAAAATTCAAGGCTTTAATTAATCTAAAAATAATCGTAATGATAAACTTCTATTTGATTTCGCATGAGCTGTAATATGTTACTAGTTGGGTCCTGGGATGACAAATTTGCTGATTTTATCTCCCCCCACATTCGTGGGTTTATGGTTTGTGCCTCAGATTGCATTGATATTGGTATGTTTGGAGGCTGCTGAAGCAAAAACGTCAGAACACAAGTTACATTGGCAAGGCCCAGAAAAGGGAACTGAAACTATAGTGTCGCACTCATGCATTCATGACCAGATACTCGAGCAAAGGAGGCAGCCTGGTCGAAAGGTGTACACAGTCACTCCACAGGTGTATGAGGAATCTGGTACAATAAAACCCATTCACAGGAAAGGCAGAGCATTGCTTGGTATTTCGGAGTCATTAGAGCAACAGAAGGATGCCAAGCAGCCCATTAGGATATACCTGAATTACGATGCCGTTGGCCATTCGCCTGATAGAGATTGTCGCAATGTTGGTGACATTGTGAAGGTAAGTCTGATCATTGACAAAGATTAGCTTTGAGCTTGTGTGTAAAGCTGTATTGGTGAGCTTGGCTTTGTTTTTCTTTTCTTTTACCAGCTTGGGGAGCCTCCTGTGTCTTCTATATCTGGATCTCCTTCTTGCAATCCTCCAATTTCTGGTGACTGCTGGTATAACTGCACTTTGGATGATATAGCGGGGGAGGACAAACGGCGTCGCCTTCGCAAGGTTAGTTTTCTATTTTCCTCTTTTCCATGTTTAAATTTTATTCTGTGCATGATCGTCTCTGTCTGTAATCCGTATCAATTAATATTGGGATAGTATCAGCACCTAGTTTAGTGGTTCATATACATGTTATTAAGATTGTAAAAGATACTTTATTAGCATAGATGACACCGTGACAGTATGAGACTTGTAATGACTTAATTGGCTACAGCTGAGCTAATACTTAAATGCATTCTGTTACAGGCTCTAGGGCAGACAGCAGACTGGTTCAGGAGCGCCTTGGCTGTTGAACCTGTCAAAGGGAACTTGAGATTAAGTGGTTATTCGGCATGTGGTCAAGATGGAGGTGTACAGCTGCCGCGTAAATATGTTGAAGGTATCGTCGTAACAGTTTGATCATTTTCTTTGCTCATCAGTTGTTGTCTTCTTTTTTGTTTTTCCCCCCTATTTCTCTTGAATCTACTTCTAGTTGTCTTGACATAGAAGTTATATCTTAATAATTTCTTTTCGAACTTCGTTTCCAGAGGGTGTTGCTGAGGCAGATTTGGTGCTGCTGGTGACAACAAGGCCTACAACTGGCAACACACTTGCTTGGGCAGTGGCATGTGAGCGTGATCAATGGGGCCGCGCAATTGCTGGTAATTTACTGATGGACCTTGTTTTGTTGTACAAAATTACTGTACTATAAACTTGTAACCTTATTTTCTTCCCTTTTCATAGGCCATGTCAATGTTGCTCCCCGTCATTTGACTGCTGAAGCAGAGACTTTACTTTCAGCTACGCTGATACATGAGGTAGGTGGACTGTTGTCATTGAAATAACTTGGAATTGCAATCTGATTCGTTAGTAAACGACTAATATTGTACCTTCCAGGTTATGCATGTTCTCGGGTTCGACCCCCATGCCTTCGCCCATTTTAGGGATGAAAGGAAAAGAAGGCGTAGTCAGGTAAATGCTTTTGCTGTATGTAGTATTCGAGAAACCTGTTTTTCTTCTTCCTATTGTCCTCTCTTAAGGACTTTGTATGTCGACATTTTTTTTGTTAGCCATTTATGGGAATTTATTTGCTCTCATTTGGAGCTCAACTGTTGTCTGTCTTTATTTGCAGGTCACAGAACAAGTCATGGATGAAAGGCTTGGGCGTACTGTGACACGCGTTGTGCTTCCACGTGTTGTAATGCACTCACGACATCATTATGCGGTATTGAGTTTCTCTTATTTTTCAAAATCTGCAGTGACTTGTACTTTTTACGCACAAGGACCAATAAATGGCTGGTAAATGTTTCTTGGCAGGCATTCTCTGAGAATTTCACTGGTCTAGAGTTAGAAGATGGAGGAGGACGTGGTACATCAGGTATTCATGTTTGTCTCTTATAATTTTTAATGCCTATTTCGTCCAAATGGTTTGCTGTCGAGTTCTGTGTGTATATGCTATGGTGGAGTGTGGAGAAGGGATCACCAGGATGCTATGTGGGGGTTGTTGTAGAACAATAGGTGTATTCTTTGAACAAGAATACAGAATACATTAGAAGAAATGCAGCAGGGGTATCTTCTTGATGGTTGTTTTACTTTGTGGTCAGGTTCACATTGGGAAAAGAGGTTACTAATGAATGAGATTATGACGGGTTCAGTGGATACTAGATCTGTGGTCTCAAAAATGACGCTGGCTTTGCTCGAAGATAGTGGATGGTACCAGGCTAATTATAGTATGGCAGACCGCCTTGACTGGGGCCGTAATCAAGGGACCGAATTTGTCACCTCTCCTTGCAATCTCTGGAAGGGGGCTTACCATTGTAACAAAACTCAGTTGTCAGGCTGCACATACAACAGGGAGGCAGAAGGTTACTGTCCAATTATGAGTTACAGTGGAGACCTTCCCCCGTGGGCACGATACTTCCCACAGGCTAACAAAGGTATTTTATTTTTTTTAGGTGCTTTTGTAATTTGCTTTTATATATGAAGTTGGTTGTCCCCTGTGTTTGACATTTACTTAGGCGGTTGTCTTTATAGTCTACTTAAAAATCTAATAGATGATATCTTGTGTTTTTCTTTCATGCCACCTGCGATAAGGCAGGCATTCCTTGCAACACGTGTTTATTTATTTGAAAGCCGTTAATTTGGATAGTGTATTGTCTATTAGTTAGTCGACCGAATTATCTCCTAAAGTGAAGTTTTGATTACTGACCGTAGCTACTGTTGCAGGTGGACAATCCTCATTGGCTGATTACTGCACCTACTTTGTAGCTTACTCTGATGGATCATGTACAGATGCTAACAGTGCACGAGCACCTGATAGAATGTTGGGTGAGGTGCGTGGTAGCAACTCAAGGTAGGACTTCGACAGCACAAATGCAAAGCATGCTTGTGATGTTAACAAATTTAGGGAGCTTCACAATGCTTATTCTCTTTGGCAATGTATAGGTGTATGGCCTCATCGTTGGTACGGACTGGGTTTGTAAGAGGCTCAATGACTCAAGGAAATGGTTGCTACCAGCACAGATGTGTTAATAATTCATTAGAGGTACCTTTTTAAGATTTTGATTTGTAGGTTGTCTCATATCTTTAATTCTTTGGTTGAGTGGATGCATCAGGAAAATTTCTAACCTATTTGTAACATGCATATACATGGATGAACAATGCTGCAACTACAGCTTCGGGCATGTTTCCAATTCACTTTACTTGTTGTAAACTTCCATGCAGTGGAATCCTGTTTCTTTTTTTTATTATTCTATTTTATGTTATTTTATTTTATTTTAAAATCAGGTTGCTGTGGATGGGATGTGGAAAGTATGCCCTGAAGCTGGTGGACCAATTCAGTTCCATGGCTTTAACGGTAGGTGTTGTGTTTAGTCAAGTCATTGTGTATGGGAAATAGGGGAAATTTTATTGATTGATTAATTATGCTGTCTGTAGGTGAATTGATCTGCCCAGCGTACCATGAACTCTGTAGCACAAACCTACTTCCTGCGTCTGGACAATGTCCTAATTCATGTAATTTTAATGGAGACTGTGTTGACGGGAGGTGCCTGTGTTTCCTGGGGTCTCATGGCTCTGATTGTAGTAAACGTGAGTTTGTTTCTACGCACTTAGATTTTGCCTATTAGAAGAAACAACATACATCGTTTTCCAAAGTTCTAAGCTACTGTCTTAATGTAATAATTTGAGTTGTCACTGTTTCTTAACAGGTTCTTGTCCTAGTAGTTGTAGTGGACATGGAAATTGCCTTTCTAATGGGCTGTGTGAGTGTGAAAACGGGTATACTGGAGTTGACTGTTCAACTGGTAAATGGCGAGAACTTTTTAATCCCTTTTCATGACGACATTGAATATTCAGTGAATATGACGGCATTCTCCACTACTGGCGAATCTTTTCTGTTGACGTTGTCGTTTGCTATGCTATGCAGCTGTTTGTGACGAGCAATGCAGCCTTCATGGAGGGGTCTGTGATAATGGAGTCTGTGAATTCCGTTGCTCTGACTACGCTGGCTACTCATGCCAGAATAGCTCCACGCTTCTCTCTAGTCTTTCAGTTTGTGAAAATGTTCTGGAAAGAGATATTTCTGGCCAGCACTGTGCACCCAGTGAACCTAGTATACTGCAGCAACTAGAAGAAGTTGTTGTCATGCCCAATTACCACCGTTTATTTCCAGGTGGTGCTAGAAAGCTTTTTAACATTTTTGGAAGCAGCTATTGTGATGCTGCCGCAAAGCGCCTGGCCTGCTGGGTAAGTTGCCTGTCTCTTCCTAAAAGCCTTTTTATTTGCTCCTTTTGTTACCTCCCTGGTTCCCACTCTTCTTCGCATTGAATGCTTATTTCTTTCATTCCTGTTCTTCTGCCCTTCTCACACTCCCCCCGCCCCCCCACCTTCCCCCCCCCCCCCCCCCCCCCTTTCTCTTTTCTGAGACGTGCTCAAATCTTTAGATAAGCCTTGTGGGGCATGTTAATCATTAGTGATTTGACTTTTCATAGTTGATTAGTCATGTTTCTGGAGGATTTGCCGTCTGTTGCTGTGTTCACTTTGACGGTGAATTTATCTACTCTGAGGAACGCATGGTTTGTTAGCATGGTCATGTGTTTATACTGATGAATTACTACCTGTCAGAGATTCTATAAAAGTCGATATAAAATAGAGACATCTCATTACTTTCATGTTATTTTATAGAATAAACAACGCTGGTCTGTATATTTTACTAGGAATTTTGTGTCTTTGATATCAGATCTCGATCCAAAAGTGCGACAAGGATGGAGACAACAGGCTACGAGTGTGCCATTCAGCATGCCAGTCGTATAATTTGGCATGTGGAGCATCACTTGACTGCTCCGACCAGACCCTCTTCAGCAGCGAGGAGGAAGGGGAAGGTCAATGTACTGGCTCTGGTGAGATGAAACTCTCTTGGGCTAACCGCTTCCAGAGTATTTTCTCCTTGAGAGACAAGTCTGTAAAATACAGGTAGCTTAGTGCAAGTGTTTCTTATTTTTTATTTTTTCTTCTTTTGATTTGTAGGTTTGGCTTGTAATTTTCTAGGGTCTCATTGTAGGAAAAAAGATGGCACGTAATGCATGTGCCCTAGATGTAGGTTCCCTTCTTCATGACCCAATAATGATTAAAAAGAAATGTTGGGTTTTGAAGGTACGAGTCGTGGCATTCAAAGATGAAAAGCCACTTGTAGAGAAAATTTGAATTGTGTGCAAAGCAACCGAAAAAAAAAAAAAAAAAAAAGAAGAAAAGTTTTTTCAGATGTGTGAACAGAGGTTTGGCCGAAGGCCTTTCAAAGGAAATTTTTTTTTTTTTTAAAAAAAAAAGCGCCTTGTGTCTTTGCCCTTTTTTGCTTTTTCTTGTTTGCATATGATTTATTCCCTTTCTTATTATCATTATCTTGCGTGGATTTGTCATATAAATTTCATGAGATTTTTAAGTTTTTTTATTGACGATATAATTAAGAAGGGTATAATTGTGTCTAAGATAAAGGTCAGAAGTTAAAAGTGAGAAGAAAACGACAAGCTCTTGGTTGGCAAATGATTCTACGTTGTTTCAAGCATTTTATTTATTAAGTACAATACAGATTAGGTGCACGGTTTGTTTCGTGTTTGATTTATTACTCTGATTAACCATTTATCAAGTTACATGTTTCAAGAACGAACGAGTCACAAAGTTTGTCGTTTAATGAATTTAGCTCTTCCATGTCTAAATTTTGTTGGCAGAGTATTGTTTATTGTATTGCATCAAACGTGTCAATGCTGTCGGATGGGATAGGATTTTTTTTTTTTTTTTTTCCTTTTTGGTTGAGAATCGTTCGCAACTTTTCAAATGGCACGACATTTCTGAAAGCCAAACAAAATTTGTTTTGACAAAGAGGAGTTAACCTTTTTATACTTCTTATTTTTAAGTTTATTAAAAAATGGGGGGAATCTGTGGTTGTGTAGTGTTTGATCGAACGGCGGAGAAAAGGGATCTAGGGAGTTGTGTAGTGTAGTTGGGACTGTTGCATGTGATCTGTGCCTGCAGTTTCGCTTGAACTGAAGCAAATCTCCACCATCAATTAAATTCACAATCTGAAGAAAATTCTTTTCAAGGCTTTAAACCAAAGCATTTGCCTGAATTTTTTTTTTTTTTTCCTTTAAACGAGAGATCTGGATTCATTAAAGATCCTAAATGTTAAAAGTTAAAACTCCAAAGAGGGCGAAGAAAACAGAGAACGAATTGCATATTTGATTTCTCTTGAACTTAACCATTGTTTACCTTTCATTTGTAATTTTTAAACTACGATTTTTTTTCCTAAAATATCCTTCTCAAACGAGAGTAATATTTCAAGAAAGCAAGAAATTTGTATCTCAAAAGAAACTAATCACTGTAAGCAACCCACAAAAAGAATGGTCTGTGTAAAAACACCAATTAAAACCAAATGGTATCAGGCAGTGTTTTCTTGAACAGGAGTTATTTATTTATATATATATTTTTTCCAGAACAACACAACTTGAAATAAAATAGAAAAAATATCGTGGCCGAACAATTAAGAAGCGAGGCTCTTCAAATAGAGGAAAAAGCCAACCTCAACAGTGTATGAGATTCAAAGATTGCAAATGGTCAGAGTAGATGATTTTTTACCCGTAAAAAATTGGTCTTAGTAGATGAGAAAAAAACCCTCCTCTTCCTTTGAAAAAAAAAAAAAAAGAAGGAAAAACCACTATAGGAAACTAATTTCTTTAAGTATTCAATTGGTTGCATGAGGATCTTCCATCATTCCATTACACTAGATCTGTGATATGTGTGGTTCGAGGCTAAGTGTTTCCAAAGAGTTTGACTAAGATCCATCCATTCGGCTAGATCCACACTATCATGCGTGGCAAAGAAGGAAATGGCAGAAGGAAAAGAAGAGGCCGACTTGGGACTTGGGAGGAACTTTATTGGCGCCAGTTGGGTGCCGTCGGAGATGAGAAAGCGGAAAGATGCATTCTTTTTTTTCCCCAAAGAAAGGAAAAAGATAGAAAGAGAAAAATAAGTGTTTTAGCCGAGCATTTGACACCATTGGATCTAATCTTATTAGTTTAGAATCAATCACTAATGACAGTGTTATCGTTTTAATTTTCGATTTCATGCAACTTTACATTAAATTTAATAAATCTATATAACTTATCTCAGTCGCATCTATTAACACTCTCTATTTTATTTTTTTGCACACCTTTTCTTCAAGGGATTTTTACGCTATAGGTCACTAAACTATGTAACTTTTAGCACTTAGGTTATCATTTTAAGAATTTGGACATTTAGGGCTTGTTTGTTTCGATACTCGAATCACGGTTCGAATCATTTTGCTACAGTATTTTTTCTCACAAAAATTTAAATCTTCATTCAAATACTCGATTCAAATACTCGAACCAAACGCGCCCTTAAGTATCCAAAAACTTAATTTTTTGACATCTTAGTCTATATTTAAGAATTTGACGACTTAAAATTTTTAAACTCTTTATTTGTTAGCACCGTTGGTCCCCATCTTCTTTTACTATTAAATAATATAATAGACATCAATATTTCGAAGCTTTTTTTTTTTTTATTTCTTAGGTCCTGAAAATGTAACTTTTTTAAGAAAGGCTCTCAACAACTTTTTTTTTAAAGTATAATTCATTATTTTTTGTCTAAAAAAATATTTAAGTTCCCTAGAATAAATTAATTATAAAAAATATTGACAATAAAAGGATTGATTATAAATTGAAAAAAACAACAAATTCATGAATATGCATTTTTATTTTATTTTGGGTATGTTGGTTCAAATTGAAATAATATAACTAAATAACTATAACGCAACAATTAGTTGTCATATTTCCTAAAGATCTTTAATATAATTATATATAGTAAAAGTATATTATCGAATTGTGTGTAATTGGACAATTAATTGTTGTGTTTGTCTTTAGTTATTTGGTTGTAATTTGAACCAACTAATCCGAAATAATAGAATGTATGGCTAAGTTCTTCAATGATACTTGATTTTTTTTGGTTTACAGTCAATTATTTTGTTGTTAAGAATTATTATAATTAACTTTATTCTAGGGCACTAAACATTATTTTAGACAAAAAAAATAACAATAGCTTGTTTGGTAAATGGTAGTCTTAATCATTATTTTAGTTATAAATAGCGTAAAGTTTTCATATGCTACAGTAAAAAGAAAAAAATTGCTACAATATAAAGCTCTCACACGCTGCAATGAAAACAGTTTTAACCACCATACTAAATACCATACACGTTATACTTCAAAAAAAAAAAGGAGAGTTTTTGGGGATTTTATAAAAAAAAACTAGATATATGTTTTTAGGACCGAAGAAACAAAAAGGCCATAAAATCTTGACATCTCTTATATCATTTAAGAACAAAAAGAATATGAGCACTAACAGTGCTAACCAGTCAAGAGTTTGGGATTTTAATACCCAAATTCTTAAAATGGAGACTTATATAGTGTTAACAAATTGAATGTCTAGGAACCTGAATGTCCATATTATTAAAATAAGGACTAAGATGCCAACAAATTAAGAGTTTGGGGGCCTACGCGTCCAAATTATGAGAATGGGGACTCAAGTGTCAAAGATTACAAAATTTGGAGACTTATGGCGTAAAAATCCCCTTCTTTAATAAAACTTATTGTTATTGTAATAAGCAAAATCATTTTCATATCCATAGGCTTAAAACCCTACTACTCACAAAATTGTGGGTCTTATTCTAGTATGTAGTGTACTTTTTAGAGTGAGCCTTATTATTTGAGGTTAAATAAAATTTCTCTTATACTAACTATTAATAAAATTACTTTTAAGGGTAAAAATATTTTAAAAAATATTCGTTACATATCCCAGCTTAAAAAATATATATTATACTCTACCTTTTTCAAAATAGTGGAGATTTTAACATAAAAAACCTCCCCACAAAAAAGTAAGTAGTTTCTTTATACTTTAAAATTATTTTTTTTCTTATTCATTTTTTATTGTTTAATATAAACTACTTATTTAAACTATTTGAATCTATTAACTTGCAGGAAAAAAAAATTATTGTACTTTTTATATACTTTTTACATATAATTCGTAAGTAGTTTCTTTATACTTTAAAATTATTTTTTTTCTTATTCATTTTTTATTGTTTAATATAAACTACTTATTTAAACTATTTGAATCTATTAACTTGCAGGAAAAAAAAATTATTGTACTTTTTATATACTTTTTACATATAATTCGTTTATTGTTTAATATAAACGAATTATATGTAAACCATTTGAATCTATTGATTTACTAAAGAAAACTTTACAAATCGCGTTAATATACAAACTGATTGTAGCTTGCACTTAAGTAGCAAAGACATTTGGTTTAATAAAAAGAAAAGCCATATTAACAAAACTTACCACTGCTTATTTTTTTTTTGGTGGAATGAATAGTTTTTTTTTTCCTTCTAAAGTAAGTGGAATCAATAATTTGATTTGCAGTACAAGAATTTATATATCGCCTTTTTTGTGATATCAAGAGGCCCTTGTTTTTGCAATTATATCTTTTGATCATGTTCCTTTTTGCATTTTCATATAAGTTTGTTTGGTTGATAGGTGGGTGTAAGGACTTGTTTGATATTTTAAGAGGGGTATAACAAGTAGAATAAGGGTGGTTTAAGAAATGAAGAGTGTAAGAGACATATTCTAGTTGATTTTGATATTTATAATGACCAAATTATTTTAAGTAAAAGAGAAAAAATTAAACTTTCAAAAAATAAAAAATAAAAGCAAAAACACACAAAACATCTGTCCTTAGGGTATTTTATATATTTTTGAAGTTTAAACCTTTAGTATAAAGTATTTTTTAAGTTTTCTAATTTTTTAATTTGAGGATATTTTAGATACTTTTTTGAAGTCAAAATTGAAGATTAATTTAAAAAATGTATGAATTTGTATATTACATTAAATCTAAAGCTATAGATTCGATGAAATCAAAATCAAAGCTATATTGTTTGAATAAACTTAAGCTACCGAATTAAAAAAAGTAAATAGCTCTATTATAAAAGAAAGAAACAAAATGCGGAGCTTCTAGGTTTCGAAACGTTTTCGAGAACCAGAGACAGCAAAAAGATTTATATATGAATTCTCAATTTGCAAAACACAGAAAAGTGTGGTGTTTGGTCGGTGTGTTCTCATTATCAATTCTGTTCCATGAGTGTCCTGGTATTTTTCTCGTGTCATTTTCTTTCTCTAGAATCTTATCAACCAGTGCATTTCTTAAACCTGTTAGATTTTGCAAAGAACATACACAAATTCGGATCTGTTTACTTGGCACAAAAGAGAGAGAAGAGAAGAAAAGGAGAAAAAAATGATTCTCTTTTTTATATAACTAGACTAGATTGATAAGATTTTCCAAGTTTTTTTTTCCTCAAAAAGAGATTTCCTAGGTTAAATAATTAGATTTTTTTTTTCATTAAAAACACATAAAAAAATTAATGATCTTTATTTTTATTCCAACTTTTTTTTTTTCATTCTCATTACCAATTCAAAACCAAGAAACTCAATGAAACCACTTTAAAAAAAAAAATCTTAGAACATACCAAAACTGCCAACGGTAATGAAAGAAACATTTCCTTAATTCCTCAATAATAGAATATATAAATACCAAATCCAATATAAAGAAATGCAAATGCTAAATCCAATCCAATTAATAAATACCCTCTCCCAAATGCATGTATTTAAAAGAAGGCCTCACCCATACGATGAATGACAGTAATCAACCTGACGACCCGGTCGGACAAAACGTGATCAAGTAATCCGATCCGGAGCAGGTACAAGTACTGGTCGCATCGTCGTAAGCATAGCTGTAGGCCGTTGGGCAGGCGCTCTTGAAGATGGCAGAGTACTGCGTCGGTGAGCACGTCTGTGGCGTCGCGTGGTCCCCGGTGCAGCAAAACTCCGGCGCCTTGAACGCCTCGCAAGCGCTCTTGCACGCCACAACCGACCCGGAATCCGAACCCGCAACCCGAAGCTCCGGGGGGCAGTTGCCGTTCAGGTCGGCCATGCAGCCGGCGTACTGGCAGTCTCCGGTTCCCCCGACGGCCTTGACGCCCATCCCGACATTGTAACCGTCGACGAGGCTGACGTCGTAGAAGTCCTTGTCGGATGACGTGGAGCCTATTGTGAACTCGACCAGTGTCACGGGCGGCGCGCCGCCACCAGTGCATTTTAGCGGGCCGCAGTCGCCTGTCGCGCACGTGCCGTTGCCTGATTCGTCAAAGGTGCATCCGGTTCGGCCCCAGAACCGGCCCGACCAGCCCGGTGGGGCCGTGAGCTGGACCGACTCACCGGGCGGTAACACGAAACCGCCGTCGCCGAGTTTACCTGCGCCGTTTCCGGAGAGTGTCCCAGGCCATACCGTGTGGCCACAACGGTTTTGGAGAGTGAACACTGTTGCATTACCTACGTTAATATTGCCTGCATTTTTCGATCACAAAAAAAGCATAGGTTATATCATAAACTTGCATGTTAGGTAATCACAGCAACTAATGCTGCACGAACAATCTATAACCAAAAAGTACATGTGAACATATATTTTTTCCCCCTAAAAAAAATAGTGCAATCTATAACGCATTTGTTAGAGCTCTTTACCTAAGGAGAAAAGAAGAAGGAGAAGAAGAGAGAGGGACGTGGGAGTGAAATTTGCCATTGGATTGGAGTAGTTTGGGATTTAACTTAAGAATTAAGGTGGAGTAGTACTTATTGTGGGACAATGGGAGATTGGAGAAGGGAGAATGAAGGTTTTAAAGGAGCGTTCTCGTCAAGTTAATATTGGAAAGTTTGAATAGGAAGGTTAGTATTTAAAGTGTGGAAGCCGTACACACATAATTTAGGGATGTTGACTTACTTTCTCCGATCTTTACGTGATCAATTAAAGTTGTGGGGGGTTCTTTCCGGAAACAACTAAAATTGTGGGTTTTGTGGGGGAAAGGAATTTATATCACTTGTGGTAAGGAACATACAACGCCTCTCCACACAGCCAATAACAACTCGCCATGTTGTCATCTGAGCTCTTAACGGCCAATGAAACTCGTATAAATTCCAAGGTTTGATTTATAATACGGTGAATATAATTTGGATACTATAAATTAAAAAAAAAAAATACATTGAAAGTTGGTCCGTCTCATTATGCATAATATATATTTCTAATGGGTCTAATGTATTTAGGGCAGTTACCTGTTAAATATTAATTTCCTTTATTTTTCTTACATATATTTGGTGAAACGAATGAAGAGGAAAGTAATGAATATATAGAAGTTTTCTACAAAAGGGCAACTCAACCCCGAAACTGCTCTCGCATAGGAAACGGAAAACAACCATCCAACGGCACGTGACAAGAAGTATCAAATCACGTGACAAGGACTCCTACCTAGGCACCATCACATCAAACACAGAAAAAAGGATCAACTTGTGGGCAGTGTCGTCAAACAAACACCCACGCGGGCAAACATCAGCTCGATCTCCCACTCTCACACGTCCTTGGGCAGTTAAAGCCCCACGTGCTCCTTCCCCCACAAACACTTGCTCCACCTCCATCCGCTCATTTCCCCTTTTTTATTCTTTTTCCTCTTTACATATTTCCACTTGTAACGCCTATATTGCAAAAATTTCATGTGTCTACAGACATAGTTGGAATTATATATTAGAACCAAAAATATCTAACATATAAGATAAAATCGTAAATTACAGTTTAAACGGTGCTCTCAAACAAACCGAGAAACTTTCTTGATTTTTTATAACATTATTTTGTTTTTTACTTTTGCGATTCCTTAATAAAATGTTGATGACAATGAAATCTTGGCATCAACCCGATAAAAGCAAAAAATGGACTGATCTTGTAAAATGAGTTTAGCTCATAGATTAGGAAAACCAATTCGCTTATAAGTTTAACCAACCCACTAAATAATAAAAAAGGTAAAGAGACAAATGGATATGTGCCTTCCGATTTACTCAATGAGACAATTGCAAAGAGCACCGTTCTATAGTTTCCCTTAATTATCCAGGCAAATAGTCATCCAAAAACGAGTTTTTGTTTTAACTGTCTCATTATTTTTATGTCGATTGGTTGGGTGGATTATTGCCCACATGACGGTAACTTTTTTTAAGTGCTTAGCTACCGAATCCCACTGAAGCATCGTAAAAAAAAAAAAAAAAAAAAAAAAAACCAACAAAATGTGTTGGACCGTTGCATGTTATTAGCTAGGATGGTCTGGATTCAATTTCCCTTTTACAAATAATTACGATAAAAACATCCAAGTTAACTTAAAATAAGTCCTAATTTATGTATATTATGTGGCGTCAGTATGATGGGGATTACTTTGAGAGAAGAGAGGATTGCTACTGTCATAATCTTGCAGCTTTTACCTAACAAGATTATAAAAAAAAAAAAAAAAATTGACCGCTAATTATAAAGTCAGCAAGACAACTGAAACCTGCAAACACGCAAAGAGAGGTTGAAATTAGTCATAATGTCTGTGATGACCAGTCACAACATTTCTCCTTTCTGTTTCTTTTCTTTCTTGACATGGAATATACACAGGCTTTTCCTAGCCCGGCTTCTTTCTCAAATCAAATGAAAAAAGTATCCAAAAAGTCTACATCAAAATTCTTTGTATATACTGATATTTTGCTTATAGTAAGCAAGAAGAACATTCAGAATTTAACACTATAATTGATGTTTGCTTGGCTAAAACTGTATTCCCTTGCTAGTGTTATCCATTTCTCGTTTTCTTGAAACAAAACATTGCTCTAATAGAGCCTCGAAGTGGCGTCGGTTGAATGTTCAGGTGAGTGGCTAAAGCAAGATACACACAGGACAAACTTATGTACATTTTAAACCAGACAGATGAACAAAAAGTAAGATAAGTGAATATGGCAGTCAAAAGAATTACCAACCCAAAATTTGCGAAGCACTTCAATGAAGAAAGTTCTTCTTCTGTTCCAGGGTTCGGGAAATGGCCTTCAGCCTTGAAATTGGAGAGCAACTTGTCCTTGAGCTGGAAGGCATCAATTAACCAAGAAGAAGCTTTACCCTCGGATGATGGGATATTCTTGACAGGAATACGCCTAACATGGATGTGAACTTCCAATGGATCCAAGCCAAACACATTGTCTAAGAAGGAAGGGCAGTTGTTCTTGTATGCAATAGTCAGATCATAAACTGCATTCAAATGGAAAATCCAGTTCAAATACCTTAAAAGGAGAGAAGAAAAAACAATGGAAGAAAATAAAAAAAGATTATGGGGGTTTTTTTGGTCTTATTCTAGCAATAAATCCACATCCATGTCCAATATTAAGGTTTACAGTTCGAGTCCCCAACTACAAGTTAAAAAAAACAGAATTGCACTTGTTGATGATATGCAATAACCATAAAGAATAACAATTACACATTTCATGAACTACTAAGTGTGTCCGTACAATAAATATTTTTGCAAAGTGTTAAAGACTAAACCACATTAGCATAGGTATGCAAAAGAGAGAGAGATAGTAAAGTGAATGTTAAGATATATCAGACAAAGGAGAGACAACCATGAGCCTAAGACAAACAACAACCCTTTCTCATTTTCATTTTTTAAAGGACAAACGGGAGTTGAATATTAGTTATAAATAACCTGCATCCAAGGAATCCCTCAGAACTTCCAAGCAGGCACAGAAGCCTTTGGTTTTCGGAAGTAGCACATTGGACAACACAGGAAACCCAACTTGTGCTGCAAATTTCTGACAGTTTTTGCTTTTTTGTTCACTGCATTACAAGGCAAACAAACAATAATTTTTCTCTATAACCCAGTAATAATATATAGAATCTTAATTGCATTCCTTTATAAGATTCTGATAGGAAACTTATGGCTCAGACCACTATGAGACAGCATTAATATCTTCATCAACAAGAAAAATGCATGTACATTTGAAATACAGGAGGGAAAAGAGAAAATAACAGGGCAGTACGTAAAATCAGTTCCTTCAGGGAAAATAGCTAGCCACAAGGGATCTTGAGGATCCGAAAAGTTCGAAAGCATTTGTCGCAAAATCGGCTCATCGACTTCCCACTTCCTCTCCAAAGGGAAGAACTCCAAAATGTGAAATCCCCAACCAAAGACAGGCAGTTTCATCAAGCTGCTCTTAAGGACATACTTGATATGCCCGAGGCACCCCTTTCTCAACGCCAGGTCCCACAAGTACATCCAATCAACCTCAGTCCTATGATTGGCAATAACCATAACACGTTCCTTTGATGGAACAACATCTCCTGAAAAAACCACCTTTGTCCTGTTTATCTTTTCAAACAGAAAAGGCCACAAACCGAGCCAGATACCCAAAAAGAAAGACGTCGCTTTTCTGCTGAAACCGATGCTCAAGAACCGCAAGAAAACAGCTCCGGGAGCTAAGTATGCGAGAAACATGAAGGCAGTGGAGAGAAACACCACCAAGCATATCAGACCCCTTATGAGTCTGAAAAGAGTCAATGGACGATGCTTTGAGGCAGTTTCCGATTTGAGGGGCTTACAATTTTCCATCCCCTACAACAACAAAGCTGTAGTTTTAATATATGCCTCAAATTTCGTACTCATATTTCCTTCAAGATTTCAAACAAAAGAAACCAAATCGTCAATGTTCGACTAGCAAAATGCACCAAGATTACGTAAATCCATGGTTTAATTCCCCAATATTTATTGAGCGAAAAAACGCAAGATATTCATCGATAGCGAATGAAGAATCTGCACTATTTGTGATTTTGTTTCATTGATACTCGCATTATACTAAATCTTACACTCAAAATCTGCTTATCTCACCAAAAATTCAAATCACATATGTATCAGACGTTCAGATTCAAGACGTCCATAATCAACAAACGGACACGATTTCAAAGAATTTTTTTTTCTTTTTTTTTTTTTTTAAAGAACTTAACGATATCTCGTGTAATAACTGAAAACGACCAACGGAAAAAACAACATAATTTTGAGTCAAGAATTCGAGAAAACAAAGGTTACCTCGCTTCTTTCTGATAAGACTTGGATTGTATTGAAATCCGGCGGAAAGAAGGTTGTTATAAGATTCTTTCGTCTTTATTTTTTATTTATTCATGATTGTTTGCAGAAGAGAAAATAGGAATGGAACACTGGCATTACGGCTTGAAATGTTGTTGTCTTATGGCAGTGGTATTTTGCCATTCTAGAGTGGAGAGATCAGAATCGCGTGGGAACGAGTACAGCGATTACAACGATGTGATTGGTTGGATGAATGTTGAGGGGAACAATGTTTGGTGTTGGCTGGCGGGCTGCTGATTTTTCGCTTTGGATTTTATGTGGTGGCGGGCGCTTGATATTAGATTGCGCGTAAAGCAACGCAAGTGGTTGTTTCTTTGTTGTATTTTGTGTCGTTTTCGGTGACGAAAGGCTCTCTCGTCCATCGTGCTAGTCCTTTTGCCTTTAGTGCTAATCCCAAATTAGTTTGATATGGCGTTTCGCGAACAGGTTGAAACTTGAAACTTAAAAGTCAAATGCTCTTCAGTTTTTTTTTTGGCTTGTTTAGTGGGTCTAAGACTCCCAGTGAATAGGCAATTGGTATCCTAATGAAATTATTTGACTTTTTGTGAGTTATAGAAAATTTGCCATGCCATTATTGTATCAATATTGTAATATTTATGATTTTGACATTAAATTTCCTTTCAAATAGGTCAAAGCATCAAATAGAAACCAAAGAAAAAAAAAAATCTCCTAGTATCGCTTTTTGTACAAAGCATATTCCTAAGGCCTCATTAGTGTTCCACAATGCATATGGGCATCATCCATGAATTCTCAACTCATGCTCAAAGAATCTTTGTAGGCTGATTTTTTGGTGGGCCATGGAATACCTGTTCATCATTAGCCCAAGTTGATTTTTTAAGAGAAAATTGACGGCATATCAAAAGTTTTATGTGATCTTTAACGCATGCCATAATTTTTTTTTGGCTTGGATTTATTTTACGTTTTGCTGATCTTTAACAAATTTATTTGAATGGCACAAAGCGAAAGCTTTCATATTTATGGTATGAAACCGAAATTTACGTTTCTTTGTGGCATTCCTTAAGATTTCTTATTTTTTTTAAATCCCGCTTTGGGGATTGAAATTAATTTGATGAAGGATAGATGGCTAGACAAGCAATGAATAATTAACCCAATGTGAGAATAGTCAAATGCTTCCTTAGCCAAAGATTCCATTCTCTTAACTTCGGTCGCCCCAAAGGCCCAAGACCTAATTCTAAAACCTTCCTATTAGCTTGAAAAACAAAAATCTCCATCCACCAAATAGTCAAGGAGAAAAAAAAAATTCAGATTTTCTTTTGCAGGGATTTCCCTATTAAACCTACTTCTGGGTCTCTAACTAAAAGTCGAGCCTTAACCAAAAAAAAAAAAAAAGGGTTAGCAGCCTGTTGGAAAAAAGATTGCTGTTGTCTTGACCTCCATATATAATATATAAAGAGCATTTTGCTTCGTCAAACCTCTGTTAGAGCCTCTCAATCATTAAGAAGACATAAGATTAGCTAAAAGGGGAATAAAGTGTGAGAAGAACCCTTCACAAATCAAAAAAAATTGTCTGGTAAAGATATTTCAAGGAGCTAAACCCTCTCTATGAATAGAGCTACTTTTGTTCTAATGACGAGAAGGATAGAAGAATCAAATCTTATACACCATTCTTTGCCCACGTTTCTTTAAATTAATTCCCAATACCGTCCGATTTCGTGTACTAACTATAAATTCCTACACCTTTGTCATCCTAATCACCGTCAACATTTTTTTTTTATGCCGATCTAAAGTCATCCTCCCTAAAATCCCATAATCGTCTCCAAGCATGAATGAGGATCATCTTTTAGTAAAAGCCAAAAGTATCTCAGTCGTCTGCACAATACTTCTTGCCGTCCTGTAGTGTTTTTCTCACTTAAGAATCACCCTATAGCCTTGTCCACTCTCGCTTGGGAATACCAAACACTAACGTGCACCGACTTGCCTCATATGATATCCTCATCAATCATTTTATTCTTTTTATCCCGCCTTTCTTTGATCTCATGTTTTCTTTCTTTCTTTTTTTTTTTTTGGATATTTCCCTTATTTTGTAGTTTGTATCAAGGTCCATAATAATTATTTAGCAACAAAATGTATGTTTGAAAGAGTAGTTCAAATCAATATTTTGAACTGAAAAGAGTAAAGTTTTCACGTGTTATAGTAAAAAGCTACAATGTAAACCTCCTTAAACCTAAACTAAATGTTTAAACTACTCTTCCAAATATCCTAAAAATGGGTCCTAAAAGCTATTATTCTTCAAGCTACTCTGAGCGTATCAATCTACATCAAACTATTAAGGGTCCTGCAGGAGCCATCCCCGGCAATCAACAAAGTCCATGATCAAAGAGGAATGCTAATTACAGATTCTATTTCATGCTCTTTTTCATATGCTATTTTGTCCTTTTGACATGTGTCATTTCAATTATCTCAGATAATCACACTTTATAACAAGCTACATTTTTTCACCCCTATTTGCAAGAATACCATCCTTCCTTTCTAACGCCATGTTTTAGATATTTTTTGCACCCATTATTTTTAGAGTCATTTATCTCGTTAGACCTTGTATTTTAAGTTTATTCAAACAATATACCTTTGATTTTTTATCTCATCGAATTTGTATCTCCATATTAAATTAAATACACAAATGTATACATTTTTCCAATGAAACTTTAATTTTGACCTAAAAAATTGTCCAAAATACCTTCAAATTGAAAATTAAGATAACTTTAAAAAGTTTTTTAAAAAATTTATGTTAAGGTTTTTGCCTTTAAAATTGTATAGAATACCTTCAAAGTATTTCGTGTGTTTTACTTGTGTTTTTATTTTTGTTTTCTTCTTATTTTAAGAAAGTTTTAATTTTTCCTCTTTTATTTAAAGATAATTTGATCATTTTAAAGGTCAAAATCAACTATTGACTGAGATAAGGTATATATTTGTATATTAAATCTAATATGAAGATATATATTCAATGAGATCAAAAACCGATAACATATAGTTTTTGAATTAATCTAAAATAGAAAGTATAAAAAGATAAATATCCTTTATTTTTATAAAACATTATTTTACTTTTGCCCTCGCGTTAAGAAAAGAACATTTAAATTTATCTAAACTATGATAAAAAATTGATCCGAGTAAAACATGAATTAGTCTAGAGAAAATCAAGAAAAGCAAACATTGGGAAATTTACAAAATATTTTGTCTTGAAACAATGTAGCAATGCAAGAAAGCCAGACTATAAGCACACTTGCGGCATTTTACAATTTTTGCTGTCAAAATATCATTTGACGGTAACATGATAATCTCTTAACTTAGTTTGCCTACAAAAAATATGTATTCCCCAAAATTTATTAAAAAAAAAAAAGTGTGAAGGGATTTTACAATTTTTAGTCCGAGAAATGATTTGAGACCAATACATGTGTAACATCGTTAAGAAAAAAAAAAAAAAAAGTCGTCTAATCACCTCAAAATCTCATACTAACTCAACCACATTTCTCTTTAACAATCTTCTGATCATGCATATTTATTATGTAGAGACGAAACCGAGCCCTCCATATCATCAGCGATCTTGGTTTTCCTAAATCGCATTTTCAAGAAGAGCAAAAGAATGACACCGTTGAGGACAGAGTTGCAGACCCAAGCCCCGATCCCATTGCACCCTCCATTGAGAATCAAGTGCAGGTGAAGAACCCCCAAATGGCAAACCAAGTTGAAGCAGAGCAACAGCACCTGGCAATTCACCACGAACACCGGAGCTCCGCCGTCGCCGGCGGAGACGGCACCCCCAGGCAGTCCGATCTCGGTCCAGAACCGGTACGCGTAGACGACGGAGTAGATTAGAGTCGTGATCAGAATGGCGAGGACTTGAAAGGACTGGGAGAATTCGAGCCAGAGAAAGGAAGAGAGAATGAGGGTTGATTGGTTGAAGAGGCGGAGCGGGCCGAGTTTCCGGCGGCGGAGGACGGAGAAGAACGTGCGGAGGACGTGGAGGAAGCGCGTGAGGTAGAAGACGTACGACCAGAAGAAGACGCGCCCCGTGGGGCGCGTGCCGAGCGGGAAGCAGAGGAGCCACTGCACGGGGTTGGTACGGTTGTAGCGCCGCCACAGCCACCGCGTGTCGCGGAACTCGGCGGCGGAGGAGAGGAGAGTTCCGGCGAAGATGACGGCGGAGATCACGCACATCGCGAGGCTGTGGACGGCCGGGATTGGCCCAAGAGGGACTGGCCGTTGTTTGAGTTGTTTCCGTGTGCGATGGCGGCGGCGGAGGAGGAGGCGGGGGAGGGTGTTCAGGAGGAAGTGGAGGCTCGTGGCGGCGGCGATGTAGAGGGTGATTGAGCCGATGAGGAATGACCACGTGGAGCCCCATGATTGGGTGGGGCCCCACCTGAATTCCACGATTTTCGGATGCTCCGATAGCCAGTACTTGATCTTCTGCATTGTGGATAGTTTGTCGTACTCGTACATGTTTTCATTCAGCAGCGTTTTTTTTTTTTTTTTTGTGTGATTAAAATCGTATAGATGGAATGTCTGATTATTACGATTGCCTTTAAACGGGAGCTTTGAAAATTCCTTAGTCTAGAGGGACGTGAAGAAGAAGAAAGAAAAAGGCACGAGAATAATAAAATTCAATGAACAGTTTAGTTTCATGTGCGAAGATGGATCGTTTGGAAGGTCACAGGATTATGATGGGATGGGACCAATTAAAAGGAGTGAAATTTGCGTATGGTGTGTGGCACTTCCATTCCATTGGATGAGACGATGCTTACCAAAGTATTTTTAATCAATTCTTCCATGAGGCGCAATTTCCATTTTTCTTTAAAATAATTCTTCTAGAAGCCAAACGCTCGGCGGTGGACTAACATATTATTATTATTATTATTATTATTATTTTGTCAATCTTCGAAGTTTTTTTTTTGTTTTTAGATTTATTCAAGATACATATTTTGACTATTGGTAATCAAAATTCAAACTTTTGAACTAATCGTTAATTGTTTTTTATATGATTACTAGCAAGAATTTGTACTAATTGGTAGCATTCAGCATTATTTATTATGTTCTTGTAATAAGCGGTTATAATTGAAAATGTTGGTTTGAGAATCGTAATACGTGAGACCATTATATAGTAGCAAATTTTTTTTTTACTGTAGCTACTAAAAGTTTTATATTGTTTGGGTTACAATCAGGATGCCAAACAAAGCTTAGAATTTTTTTTTTTCTATCATTAATTTGATGACTTTTAACTAATGTGTACTGTACATGTGTGTTGATATATATGTATTTCTTTCGCTCGTTAACAGTCAAATTGCGAATTTCGGGCATTGCTGATTGCATCTAGAAACTATTATTTATTGACCACTTGCATAAAATGAGAGTGTGACATGTAATTAACAACCGAGAAGAGCTCTTGCATTCGTCATCGATGATGTTTTGTTATCGGGAAAGTTTTCGTATGGATCCTAAAATTAATTGCAATAGTTGGTAATCATCAATTTTGGACTTTGGAATTTACATCGGATATGAACGACAAAGTTCATCAGTTAGTCTCCATTGTCGTAGAAGTGCGTTGTCTTTGATTTCATCCCCATCAAATTAAAATGGAGGGAAGAAAATTATGTCAGTCTTATTTTTGACTTGAGGGTTTGGTTGTCTTAATCTTCGTCTTCCTTTCCAGATTATGATAATTCTATAAACGTGTTATGTTCAAATGCTCTGGTAAATAAGTTCCAAAAAAAAAAAAAAGCCCTGGTAAAAAATGACGTCAATATAAGAATGACGCGAAAAAAACAACAATAAACATGATGATAGAAAAGCAATAATATAAAAAACACAACAGTGTCAAAAACAGCATAAAATTATCGGCACCAAGTTGAAAGAGACTGAACACAGAAACAATAATGACGGCTAGAAAATTTACCCTTCAAAAAAAGAAAACAAAATGAATAAATAAATAAAAACAGTAACCTCAGAAACGACAACTCTCAATAAAACGACAAGAATGACAAAAGATGAAAATGAAGTCAAGAAACGACGCAGACTAAAAAGCAACAATAAAATACGACATGAACTTAAAATCAACATAACGTGGAAACGGAATTACACTCTATCGATAAATACGCTAAAGAAAATACACGTAATAAATAAAAACAGATGAACACGACAGTATTGTAAGAAATGACGTCATTTAAGGACATAATCAATACATACACACATTCACACAGGAAGAGCAGTTAAATTTTGGTTTGAACCAATTTTAGTACAATATTTTCTTTATAAAATTTAAATTGCAAACGTTTTTTCCACTCAAACCTATTGGTTATCTTTCCGGGATATAAAAGAGAACTTGAAAATAACAAAATATAGAAACGTAACTTTTCAATAACCTAAAAACGACAACAACAATAAGCGAGACATACAAAACGACGATAATTACTGAAAAAACAATATCAATTTGGAAACGATTAAGCCGTGAAATAACGATAATGTTGATCACAATCGTACCAAAAGACGATAGTAACCTCGTAACCGATTGTACAAAGTTGGAAACAATAAGAACATGAAAGCTGGACATTAACATGCAGAGCACAAAAAGCTGGACATCAACAGTAAAGTTGACATTGATGTGATAACGACAACCACCTAGACGAACGAAATGTCATGAAGAATTGACGTAAACTTTTTCTTTGTTTTGTTTTGTTTTTTTTTTTAAATTTTTAAAGGACAACAATGAGTAAAAAACGACGTCAAGTAGGGTACGACAATAAGTTAAAAACGAGAATAATTTCAAGAGACATCTCAACTCCCAAGTCATCAAGCGTTATAAATAACATATCCTTAGAAACGAATTAATACAAAAAAAAAAAAAAAAACTTATAAAACGACTTATAAAAAAAGAAGAAGGACCTAAAGAAAGGAAAATGAAATGGAGATACGACATAAAAAAGGTTAATTTGAAAACGACCAAACAAAGAAACGACACAAATTAAAGAAGAAACAACTAGAAAAATGATTGAATGCCGTTTAGGAAAGAACCTGGAACTAAAGTTTTGAATTGAAAAGAATGTAAAATATGAGAAAACATACTGTTGAAAGTTTAGTTAGAATTGAAAGCCACGCTACGAACACGGTAGCATCCAAACTGCCAATAATAATGTAAATAAATGATAGTGACGGACTATGATAGTAACCTCGTAACTGACCTTAACATAAAAACGATAAAGTACTTTAGAAAAGCAACACGCAAAAGGCGACATTAACTTGGAAAACAACACCAGCTTTATTCCCGGAAAAACGACATCACCTTGAGGCGAGAGAGAGAGCATGGAAACATCGTAGTCGTTTCTTTTCGACGCTAAGCTAAAAAAACGACAACATTTCTACGCGAAAAAGAAAAAAAACGACAACAATTGGATAAAAAAAAAGTTGCAAAAAAAAAATATATACGGGTAGATATTGGAGGCACGGAATCTACGGACAGAAAAATGCCAGCAGGACATAGAAAACAATCCACTCTCTCTCTCTGTCTAACTATGTGCGGGGATTCCCAATCCCCGCAACACGCACTAAACGAATAAACATGGCATAGAAACGTCAGATTATACCTTTCGCAAAAACCCACAATTCCCTCTCTCTACCTTCTTGGAAATTTCTGAGTTTCTCCTTCGACTACTCCTTTTCTGACTTGGGATCGATCATTTCGCTCCATTTTTGTTTTTCAAAGGTTGGTAATTTCTCTCTCCCCTCTTTATTCGCGTTTTATTTATCTATTTATTTGTTTATTTTTTTTCAATTTTAATTTTGAGTTGCATATCCGTTCTTTCATCCTTGATATGAGATCTTGATTTTGTAATATTTATTGTATGCGTCTAGGAATATATAAAACCAATTTAGAGATCACGAGCCGTCTGGCTTTTGGAAAGGACGAGAATATGTGATGGAAATTCATAGATTTTTTTTGGAAAATTAAACGGATCTCGCTTTAATTTTGGAAAACAATGGCGCTTCCAGAGTTTCTGGATCGCCATATGCCTTGTGAATCTGAGTTGTTCTTGAATTTTCGTTGACCACGGCGTTTCAATTTTGACTTTATTATTAATTGAGTTGGTGATTATTTTTGTGAATATCATAGGACTGTGAGATTTTTTTGGGAGTCAGAGGGAGGGATGGCAAGTGGGTTTGGTGGATCGACAAGCAGGACATCCCAAGGTCCTTCTTGCTCAACCAATAGCAATTGCAATAACAATAACAACAACGGTGATGCTGGTAGTTTTGAGTGCAACATTTGCTTTGACTTAGCTCAAGATCCCATTGTAACTTTATGTGGCCATCTTTTTTGTTGGCCTTGCCTTTATAAATGGCTTCACATTCACTCACGTTCGAAGGACTGCCCGGTCTGCAAGGCCCTAATTGAGGAGGACAAGTTGGTTCCTTTGTACGGCAGGGGAAAGTCGTCGACTGATCCTAGATCAAAATCGATCCCCGATGACAATATCCCCCATCGCCCTTCAGGGCAGAGACCGGAAACCGCTCCTCCTCCAGAACCGAACCACTTTCCCCATCATGGTTTTGGATTCATGGGAGGTTTGGGAGGGTTATCTCCGATGGCAACCGCGAGGTTTGGGAATTTCACTTTGTCCGCGGCTTTTGGTGGTCTAATCCCGTCTTTGTTTAACCTTCAGTTGCATGGTTTTCCCGATCCCGTGTATGGTGGTGCTGCTGCTGGTTTTCCTCATGGATTCTCAAATTCATTTCATGGTGGCCATGTGCATAGATTTCATCGCCGCACGAATCAAGGACATCAAGATTATTTGCTCAAGAGGGTGCTTCTGTTTGTTATAATATGCGTCCTTATTGCTCTTTTGTGGCAGTAGACTAAGAAAGAAAGCTACCATTGCTGGAACTGCTAACGGTTTCCTAGGGTGCGCGCGTCTGTATATCTGTTAGTATACATTTTATAATTTTTTTTGCCCCTCTCTATATGTTTCAGGAGTTGTTTAAACGATAATTTTCTGTACTTTGCTCTTTGGTAGCTTCGTTTGTGTTTGCGTCAGCTTGTTGAAAGTGGCTTTTCTTGTCTTCGTTATTGTATTGGGGGATCTCATTCTCTTGAGCAAAACACACGTAGATGGAAGAAATGTACATATACGGCATGTTGATGAGTGAAAATTTGTGCATTTCTTACACTTAGGGGAATGGTAAGGAATGTAATATTGTAGAGGAGTGATGTAACAGCTACAATGAAACGCTTCTGCCATGTTCTTTTTATATGGATTGTCATGATTTTCAACACATGATGATTATTCGATTTTACATATGAGCAATAAATTGGCCCAAAAAAAGATTTATTGGTTGACATGTTTTTTATTGTCAGTGTTTGATTACTACACCAAGATATCACTTACAAGTTAATATTTTTGTTCAAAGACTAAATATTAATGGGCAAGTTAACTTTATTGGATTTCACCTTATATAGTTGCTTGCACAACGTAGGACCCATTTGTCACAGTTCTTATGTTTTGAGTTAGTAGAAGAAGAGTAGCTTTTCAGTAAATATTTAAAACTATATTTTAAAAAGAGTTTAGATAAATCAAAATAGTTTCAATTTTTTTTAAGTTACAAAAATATTATATTAAGCTTTTAATGTATTATTAACACTTTGGTAGAAGTTTTAAAGTCTATTTTAAAAGTTTTTTTTTAAAAAAACAAAGTCATATTTTAGGGTTTTGAAAGGAAGCACTTCCGAAAACTAAGATCTTTTACACTTTTCGAGCCTTTTTTAAACTTAGGAAGCTAAAATGTGCTTTTAAGAAGCCCTCTAGACAGGCCTCTAATTTGATGATAGATGTTGACTATTATGGAACTTGCATTAGGGATTAAAAAGATTAAGTTGGTATGCAATTTGTTGTCGTTTTATTATCTTTTATGAAGAATATGTTGTATGCGACGCTTTTGTGTGCATCCATGAATAATGAATGTGCCAGGTTTGAGTCGTGAGGAGGGCCCAACCGGATGAATGAAAATCTCTGCAATGCATTTTACATATATATACATGCACACACGTGCGCATTTAGGTCCATTTTTTTTGGTCGTTTTCTACTTTTATGCCGTTGGATTAGTTATCTTTTTAAGTTTTTTTTTTTTAATGATTTTCTTTATAGGGTTCAGCAATTCCATCTCCGTCCTCAATTTTTTGGCGTTGTTTTATGGTTTTTCTGTCGTTTCCTTTCTCTTGCTGTCAGTTTATTTTTGTTGTCGTTCTCAAGTTTGTATGTCGTTAATTTTTTTTTTTTTGGTTGTTCACTTGTTTCTCCATTATTGTTGCCCTTTGCTCTTTTACTTGTCGTTCGTTGCATTATCTTATTTTTATCTTGCAACTTTTTCCGTCGTTCCCTTTTTATTATATTTCTCCAGTGTTTGTCTTGTACTTTAACTTGTCGTTTGTATTTATTTATTTTTTTTTAATGTCGTTTGTCAGCCCCCCCAGCCCGCCGCGGCCCCCCCCCCCCTCCTCTCTTTTTTTCAGTTGGGATTTTAGCAAAGTCATCCTTTTTTTGGAACCTTTATCAGTAAATGCTCAAACTCTTCCACATAGACTGCCGTTACGATTCACCGTAAAAGCAGAAGCTAAATAAAAATGCCTTTCTTAAATTTGCTTTTCTTGTTTTGGTTTTACTTAATTTACGAGTGAGAGCAACACTAATAGGAAGAAGACGATGTGCTCTGTTTTCACGTGAAGGGAGCAAATCCGGCAAAATAAAAATTCATTTAATTGATTCGTTCATTAACAAAACAGTGGAAAAAAAATTTAAAAAAAAATCATTTTCTGTTGGTTGGCCAAAAGGCCGTTAAACGGCGAAAAATGTATTGTCGTTTGTTGCAACATATTTTAATTATCGTTTTACAGGTTCCATAGTTTTTTTTTTTGGCTTCGATTTTGCCCCTTTTTTTGTCGTTGTCTTCCTCCGTATCCTACCATTAAATGAAATTCTTAGCATTGAAGGGGTATAATTTCAGTTTTTTTTTTTTTTTTTTTTGAGTTTTATGAACTTTGGAACTCGCCAGAGCGTCTATATAACTAATTGTGTTACTAATTTTCTACGACCTTTTACCGGGGAAAATTAGAAACAACAAAGGATAAGATTTTGTAACAATGTCTTTAATCTTTATTATTTGTTGCTGCTTTGATCTCTATTTTTTAAACATTAATTATTTGCGGTTTAACATAAAGTTGCAATATTTGTAATGATGATCACATTTGCATATAGTACATAAACATTGTTAACTTTCAAATTTCAATGTCAATTCATTATTAATAATGTTGCAAGATCTATTATTCTAATAGTTAATATCATAGATTTTTGTCTTTCGATTTCAATAATTAGTTAGTGAGCATCATTATGTAGATGCAATTTTTATAATAATAATAATCATAATAATACTTGCATATTTGTAACCAATTCTAGCTGACCTTTCAAAATTTTTTACTAATTTTCATATTAATATAGGGTCACAATTTTATACTCTCAGTACTATTAGGGATAATAAGTGACATTTCACGTGTAATCTATAGTTTTATAAAGAGCACTAATATTTAAACATAAAATGTCATTAACTCTCCCTTGTATGCTGACTTTTTTGCACGATATATTCTATTAATGATTAATAAATTCAGAGGGGGAAAAGAATACAATAATATGGTTAATGAAAACGTATTAATACTTTCTCAAGTTTCTGAGTCGGAATGGAATTATCTGTGTACTCGTTTTCCTTTTTTCTTTTCATAAATTTCTGATTTACGCCCAAGGAATATATTCAATTAAGAAGGAAGAATAAATAAACAACATTTACTATTCTGTCGGTTGGATTTATTCCATAAATTTTTATAATTAATTCTTGCGGATCCACTTAGACTATATTTGTCTTCTACTGGTTCTGATAAGCCTATTCTGCCCGGTAAATCATTTGTGTGGATATATTGCAAGTGAAGATTTTAATCTTAAGAAGCTAGAACTTAGAAGTACATAGATTTAAAAAAAAAAAAAAAAAAAAAAGCTCGTGTCGCAAAACGGACAAGGATGTGACACAAAGCAAATAATTCATCTCTACCGCGTGGAAAATGCAAGAACCAAATATAGCCAAGGTGACGCATATGGTGGCGTAGAGAAAAAAAAATAATTGTGGTCTTTATAATTTTAGCTGTTTAATTAAATTTTTTAACAATCTAATCTATCAGCCTGAACACTTCTATTTATAGTAATATTTTTAATGTAAAACTTTGTTCTATCGGTAAGGCAAAACGAAGTGTCCTATTATAAAATTTTTCTCTAAGTAATCCAAATACAATATACTTTAATAGAAATGTTAATATGTACATGTATGAACATAGAAATGATACGAGTATTTTTGTTAGAAAATTAGAACTTTCAACAGTATATAGATTACCTGCCGATGGTACAAAAATATGTTTCTTAACACTATAGTTTATTTTTAATACTCTTAGAAAAGTTCTCTCTAGAATTTTGGTTGGTTGACCGCAAGCTTTTCATGGGCTATTATTGATAAGCAGATTTTTCCTTTAATATATAAGCTAATTATGCTTCATCCTCTTTTGGTCACGAATTAAAAAGAAATGACTATTCATCTTCCAAGTCCATTGCATGAAATTCCTGCTTAAAATATATACAAAATATGTGTGTATATATTCCTGTACATACATAAAATAGAAGCAGCTTGCTGCAGGTGGGAAATGAGAATGGCGTACGAAGACTCAAAGGAGAGTTCACTATTAAAATATTTAATATCTAATATTAGTTTGACCCAATTCTGATAAGAGAGAAGTCAAAGACTGCAGCTAGAATGCAATTGACATGCACCGACGACGACGTGTACTCGGATGGCCTTAATACTTTGAAACTGGTATTTCATATAAATTATTCCTTGAAAAGAAAAGGAAAAAAAATTAAAAAATGAAGTTGTGGGTGTTTTTTAGATGCCTTTCTAATCATTGAATCTAGTTAAAATATGACAGGAATCCACCTTATCCCTAGTAGGGGCACCTGCCCCTACTAAAGAGAAACAAAAGCACTACATTTATTGTCCAAAAATTATATATAGACACCATTTTAAAGAATGTGCCACTTCCATTCTTATTCGCATTAGATAGTTTTATCAATTTGAAGTTAATATAAAACTTCACATTTTTTCCTCTTGTTTTACAAAACAATTACTCTCTCTCTAAATATATATAGCTAAAATGTCTGTCTTGCTTTTTATTCCTTCACTTTTCCAAGGCTCGTTTGACTAAGCTTTTAGTTGTACTTTTAATCAGTAAAAGAAATAAAGTAAAAGCTATAATTTTTTAATAAATATTTAAAATTATATTTTTAAAAGAGTTTTAAGGGGTCAAAATGATTTTTTTAAGTTACAAAAATGTTATATTTAAGCTTATAATGTATTATTGATACTCTGATACAAGTTTCAAAGTCTATTTTAAAAATGCTTTTTTAAGGAGCCATATTTAATGGTTTTGACAAAAAATACTTTTAAAAAGTAAAAATAATTCTGACAATTCATTCAAACGCTTTTAGAAGCAGTTTTTAAAATTAGAAAGCAAAAGACAATTTAAAAAGTCCTCCCAAACAAGCCCTATATGTCAAAAGATTGTTTCCCAAACTATTTTAATATAAGTGATTTGTTTTAATGTTTATATTTTTATTTTTTTATGCATATGATGGTTTTTTTTTTCTTTTATAATGTATGTTTACACTATTATTAATTCCTCTCAAAAAAAGTATCTATAACTAACTAGAAAAGTTAAAAAGTTCGCCCTAAATGTTTTATTATATATTTTAATTAATAATATTTTTTATTTATGCTCTTATTTTATTCAAATTTTAGATCTGTCATTAGTTAACATCATATTTTTAGACAAATTTAATGACATCGACAGATTATTTTTTCGGTTTTACCAAATAAATTGCCAAAGATGAGAGGAGATGGTTCCAACAGATGTTAGACAAAAAGGCATAGATAGCATGTGCATGGGGTGTACCTCACTCAAAACTTTAATTTGACTTTTATTGCCAGTCGTGACACACACACGTTTTTGTCGGTGACTCTTGAAACTGTCAGTTCTACGTCTTTCTTTCTTTCTTTTTATTTTTCAAAAACGTTTAAGAAAAAAGAGTCTATAAGAGCTGTCAATCATATGTTAAAATCACGACATCATCTAAAATGTTCGGTACTATTTGTCATCTTGTGTCAAAACATATTTGCATCAATTTATCCATGTAATATTTACTGTCTATTCTACTGGTTTTTCTTTTCCATTTTGTTTCTGCTAATTATATATATTGGCAAGTCACGATTATCATCCTAAAGTTTTTTTCTTTTTTGGTGAATGATTATTGGTTACTTTTACGAAGGGAATTGTCTTTTTTTTTTGGTAATAATAATTGTTATTTTAGTCCTTAGATTAATTTTTTATTAATAATATAGTATGTAAATGTTTAGATTGAAAATTTACATCGTGCCATACAAAATGACTCTTAGTAATAAGTTACGTTGTAATTAATTGAAAATTAATCTAAAGGCAGAAGTCCTTGCTAATATTGAAAAAAGAATAGTTTCGTGAATGTTATTACGATTATTATTCTAAATTTCGTGACAAATAAAGGGTTTTAAATGATGAAATGACTAAATTTATTATCTATTAATTATTAAGGCACTTGCAGGTTGACTATTAGACCGTTTAAAAGAACGGTTGGAATTAACAGTTTTGGTGTGAGAATCATAGCATGTGGAGCTTTATTTTGTAGCAATTTTTTTTATTTTATTATAGTGTATGAAAACTTTATACTGTTTATAATTATTACTGATGGTTTTAACCATTTTTTCAAATGACTTACTCATCTTTTTGAAACCGAAGTGTACATTTTTTTTTTGGGTTGAACCGAAGTGTACTAATTAGTAATAAGGGACTCATTGGTAATAATATATATTGCCCAATAATTTCACAGCCCTGTCATTAAAGTCTAATGACTTGCTGGATTGACCTTTGTGTTCAAATTATTGAATTTTTAGATTGAATGAAGCCTTAGCTAATTTCGGTTTCATACCTGGGGGACCAAACTGCATTAATCAATACAATCGAGCTGCCATAGGATCGGAAGAGGGACCAAATTAATTAGATCATCCTGATCACATGCAAGAATGTGATTCATCAAAACTACTATTAAATTCATTATAACTGGTACTCAGTTAATATTTATACTAGATATATCATTGTCAATATAAGAGTTACACCACTATAAATATTTATTATGATGAAAAAAATATTGATTTATATTTTCTTTGCACAAGGCAATAATCGCGATCAAGGGATTAAAATAATTCTGCGATCAAAGGATAAAATAATTGCATGCTGACATCATAATACAATACAAGTCAAATATTCTTGTAAACAAGGGGACCATATACTTGTTTTTATGTTTGCCTCTAGAACGTAAATTATTTGTTATCTCAAATATTGAGTTTGTTGAGAAAACACGTCGGAAGTTAAACATTGTATCATATGAGAGCTTTATATTATATTAAAATTTTACTTTTTACTGTAGCATGTAAGAAATTTATACTATAACAATTGAAACTTGTTATTTCTAATATGTTTCCCAAATGGACTCCTCAAAGTTATTACTATGGCCAAATGAAAGACAAACAAAAAAGTGTTTGAGAAGTGTGATTAGATCTAAAACTTTTGAATTGAAAACTATAGTATATGAAAGCTTTACACTATAGTTAATTTTTTCGATCATTGTAACATGTAAAAGCTTGATACTATAATAACAAAAGTTTTTGTTAGAATTGATTTTATCAAAACACCTAACAAAGTTACAGTTGCCAAAGTGAATTATATTGGAGTGGTTTTTTTTTTTTTTTTTTGAACGTATGACGGCATAAAATATGATCAGAAATATATTGTGACTCGAAATGGAATGAACTGTACTTGAGATCCCATGGCCATACTGCCTTGTTTGTGAGTACTTGTTAATTCAACGTGCATGTAAACTGTAGAGAATAATGAGAGCAGGAGAGAGAGAATATTTTGGACATGGGTCTGAGTACTACTTTTGCCTGTGACATTCTTTATTATGCCATTGTCCGTGGCTTGTTCTAGGGTCTGCAATAAGGTGCTACATATAGAGAGACATGCTGGGCTACTAAGAAAGAAACGGGAAAAATGAAGAAAAAGAAAAAAGCTCTTATGGAATAACATGTTTTTGATCTTGCCCATAGGCTCATGTTATTTTAACTATTAGATTGATTTTTAGCAGTCTAATCTGTGACTTTAGACGTTAAAAATTTGCAATGCACAAAGTAAAACTATTTTTAGTGATAGATCATTCCATTGAAAAATTGATTTAATCGTTAAAATGATAAAACCTTCTGATAGGGTCGAAATATTTGTGCTAGGCTTTGCTAGAAAGATAAATCCTTTAAGAATATTCGGAAAGTAACGTGATCAACGTCTATAGTACCTAAAATCTTGATCACACAAATCTTTTTTACATTTTCTTCTGTTTTGTTTGTATACATGGATATAACAAGACGTTATTGAGCTTTGAAATTAAGGAACCTGCGATTGAGTTGCAAGCAAAGTATGACGCAAAAAATTATATACCCGATTCGACTATGATAGGGAGAAAAAAGAAAATTAAAGAAGCATCTGCCACCAAATGAGTAAATGGAATTATTAGGTCATCACAGTGATCACCTAATACATTTTCCACATATGCTTCATGTAGTTTGTACAGGGGTAGAATAAGCCAAACTTAGTCACAAAGTATGATTTTTTTTTTTAACTTTTATTTTTTAACTGTCTTTTTTTTTTTTTGGGAGGACGCGGTTGGAAAATAGTTTTCCCAGACGGTGATGGTTCAACATATATATGCATATATAAGAGAGATTCACATGAACATATATAATATATATAAATATCAGGCATATATATATATATATAAACAAAAATATAGAGTTATATATGGAGTTTGTAATTTGATGATGAAGCATTGAAAACCAGAACAAAAGCGTCCCTACAAGCAAGATTGTGGTCCCGCATGTACCCCTAATTAAAGGAAAGGTGCATGGTGATGAATCTGGAATCATACTATCACAATGGAACAAGTCATGTCAACAAATATATCGATGGACTATAAATCCAAAATCGATTTTTCCTTTTCTTGTATTTTTCAGTTCTCCTTATAAAAAAGGCGAGTTGATAAGTCTTCTGATTTTTTTTTTTTTGAAAAGAAAAATTTTCAGTTCTTATACTTGTTTGTTGAGAAAATAAATCGTTTTAAACACATAAAAAACAAAAATGCGATCTAATATTCTAAAATATGTTTACGACTCTCCTATAATGTTCATCTTAAGCAACAATGACATTTTTTTGGCCTAATGATATATCTCCTGATAAAGCAAACATAAAATAAATAGATATATAAATAAATTCCTAAAACACGTTGAACAGAAGTATTCAAAATTGAACACATCCGAAGTATTCGAAACGTTACTTTCGTTACCAGACCTACATTAATGTGGGTCAAATTTTTTTTATTAACTTAAAAATAAAAATTCAAACTCTTTATTTTTACTTTTTAGATAAAATTGAGTGTAATTTTTCTGTTTAGATATGCCTACCATTAATTTAGATCAAAGTTTTATTATACAGGAATTATAGCAAGAAAAGTTCCTTTTATCTAAAATTACAACGGCTTTTCAATCAATTATATTATGAATAATATGAAAATTTTATACTATTTATAACTAAAATAATAGTTAAAACCATTCGGTGTCAAACAGCAATGTTAATTCCACTTCATATATCATTTTCTTCTTCCCCGCCATAATTAATTAGTTTTGACAAAATTTGTGGATGGATATTGATTAAGACGTCAATATTTATGAACAATAGATCAATCACGACATATGACTTGCTGACTGCCTGCAGGCTCACAAGTACTAACAAATGCTTATTTTTATTCGTAGTTAGGAAAAAAAAGAATAGAAATAATTTCAAGTGCCACATGATAAATTTCTCATTGGATTATTCTTGACTTAAGCCCTCTCTGAAGCTCTGAGCTCCAACCATCCAGCTAATATAGCTTAATATTCTTCCTCCTCTCTCTTTCCTACTTTGGAAGCAAAAAAATAATAAAAAAAGAGCATGTTATATATATTTTTTTGGGAAAAAAAATGTCGTGTTGTTAAGCCCACCATAATCTCCCCAATTTAAAGCCACACAGCCAACCAGGACTCATCTCCCTCAGAGACTCTCTCAAAGGTCTCTAGTCTTTAACACACCAAAAAAAACAAAAACAAAAACCAGAAAAAGAACTCTCTAACACACACTATGAACTCCAAATTACCACTCTTTTCTTTCCTCTTCCTCTCTCTTTTTCTCATAATTTCTGCAAGTATTTCGGCCCAGAAACAAGTACAATTCAGAGAAGCCCCTCAGTTCTACAACTCCCCAGACTGCCCTTCTCTGGCCGCCGACGACAACGAGGCCGAAATCGACCCCGACGAGAACGACATGAACCACATATGCTCCGACCACGCCGTCCACGTGGCAATGACTCTTGACACCGCCTACATCCGCGGATCAATGGCGGCGATCCTCTCTGTCCTCCAACACTCTTCCTGTCCACAAAACATCCTCTTCCACTTCGTCGCCTCCGCCTCCGCCGACGCCTCCCTCCTCCGCTCCACTCTCTCGGGCTCCTTCCCCTACTTGAAATTTCAAATCTATGTCTTCGACGACTCTACCGTCTCGGGCCTAATCTCCACCTCCATCCGCTCCGCACTCGACTGCCCCCTCAACTACGCCAGGACCTACCTGGCCAACCTCCTCCCGCTCTGCGTACGACGCGTCGTTTACCTCGACTCCGACCTAATCCTCGTCGACGACATTGCCAAACTCGCCGCCATGGAACTCGGAGAGAAATCAGTCCTCGCCGCACCGGAATACTGCAACGCGAATTTCACCTTCTATTTTACTCCCACATTCTGGTCCAACCCTTCCCTGTCCCTCGCCTTCGCGAATCGCAAGCCTTGCTACTTCAACACCGGCGTGATGGTGATCGATCTGGACCGTTGGCGAGCCGGCGAGTACACGAGCAAGATCGAGGAGTGGATGGAGCTTCAGAAGAGAATGAGAATCTATGAATTGGGATCTTTGCCTCCGTTTTTGCTTGTTTTTGCCGGGAACATTGCTCCGGTGGACCACCGTTGGAACCAGCACGGCCTCGGAGGGGATAATTTCCGAGGCCTCTGCAGAGATCTTCATCCCGGTCCGGTCAGCCTATTGCATTGGAGCGGTAAAGGCAAGCCGTGGGCCCGCCTCGACGCCAACCGCCCCTGCCCGTTGGATGCTCTCTGGGCGCCTTACGATCTTTTGCAGACTCCATTTGTTTTGGATTCTTGAGAGAGAGAGAGAAGGGCAGACAGAGAGAAAGAGAGAGAGAGAGATTGAAGAATTACGTTCGTAGATCGATCATGATCATCATCATAATGAAGCTTAGTTGGTGATTAAATTTGTGTTAAATTTAATGATGTGATCATGAGCTTATTTTGTAGATTTTGTAGAGGTCAAGAAAAAAGTTAATACAATCTGAATCGTATAGAAAATGTATAAAGCGTGATCAAATTAATTGCCTTGGGGATCTAAACAATAAGGGATGTACGTATAAGCTTATACCAGATTTTGTAATCTGTACAGCAAAAAAGCTATATTTTGAGTGGTACAATTATGAACATTTGTTTGTGATTAAGCAATATGCATATTTTATTAAAGTTTTGTATATATTCTTCAATGCCTTTCCATTTTTTTTCCTTCTTTTTTCATTTAATAATAATATGCTTAATTTTTCGTCGCTTTCTTTATAATCAGTTTTAAAGTTCAAAATTATATGTACGTGTGTAAATATTAGCTTTTCTTTCGGTGTATATTTATTGAATAGGTTTTTACTTTAAATGCTGTATGTTTTCCGTATGATTCAATCTCTGATTGATCACGGTTGCTTGTATAACTTACTAGTAAACTCACACTTGACTATCAAAAGATATAGAGTTTAAATCTCTCCTTTAAATTAAAAAAAAAAAAAACTTTTAAATTGAATCCTTCACTTTCCTAGTTAAAAAATAAATAAATAAACCCTCAAAACTAATAGAATGTCCAAGCTTTCTCTTCTTTTTCTTTTTCTTTTTCGTTTTTTGTTAAGGGAAGTACACTTAAAAACATGATTTAGTTTTATCAACCTACCAAATCAGTATGCTATTTGTCAAAGCTTATAATGAGGATATCCAAAGTTTATATATATAATATATATATTATATATATACATATATATTAAGTTGCTTTATTAAAAAAAAAAGGGAACTAAAATGAGAAAAGTAATTGCTTGCTATCGCACCACTAGAAGAGTTCGTGAGAGTATGATTAAGCTATCCTGTCTAATCAATAATTGAGGACAGACACGGTTTTATTTTTGCATATGAAATTCCTCTTTATTTAATTTTTGTGTTTTATTTGCATCTCTCTACTCTTTAGGTAGTGTTTGGTTTAACCAGATGTGGCTGGAAAGGAAATTTGCCAGCTGATATAGCCTCTTTAAGGCATTTAAAATAACATATTTGCTGCCATAAATAGTACGTTATTCATTGTAAAGGACAAAGAATGTAGAATTAATTAAAGGAACCATAATTACTATTAATGCATCACAAAGCAATAAATATATATTTTTATTTCAAGAACCCAATTTCATGGCTCAGATTATTAAATTTAATGTTCTATTTTTTTAGTAGGGTTTCAATTTCTTCTTTGACATTAGAAATGATTATTCACCTGTTTTTTTTGTAAATATATAATCATATTTGATGAATCCAGTATATAGGAGTGTGAGGTTGTTACACTTATTTATTTTTAAATTTAAGAGCGAGAAATCTAAAGTGGAGTCAGAAGTGAAATAACCATTGGATTATGCCTACAATCAGAATTATGAGGATATTTGATACCCGGTTTTTCACTACATGGTAAACCAATTTTGAATATATATTAAAAAAATGGTAATGATTCCCTTCTTTCTATAAGAGATATTGTTAATCACTTATCATGCCTCCAACTATATTTTATTATGTCAAATAGATTACTTTTCAAATGACAACCTGTAAGATTTTTTTCACTTCCATCAAAAATCCTTTTAATTAAACCAACAACCTGTAACAATTTTCTTTGTTTATTATAAAAAAAATCTAAGAAAAATCCGGAACTTCAAAGTCAATAGGGGGAAAAAGAGGAAAAAGACAAAAAAAATTCAGTGTCGGTAGCGTAGGAAAGAGCGAGGAAGAAGGTCGATGGAAATTGAAAATATCGAGGGCATGTTGATAACAAATGGGCCTTTAACGGACACGTGGCATTCGTTTTTAATTTTTCCCCGCCCTTTTGCAGCCTCCTAGTCGTAACCAAGACGTAAAGCGAGGAAACTATATTGTAGTTTGTACGGCATACAAACCACGCATAGATTATGGATGGTACACAAGTGGGTCCCACTTTCGCAACTTTTTCTTGTCATTAATGTATAATGCTGTCATGAACTATTAATTATTTGCTAATGAACTTTCTAAACCGCGAGGAATCTTCGACTACCGGCAAAAGTCGGCGAATTACGCGGTTGATCAAAATATATAATTATATATGTTTTTTTCAACCTCTTATTAGATTATGTCCCCTAATTCCTCTAGAGTCGAACTTATAGGGCTATCCTCTTTTCAAAAAAAAAAAAGAAAAAGTATTGGCCATTCCCGACTTTGTCTTTCTACCTTGTGCCAAAAAAAAAACAAAAAAAACAAACAAAGCAAAACAAAACAAAATTTTGATTATCACAATATATTAGTATATTATATAAATGAACGCAACTTCTTTATACTTAAAAGAAAAAAGTTTTTTGGCCACATTACTTTTTATAACTGATAGCGATAGGCATAATCAATATTGAGTTGAATAGTCTTTTAAACCAAAAATAATTAGAAAAGAGAAAACAAATGGCTCTTTCTAGAATTTTATGCTTTGGCGGCCAATTATATTGCAAGTTCAACGTTTTAATTAAATAGATCAACATACATTGAGCATCCCAAACTTAAAACCGTCTTTCACACATTTCATAACAACTTATCAAGGTCGTAACAAGTAGCCTGGAAAAAAAAAAGGGGAAGAAAAACAAGAAGGAAAAAACCCTATTTTTCTTTCTTTTTTTTTAATTATAAATTAATTTTCTTTAGGTCACGCCCCAAAGTACGGGTAGTACGTAGTGAATTAATTAAGTTAATTAAACTAGATTTTTAATTAAAATTACCAATTAAATGATTTGGGTTATTTTAAAAAATGTGATAATTTAAAAAACATTCTAAAACATTTATCGTTATTTTGAAACAATAGAACATAAAATAAAATATTAAGGATAATTAAACATAAGTCGAGCTCCACCGGGCCCACATTAATGCACACACATGGCATCGACAATAAAATAATACAATCACAGCCCAATACGAGAGATAGATATTAAAATAATACATGCCTTGAATTAAATAAAGTAATAACCTAAAACAATATTCCTATGACTCACTCGCAGCCCTGTTGTTTTCCTGTTGGTCCTAAGCTGCAATCCATCTTGGGGAAAGGTTTTGAAAATAGATAAAGAAAATATGAGCATAATGCTTAGTAGGACTAAAGGTTTGAAGAACATTTAATTGAATACAATATTCTACTATAGACAAGAGTTATAAAAATAATAAATTGAAATTCGTTAAACTCATACTTACAAGAAAACATTCATAGATGATAGAAAAACATGATAGAATGCAATTAAACAAGTTTAAACAAGATTTATATAGAAATCTCAAAGGAATCTGAAAATGAAAAAAAATAGAAAAAATGTGATCCAATTCGTTTTTCGTGAAATCAAGCCTAGATTCGAGTTATTTTGAGTCCTATTAACTTAGATTAAAGGTTTACTAAGTTATAGAAAACTCGGATAACAATATTTTAAAGAAATTAAAAACTTTGGAAAAAGTTTTGAGCATTTGAAAAATAACAAACTAACCTCGAATCTAAGCTTGAAATCAAGTTTGTGGAGGCTCAATCTTGCTCCTTAGCTTCCAATCTAGCTGAAGATCCAAGCTTGAGCTCAAATTTGACTCAAAATTTGAGAAGAAAAGAGAGAGGGTGATGGGCAGAGAGAGAGAGTATGCTGAGAGTGAGAGAGTGAGGAGAGAAGAGGGAGAGAGAAATAAATAAAGGGAGGGAGAGTAAAGCCGGAGAGGAAAACTATGTGCGTCCATAGCTTTACAAAAAGGACGTATTTCGCTTTTGACAAATTGTTTTGCTTTAAAAAATTCAAAATGACAAATGTAAAAAATAGAAATAATTAAAGTAATTTGAAATTTAAATTGATTGAAAAATCATCACAAAATAATTAAATTAAAGCAAATCATAAATTTAACACAATTTACCAATTTGTATTCTAATCATACTTAATTAAGTGTCGTGTGTTACATATTATCTTTAGCAATTAATAAGACTCATGACTCACGAGTCATGGTCGACTCACAATATCATTTTTTTGAACAAACCGGCGTTTGGCATCCCTTCTTTTTCAATCTTATTTTCGAAGTAAATGCACGGGTTTGGACTTTGGAAAATCATCCGTACGTTTTACTACAAACGTACGTTGCATTTTCGCTTTTACAGAAGCGACAAAGTAGGTGCCATAACATGTAGAATGAGATAAAGAATTTTCATTAATTGCAGCCCCTTAAAAAGGGCTGAACCTGTTTTGTCAAAATAAAATTTTGCTTTCCTGCTTCAATAAAAAGGAATGATATTCTGGTTTCTTCTTTCTCTTTTTAAATATTTTCCCCTTTTTTTGCCCCCAAAATTGGGAGTTCTTGTAGCTAAAGATGCAATTTTGTTCCACCGACAAAGCAGAGTGTTTTAGTCACCATATTAAAATTTTAACGATTTAATCTGCGACTCGTCACGTTAAAAATATGCAACATACAATACACAATTGTTTTCAATCGCAAATTATGCCGTTAACAAGTTCATCTGACAGCTAAAATAGCCATACTTAATCGATGGAGTAAAATCGCACTCTCTACCTTGAAGATTCCCTTCAAAATTATGACGTCATTTTATTCGCTAGCTTTATCTTTTAAATTCTTTTTATGAATGGAAAGAATCGAAATTAGTCTATCTGCTTAACAAGAGACAAACTGAAAAAAATCATCGAGGGAATCAGTAAGTCATTCTTAACTGCGTTGCTAAGTACATTACTTAATACTACTTAGGTTTGAATGCACATATGTTTTATATAGAAATTTGGACTAATTATCCGCATCTGTCATAAACTGTATGCAAGTTCTCTCACATCAATCTAGCGACATTACATAATACCTTTTTCATTTAGGTGAACCACGATGTTCACGAATCGAGTGAAAAACATGCACTCTTGCACTTTAAAGAAATTAGTTTCATTTCTAAAGCCATTGTAGAAGTAGTCACAAAGATTTGAATCTTATAAAACTGCGTTAACACCCACAGTCTAGTCTAGTGAATGGTCCTCCTAAATTTTTATCATCTGATATAACAATATATATGTATATATATATGCACATATACACGTAAATGCTCAAGTAATAAAGATTTGTTTCAAATGGTCAAATTTGGTTTCACGTACTTTTTTTGGTTTCAATGTGATTTTAATCACATCTAACACTCAAAACATAAACTACCATGGTAGATATACCTACCGTAAAAAGCTCTCTAACATAAATCTTGCAATTTTTGTATGAAATTGAAAGACCTAATTAAACCTTTGTGCACTCCTACCAACAATTTAATACACAGCTTATTTAAGAACTAATTGAAGGTTGGAAATTAAAATCGAGATATACATAGTTCTAACGTCTATAGTATAAAACTCTCTGCAGCTATCATGTAAAGTAAAAAACAGCTATAGTATAAAGCCCTCAACAGTTATAATATTTTAAGCCAATATTGAATCTAACCAACGGTTTTCAACCACTCTTTCAAACAAACTATGAGATGTTTTTTCCTTGGCATCTTCGGTGCCTGATTTGAAAACAACATCGCTTCTTTCAACACAATTTTCAAAATGAAGATGGCCATGCTTCTACGTTGTCTTCCAATTTAGCTGAGGCATGGCTTTCGTCAAGTCAATTTACCCTTGGAAGTGGCTTAGCTGCGATCCTACGTTAATTAGATGAAACAGACTTAGCTGCGATCCTACGTCTATTAGATGAAACAGACTTTTCCTTCCAATCTCTGTTTTTCTTACATGTATGGCTTCTCTAGTTGATGTCAACATTTAGATTTTTCAATCTAATTTTTGTTTATAACTCTCACCGTTGGATATGGATTCACCATCGTTTTAGAATAATCAGAAAGCAAATATAGCTCGTAAAGGCGACTTAACATCTTCCAGAAAAGCATAAAAAACAAGAGGCCCCCTTGGGAGGATATTGATATCTTGAAGGTGTCAGTTGTTAGGTTGAAGCATATTTAGATTTATAATTAAAGTAAATAGCTCAGTTGATCTTAATCTTTTTAAAAAGTTATAATTTGGTCTCTAATTTTTTTCATTTAATTGGGTCTAACCTTTTAAAAATGGTAAAATTTATTAGTCCTAATCATTTGATTTTGGATGGAAAAAATTTTTAAACATCTCTTTTTAGTCAAATTTACTAAATTACCCCTTAACTAATAATATTAAAATACACATCAGGGGAAAAAAATAAAAAATGCTTTAAAAATAAGAAAAAAAACTAACTAAATCAGAAAAAAATCCCTGCCTAAACTAACGCCCACCCCTACCCACCGCTCCTTCCCGCGCCGATGACCCTCCTCTGCGCCCAACAATTTTTTTTTTATATTGAAAAAAAAGAAAAGAATTCCATTGATTTGTGGAACATTCTTGATGGTCAGATGCTAATTGACCAGCCATTTGGTGTCCGTCCAAGCAGAGATTTTTTCTTTCTTTTTTACCTGGAAAAGAAAAAAAAAAAAAGAAGAAAAGGGAATTATTGGCTCAATTAAAATTGTTTGCAAAATAAAACAAATATTAAACAGAAAAAGCAAGGGAAAGAAACTATTAAAAAAATTAGCAAAGCAATGTAATAATAGTTGAACCATAAAAAGTTTTCTGAGCCTTTAGCAAAAAAATAAAACACCAATAATAGGAAAAACAAAAAGGTGCATAAACCTTATTATACTTTGAGAAATTGAATTGGAGTTTAACAATCGATCCAAAGTTTATTGTTGTGCACTACACTTTCTCTTTGCTTTTCACTGCACTCGACTTCTTTTAAGTACAAAACTTTATATCTAACCTGGCAAAAGCGCGTCAACGAACCCTTCATCTTGCTAAAGACACCGAAAGAAGGCAGGTAAGCAATAGTCTCCGGGTTGGTATCCACAGAAACCTATGTATGCTTTACAAGCTGGTAAAGCACATGAATCGCAAGTGCTCTAAGTCCCCACAGGTCGGCGTAATAGTTGAGTTTGTAGATGAGCAAGTGTTTTAGAACTGCTCAAAACAAGAACCTGGGTGTCTCATGAAGCACTGGAAACACACGAGGGTCACGTTAATGTAGAAGTCAGAGCTACCAAAATTAGTGAATAAGGATGTTTAAGTAGCAACAAAAACCCCGACAAGACTCGAGATCGCTTAAAATCCTAAAACTCTTACTCTGATGATCCATCAACACAGATTTCCGGCATTAGTTAAGTTATTGTATGACTCAAATATATGTACTTTTCATGAGGCCGAAACAGCAATTAGGGAAGACCAATCGTGCGCCGTGCTATTCCCATAATTAACATAATCTTCAATCAAATTTGAGTATTTCATAAGATTTGCCTCGGCTCCTGTCCTGATCATGAGAACAAAAAGCTTCACTGTTTCTTCCATGTCATCTTGCTTGCCAAGACCATTGATCAAGGCAGGGTAGTTGATAACTGATGGAGCAATTCCTTCTTCGATCATTTTGTCCTTCAACTTAATAGCTTCCTGAACATTACCAGTCTTGCAGTACGCATTCATCAAAATATTATAAGTTACAACATTAGGAGCCAAACCCTTCAGGTGAAGTTTTTGAAAAAGCCTCTTTGCTCTTTCCAGATTTCCTGACTTACACAAACCATTTATAAGGGCGTTATATACAACAATATTAGGAACAAGACCCCCGTTCAGCATTTCATCTCGGAAGCTGAAAGCCGCATTCAAGTCACCTGCAGTCGCCGTGGCATGAATTAGAGTGCAGTAGGTATAATTATCTGGAGAAAAACCTCAGAAGCAACAAAGCAGACAGAAATTTTCTTGCATCAGCAACCTTCCCAGACTTGCACAGTCCCAGGATAGCTATATTGTAGACAATGTTTTTAGGCAAAGATGTACTTTTTGCACTTTCACCAAGAAAATCTGCAATTTTCTGAATTTCTTCATTTCTAATGCCAGCTTTACATGGCCGGAAAGAAGATCCAGACTCTGGAAACTTATCAAAATTTACCAACTTCTGTAGTAGTAGACTTCCTTCATCAGTCCAACCAAACCTGTAGAGAGTACTAGTAATTTTGCGATGAATCATTACATTTGGAACCAACCCTTTAACAATCATTTCGAAATACACATTGAAAGCTTTACTCAGCATCCCTTCATTGCACCAACCAGCAATGAGGGCACCATAAGTAACAATATCAGGGGGTAGACCCCTAGCCTGCATCTCATCATACAGGTCCATCACTCCACTTAATTTCTTAGACCTAAAGACTCCAGTTACAAGAGAATTATACATTTGAATGGAAGGAAAGATTGCTTCCTTTTCCATCGATTTTTTACTTTGAAAGCTTCTAGAACCTTTCCAACTTTACAATACCCATCACTCAGGGTTCAATAAGTAATTTCATCAGGTGCACATCTGAGGTTCTTCATCTTGTTGAAAATGTTCTCTGCTTCCACCACTTTTCCCAACTTGCAGAGTCCATTTATCATTGTATTGAAAAGAAACCTGCTCTTAGTGAAACCTCGGGCTAAAATATCTTTCCATAGCCTTATCGCACTGTCAACATCTTTCATTTGGAAAAGCCCATGAAGCAGAGTACAATATCAAATCTCATCAGGCGCCAAAACTCTTTTCATCATCAACTCCCAGAGACACAAAGCCTCATTGAAAGCGCCTGCATGACATAAACCCTTGAGAAGAGTGTTCTAAGTTACAACAGTCGGATCATTTCCTTCTTGAAGCATCTTATCACAAAGCTTGAAAGCTGACCTTGTTTGACCGTCCTTACAGTATCCATGCACCAGAGTATTATAACTATATGAATCCGGCTTTAGACCCCAATCTCGCATGCGCACCAACACTCTTTCTGCCTCATGAATTCGGCCAAGTTTACAATAACCACCGATCAAAGAATTGCATATGAAAACATTCATCTTTAAGCCTAGTTTCAACATCTCATCTCGAATCCTAATAGCATCATCCATTCCGCCATTTTGACAATACCCACCTAACAACACACCATAAGTTTGCTCATCCACCATAATGGATTCATCCTCTTTCATTCTCAAAAACACTTTTTCTGCTTCCTTCATCTCACATTTCTTGCAGTAACCCTTAATCAAAAGGGCATAACTGACCACACTCCTCAAAATTCCCTTCTCCGACATCAATTTCAAAACCCCTTCTGCTCCTTCCACATCTCCCAAACTAACATACTCATCAATCAAACTATTGTAAGTCACAACATTAGTTTCAAAAGCCGATCTTTCCATTTCTTCTACAAATTCCACAGCTCTGCCCACTCTACCATCCTTACAATAGGCATATACCATTATAGCACAAGTGAAAGCATCAGGAACAATGCCAAGCCCAATAACCTGATCATACACAAGCACTACAACGTGATGCTCACCATTCTTCACCAAATTACTCAACAAACAATTACAAGACCGCAAACTTGGAATCCGACCGCACTTTCCCATATTATCAAACACGTGTAACGCATACTTTGTCAGGCCTTTCTCAGCATAAGCCTTGAGAACCATATCGAAAACGGTTGGGGAAAAAGAGAACTCTTTATAAACCCTAACAAGCTCGTTCCAAATAGTAAAAGCCGAGTAATTATTCCTACAGAGACTTACCAATTCCTTCAAATGCGCTCTGGTCTCATCGTACATCCGAGCTCTAGACAATATATGAACAATTAAGCAGGGAGACTTCAATTTAGGCCTGAAATTCTGCTGCTTCGAGGCCAACCTAAAAACCGTAGGCAGGCATTAGGGTTTAGCCTCAGCTTCCGGAGAACCGAGTCCAGGAGCTCGTCGGAGAACTGGAAGGAGAGCTGGTCGATGGCGTCGAACCGGTGGAGAACGAGAAGGCGGGAGATCCGGTCGATCAATTCGGGCGGTTGAGCTTGTACTCGTCACAGAGCTTCCATTGGAGGGGACGGGACACGTGGAGTGATCTGCGTGGCCGGAGCAAGAGGCGAGGAACGTAAGCATTTGGGAAGTTGCCGTGCATTTGGTGGCGGCGATAGGAATTTTCCCGGAAGAGAATGGAGTTTTTCTCGTTGGGTAGTTTATCGTCATCGTGGATTCATCATTGTTGGCCATGAATCTCATTCTCATTTGATGGTGTCGTGCGGCTGAACGATTAGGTTGGAAGCTTCAAGGACGACGAGTGCTATCTACAGCGACATGTCGTAACTTGATATTCATCTTTGAACCGACATATCGTTTTGTTCTCTGACTTTTGTTGTCGTTTTGTTGTATTTTCTTGACGAAGCTGTCGTTTTGTCTTCAAGAGACGACGCGACGTGTTACATTGTTGCATTTAAAAGCTTTTTCCCACATTTCAGCAGTAAAACGTCATGTCGTTTAGATAAAAATTAGAAAATTAATAAACTATTTGAAACGAAATGTTGTCCTTATCATTTAAACAGTTTGCTGTCGTTTAAAATGCAAACGGACTCAAACTTCACTTTATTACAGAGAGACGACATTGTTTCCTTTTTTTATCTACGTCTAAGTAATAAAACGACATTAAAAACTTGAATGAGAAACAATATATTGTAGGAAAGGCTGTTTCTTTAAAATTGAGTTAGGAGCATTATAAATTATTTTAAAAAACGTCCGTATTCATCTTTAAAATGACATGCATTTGTCGAAATTTGGTTTTCATTTAATTGAAAGTGGACTTGCATTTTCTTGTCGAAGACTTTGCATTCGATTTGTCCAAAGAAACGATATGTCGTTACATCTTAAAGTTTGTTGTGATTTTTAAGTTACATCAAACTAGATGTCGTTTATCTTCAAGTCTTTAAAACACGACACGTGTCGTTTGAAGCAAAAAGAAAAATTTTTATACTGTAATCTGCAGATTTAAGCATGCATGTTATAATAGCTAATTAAACGTCGTTTTAAAAAAGACATGTCATTCACATTCGATCTTTTTATATAATTAAAAACGACATGTATTTTGTTGTCCAAGTTTATCGTAATTTTGATAGCCAACATTTCAATCATTATTGTGTAGTGTAGTTGCTAAACAATTAACAACTAAAATAAAAAGCACTTTTTTCCTTAGAGATAATAAAACATTTTTGCTGACAAGTACTACCCCTAACAAAAGTGTCATATTCAAAATTTTTGTATATACTATGGAATAGCTGGACTATTTCAATACCACGGGTATAAACACCTGTAATTTAAACTCTTTAATATTTCTAAATCAATATAACAGAACAAAAATTATATGCCAGGTCTGTTGTTTTTTTTTTAACGTAAGAAGACTTCATGATTCGTGTACTTCCATAAAATTACATACACATCAGACGAAAACTGACATCGATGTAAATAATAATATTTATCTTCGCTCGAAAAACAAAAGAATTAAACGATAGAATTGCTTTATAGAGATAAATTATGTACCTAAAAGACCAATTATGTTAATAGCAATTACTTATATTAATACAAGTAGACATTTGTATACCGATTTCCTCTTTAGTATTCCTTACTTTTCTTTTTGCTGAAGTGATCCTTCATTCAAGATGTAGATGTAAAAACAGTTGTCCAAATAACATTTTTTTTGGTTCAATTAACAAGTTTATACTTCCGAGCTGATATACACAAAATTGACCAATTCTTGTTGGAGGCGAGATATATTACTCAGTCTGGTCTCATATTTTGGGGACCAGGACTTGGATAATCAAATGAGGGACTAATTACAATATTCTAGACCTTTTTTTATATATTTAATTCTTCTTGTTCTTTCTTGCAGAGTAACCATGAAGCTAACTATGGATATTCTTGTTCCTTTTTATATTATCCTTGCGTTTGGAAATCTTGGTTTGAACCAATTGGTTCAAAATACTATAGTACGTGAGATTTATACTGCAATAACTTTTTGCTTATTACTATAGGTGCCGAGGACTTTATACTATTATTGGTTTGAAAACTTGCCAAACGCAAGGATAATTGTAGTACTTTCCTCAACAGCTGGAGTTGTTATTAGGACAGCTTTCCTCTATGGTACAGTTATTATTATTATTTATGTAAGCTTGAAAGATACCACACTCCCAGTTTCTACTTTCTAGGGTCGACACTCGACAAACTTAAAATTGACATAATATACACAAAACATGAATCACGGGCCAGCAAAAGTTTTGTGCACCTGATTCATGTCGGCTTCAGAATGTTCTCTTCAGTTTTTTCCCATTCCAAAGACTACTATTATTTAAACATCATTCAAGTATTGATCAAGTCAAGAACCAAACTCGTATTGTCCATAACAACAGTCGAACAAAATTTCCACCCCCATTGGACGCTAGTTAATAAGGTGACAAACAAAAAATTAAAGTAAAAAAGTTCCCAAATTCAAGTCAATAAAAAAAAAAAAAAGAAATTACGAATTTTATATTCCTAAACGCGCTTGCACTACATTGCTAACATAGATTGGTTCATCTGTTCAGTATATTATTATATTTATTCCCCAATCCTAAAAATAAACTCGTGATCATCCAATTAACCGATGTTCAAAAGAAACAAAAACTTGAATCACCATGGCCCAAATTCTCCAAATCTTCTACATACTCATGGCTTGTCTAGCCATGAACGTCCTCAGCCAACAAAACTACTCTGGATTATCAGCGCAAAACTGCGAAAGCAATCCTAAATCCCAACCTTATCTCTACACCTGCAATGGTGAGAATCGGTTTTGAGAAGCTTTTCTAATCTTCAAATCCAAACCACCTTATAACTCTGTCAAAACCATTTCTAACCTCACATCTTCAAGCCCCAAAGAGCTCGCCGGAGTCAACAACGTCACGGAATCTCAAGTCTTTCCAACGAACAAGGAGGTGATAATCCCCGTGAACTGCTCTTGTGTTGGTCAATACTACCACAAAAACACCTCTATAATCCTCGGAGAGTTAGAAACATATGACATCGTGGCAAACGAAATTTTACAAGGTTTGTCCACTTGCAATTCTCTTATGCGTGACAATACGCTCGGTGAGTTGGATTTGAGTTCTGGCCAGGAATTGAAAGTTTCACTCAGATGTGCTTGGCCTACTAAGAGCCAAACCCAAAATGGCGCAAAGTATTTGCTAACATACCCAGTTAACTGTGGAGATTCCATTTCAGTTATTGGTGCAAGATTTAAGGTGAGTGAAAAGAGGATTTTCTACGCAAATGGGTTTTCCGAGGATGGTCCTTATCCGACCATTTTCACCTCCACGCCAATTCTTATCCCTCTACCGAATGAGCCTTCAAGTTCATTAACTATGATTCAGAACAGTGATGATGATGATGATGCTAAGACACCAACTTTTCCTCCCCTAATTGGTTCCAGTCCAAGCAGGCCTAAATCGAAGCAAAAACTCTACACGGTTCTTGCAATCACGGTGGGCTGTTCTCTTCTAGTTCTGGTCGTTGCTTTGTTTGTCTTTTTCCTGGTTTACAAGAAGAGACGAAAAGTGTTGTTATCACCTCGGAGGGAATCAGCGAGGGGAAGGTTATCGCCGGAGGATCTTTGCGTGGAAATCGGGAGCTTCGAGAAGGGTACTCTACATGTGTACGGAATAGAGGAGATAAAAAAGGCAACGGAGAGCTTCAGCTCGAAGAAGCAAATCAAGGGTTCTGTAAGGCGTGTTTGGCAAGGACAGTACTACTCTGGCGGTGAAGAGAACGAGGAAAGACGTGTCTAACGAAGTGAACATTATGAAGAAACTTAACCACTTCAACTTGATCAAACTTGAAGGTGTTTGCAAATACCAAGACCTTTTTTATCTCGTGTTTGAGTACCTGGAAAACGGATCGCTGATAGAATGGCTATGTGAAAATAACTCAGAAAGGAATTGGAGCTGGGCTACGAGGATTCAAATTGCTTTGGATATTGCCAATGACTAAACTATCTTCACAGCTTCACTAAACCGGGTTATGTCCATAAAACATCAAGAGCAGCAATATTCTTCTAGACGATAATATGAGGGCAAAAATTGCAAATTTCGGGCTTGCAGGACCAGCAACGGAGTTAACAACAACTACTAATACTAGCACTACTCATGATAATGATCAATCCAGATCGAAAACAACGAGTTATGTCGTCGCGACAAGAGGATATGTCGATCCTGAGTACTTAGCCACCGGGGTTGCCACTCCGAAGATTGATGTGTTTGCTTTCGGTGTGGTGGTTTTGGAGCTTATGACAAGGAAAAATGCCATTGCGGTGCTGGATGGGACACATGTGCTGCTTTCGAAGGCGTTTGCAGAGATCATGGAAGGAGATTGTCCAGAAGCTGATCTTGATTTGTTTATTGATCCTGGTCTTAAAGAAGATCATGGATATAGAGAGTTTGCTCTGAGGGTGGCCAAATTAAGTGTTGCTTGATTAAAGAGAGATCCGGAGAGTCGGCCCAGTATGAGTGAGGTTGTCTCAACTTTGTCGATAATTCAGGCGGATTTACACAAGATTGAATTATAGACCGTGTAATTTTCTATTTAAGGAAATCGTAAGATGTGTAATATAAGTTAATTCACGCATTAACGTTATTTCAAGCAAGTATTAATGAGAATGAGATATACGCATAATGCTTTCTTTCTTTTTTTTTTTTTTTGGGGGTCTTCCATTATGGAAGTTGAAAAACAATCTTATTATATTTTTATCTCTAGCACAAGAATCGTTTTTCTTAGACATTTTCTCCATCGTTTGGTTAAGGTATTGGACCAAGCCTTCAAGAGACGCGTAATATTCTTATATAATTATATATATATATATATATATATATATATGAAAACCTATGCTACGGCATATAAGAGGAATTAAAGGGCTTAAAGGATGTTTAGAGCCCGTTTGGTTCGAGTATTTGAATGAAGATTTAAATTTTTATGAGAGAAAACACTGTAGCAAAATGATTCGAACCGTAATTAAAATCACGAAACAAACGGGCTCTTAAATTTAATTTTGTGATTTTATTAATTATTAGACCCCCTCTTTTCTTCTTACCTAATTTAAAACAAGTGAAATAGATCGTCAAGTTGAAGATAGAAACAAAATTGACTTTCATCGGATTGTCTTTAGATTTGTTCCAGCTTGAACGTCACGTCAATTCAACTCCGAACGCGGCGTGATTATTCATCAAAGACGATTGAATTTGGGCCTCAAGCATCGGCCCAAGTTGCCAGTCCACAGCCATTACAACTGGCAAAACCTTTAGGCAAGTCCTTTTTTGGCAGCTTTCGCCGCAACAAGGAGACATTTTAGAGCCAAGTTTGTGTCGGGCTACACTTGAAGTTAACGTTACAAATAAAAGACACAAAAAAACTGTCAAAAGTTTGGTCTCTTTCTATGAAGAAGCGAACCAACACTAGTCTTGCCCGCCCAAGGAAACTACAATTGCCCATCACTTCGGCCGTAGTTTCTCCAAAACCAAGATTCATTTCATTTTCCCCCCTTATCCTCAGACGCAATTTTCAAATTTGCGTGGTCTCAACCTTATCTTATAAACCTATATATAATCCCATAAACCCACAACTCAATATTCTCATGAACACACACAAGTTACAACACAAACACACCTAATCACACTTTCATGGCTACTGCTATAGTTTCTAGTTCGAAATCCCACAAATGGTTCTCACCCATCAACTTCAAGCTAATCCTCCCTCGCTTTAGTTCCAAGTCCAAGCCCCAAATTCCATCTTCTTTAGCCAAATCCCGCTCCAAACAAGAAGAATACCAAAAAGTGTTTCGTCACTTTGATGCCAACGGAGACGGGAAGATTTCGAGCGAGGAGCTTCGCACTTACTTTGCCTCAATAGGGGAATCCATGTCCTCCGAGGAGGCTTGGATTGCGGTGGCTGAGTTTGATGGCAATGGCGACAACTTGTTGGAGTTCCAAGATTTTGTGAAGCTGATGGAGCAAGACCAAGGCGAGGTAAACGAGGATTTGAAGAGGGCTTTTGAGATGTTTGAGGCTGATAAAGGCTGCGGATGCATAAGTCCAAAAGGGCTGCAACGGATGCTCAACCGGCTTGGAGATGCGAAATCGTATCAAGAGTGTGTTTCCATGATTAAGGTCTTTGATCTTGATGGAAATGGTGTTCTTGATTTTAATGAATTTCTTCATATGATGACTTCCAATTGATGATTTTCTTCTTGTATATACTAATTCTTTTGATGTTTCTGCGTGAATTCTTCTTCGTTTAAAAAAGGAACCATGAGAGCTACATAAAAAATATATTTGGCCTGATCAAGAAAATTGGAATTTTATGTTGTGTTGCCCACCGATTTATCTTTTCTCCGTTTTGTTTCTTTTTCTTTTCTTTTCTTTTCTTTTTTTTTAATGTCGTTGGAGTTATTGACAGGCATTTTGAAATCAATGATGGCATTACAACGAAAATCAAAGAAACCAGCACTACTAAAAACTGCTTTATGCTGAAAATGAATATCCTATGCACTGTCAATGGGGTCAGTCGAAGAGAAAAAGGAAAGAATTAAGGGAGAAATCTTTAATTCTGCTAAAAGGAGGGAAAAAATCAAAGAAAGAAAAAAAAGGAAAAGAATCATGTATCAATAAGGAAAGGTCCCCGTCATTCGAATATGGTCAAGGGTCCTACAAAGCCCATATTTGTGTACCGCCTGTTGACCCGCTCTGAATCCATCTCCATACACTGGCGAAATGTCCGACTCTATTTGATGCTTGAAGAAGTCCCCAAGCTTCCTCTCAAACTGGGTTCTCGTTCCCCTTTTTGATGCATTTGAATACGACGACGATAATGATGATGATGATGAGGAGGCGGAGGAGGAGGTCGATGCAACATTGCTGCCTGATCCAGACATGAGCTCTGCGTCCAACCACATATGAGCCACAACTTGACAGATTCCTTCTTCAACATCTTGACTCAGGGTTCGATAACCTTCAGAGAAACATCAACGTTTTAGATCGTTTTAGAATGGAATCATTTCATGTTTTCTTGTTAACCAATGTATAAGTGTACATAAGCACATGCTAATCATGCTTCGAATTTTAAGTAATATGGAAAACAAAGGAGGGACAACTACATTAACCGAAGAGAATACCACCTTTGAGCCGTAGCCATGCATGCATCATCTCATGTGCTAGGATTGACCCTGTCAGCAATCTGCATAGCAAAAAAGGAAAGAACGAAAAAAACATGTATCATAATGTACAATTTCTTTGACGATGTAAACTTCCTGGTTTTTCCCATATCAAGCGTTTAGTTTCTGTGGATGATAATCATATTTGTACTTTTCTCATTAGCCTTGTTCAAAGTTCTATTCCAACTCTTTTTCTGTGCTGTTTTCAGCATTGCATAGAATCCCCTTTTTGTACAAATTTTAAATGCAAAGAGCGTGCAAAGAGGAATAATACCTTGGAAGCCCATACAGTATTAAAATTGCAGTCACTTCACAGCGACGTCTTAGTTTGTATGGTTCCGTTATCATCTCCATGGCTTGGTTTCCTGCTCCAAACCTTGGCCGCCTTGATATCTAATGATTTCAGGTTAACGCAAGCCAACAACTGTTAATGACAAGTTAGAAATTCTTGACAAAATTAAACAAAATGATTTTGAGAACTCTCTTACAGTGCTAATAGTTTGTTCCTCCGAAAGGCAGAGCCCTCTGGTCTCAGGCATGTGATGGTGGCCCTGAAATGACAAAGAAAGGATCAGATTTAGCTGCAAACTTGGTCTCAGGCATGTACTATGACTTATGAACAGAGATGAAATTATCACATCTCTACCATAGAGAAATTCTTGGACATAAGAATTCCTATTGACAGTCTAACATAAGAACTATAGCATGGAAACATGTCGAATTACATTTCTTTCTCCCTCTCTCGCTTCATTTAGTGCTTGTCTTTCAACCAAGAGTAATGGAACCTGCTGTTCCAGCTTCATATTCAAACCTTCATAAAATTCTTGTATATCAAGATACAGGGGTTGACATTGATTGGTATCCATGATTGCAGAGTCGAGGCACTCTAGGCAGAGTTTTCGACCATCATTGAGGGTGACATATCGTGTATCTCGTGGCTGCATTAAACCAAGTATGCATCATGGTATTGGCAACTTCTTGCAAAAGTAATGTCTTTCTCTTTTGTATTTGCATAAAAAATGACTGACCTCCATTCTCTCACAGCTGCAGCACCGAGGAGTACCATCATGTTCATGAGAAGGGCAATATTTCTGGATCCAAAATGGATGTGCCCTATATTCAATAAGACCAGCATAGTTCGTTGGAATCTGTCAAAAGACATACGTATTAAAAAAGAAGCCACACCAACTGATAATGAGGGATACATTTGAAAAAATTATAAAGAAATGTTTTTATTTGTAGAACACGACGGTGGCATCAAACTCAAATCACGAGCTTAAACTATGTTTTTCAAATTACCAAATTCCATAGTTATGAATAATGATTCACACTATATTGAAAGATATATATAAATAGATATGCATATATGTTTACGTGTGAAACTACTTACAAAGTGTTTACAAACATCACATTTTGGATGATAGTTCTCCTTATAACAAGGCTTGTGATAAGGGTAGTTTCCAGATGTTGAAAACTGCAATGGAGACAAAAAATGTATAAACAATATACAAGAGTATTCAGGGTCTCAGATACTATATAGCTAGCAACATTGATGCTTTATTCTCCTACTAGAAGGTTTGGCAACTACCTCATAATCAGAAATTGGAAGGTTGCAAGCACGGCAGCGGAAACATTCTGGATGCCAGTACGCATTCAAGCAGTTCAAATAGCGTCCATAACCAATCTCAGTTCCACAACCAGCGCATATCCTACTGAAAAGAAAGAAGGGTTCCTTGCTTATATATATGTTGGACACGTATAATAGCTGTAAATCTATATTAAACTTGTGATACAGTGGTCCATCAAAGAATCTATACCTATAACCCATTGGAAAGTAAATCGGGACAGGTTGATAGATGTTGGGATTTCCATTCCCATTTCCCATTCCATTTCCATATCCATATCTGGGAGGAGATTCCACATTAAGACTTTCTTGTATAGCTCTAGCAAGTTGCTCATCTTCTTCCAATTGGGACTCGTTATCTAGCCAGTATGGGAAACTTTGGTTCAAACTTCTAGCCATTTTAATGATAAGACCAAAGGGGGTAAAAAAACATCTTCATATAGGGGAAAAAAAAAATCCAACAACAACAACAACACCGGAGAAGCTCTATTGCTTCCATGAAATCAAATAGCTCAATACCATTGCATCAATGAATCATTTAATTGACACAGCATATCATTTCCTATGAACCTAAAAACATGTAGAAACCAGTTTTTATAAGAGATTATGAACTCTCTTTCAGACTGATAAAAAAAAAGTAATATACAGACAAGTAAAGATCGCAAGATACTGGTATGCATCAATGATGTGAATGGTTTGAGCATACGGCATTACATGATGTGAAGAGCGTCTGCTAGCTGAATTACTCAGTACTCACCAATTAACCTTTTTCCTCTTTGATTTTCTTCTAAAAGAGACAGTGCAATAGCTCGGTCTATATCCTCATTCTCGTTTTCTGACCACATTTCCTACATTCAAGTTCCAAGCTGAAATTTGTTAAGGAGGTTAAGCATATAAGAGAGCTGACTAAAAATAAATCACCAAACAATTTGCATCTTTCCACGACAAAATCATTTCTTGTAGAAAGTCTTTGGGTTTTAAGATGTCGACAATGTGAGCAAACTTAGCTGTGAGATATAAATTGATGTGTGTCCTATCCTCGATGAAAGTGATACAAAAACATAAAACCTTAATTAATACAAGATCGAGGAATTAAAGTTTCTGAAAGAGAACTTGCAAGATAAGATACGCATAAAATACCCCTGAATGAGAAGGTGCATAAGAAATTCGCTCCTCTCCATATCTGTCATGGTAATGGCCTTCTGAAATTTTGTGGCTAGAGCCTTTAAAAATTTTGCTAAGCCAACCCATAATGCGCAATGTTATCTGTTCATGATCAATTAAGTCTTTAACTGCACAACCAAATCATCGTTCATCAGATTAACTTTAATCAGAAACTTGTACTGAAAAAAAAAAAAAAAAAAGAAGCTGGAAAAAAAATACCTATCCATAACCAAGTGACTTAAAATTCACGAGGAAAAATAGATTGCAAGTAAATTCTGGTTTCAAAATCTAATTTCCAAAAACGTGAGAAAAGAATTTCAGCAAATCAGGCAAGTGAAACAATTTTGTTTTCACAACCATTTCATTCTGGAAACAAAACACAAAAACCCACCAGGCATTATTGCTTCACAGGAATGTCCCAGCTAGAACATGGGAATTGAACAATAAAGCAATGTATATGTGTGTGGATATGTGTCTGCGCGTGTGTGTGTACATATATTTCGAGAGAGTGTGTGTGTTTAAAGGGGGAAAAAAAGTTAAAAGAGAATCAAATAGTGGAGGAATGACTCACCTCTAACAAAGGAACCGTGGAAATAGAGCAGACCCAGATCAGATATGATCCCGACTCCCTCAAAAGCAACATTTTTTTTACAGTTTCATCAGGAAAAAATTGTAAATTTATATAATCTTGTTCGGAGCTCTCTTTATTCTGGGTTAAATGAATAATCTAATGAAGGAGGACAGAAATAAGAAAAACAAGGACACCCTTTTATTGTTTCTTTCGATTCAGAGCAGAATCTGCCAGGGCAAAAGAACAATCGCAGACGAAAATGGGAAAATAGGAAAATGGGTAAAAGGGAAATAAATCTAAAGATCATTCACGTGCATAGAATAAATCCCAAATAAAAAAGAAGAGAGAAGTTGTATAAAAGCAAGCAAAATAATAGGAGGAGAAGAAGAAGAGTTCCTTAATTGTACGCCATTAGAAAGTCAAATTTGGAAAAAAAAAAAAAAAAAAGTAGGATTTTTCAAAGGTTTTTTTTTTGTCTTTTAAGTCTTAACCCAAAAGGGATTGACGAGTTCCAATAAAACCCAGTTGGGGAAAATCAAAAAGAAATATATTCCTGTAGTTGGGGAAGGCATATAATGCTTGGGAGTTGAAGGGACCTTGAAGCTTCTTCAACGACAAGACCCCAACAATGCTCTTTGAGGAAAACGTAAGGGGAAAACGGAAGCATGAGATAAGACCAAAACACAACAGCAACAACAAATATTCATCATCAACAATGTCTAATCCGAAATAATACTTAAAAGATAAATAAAATAATGGATAAATAAAAGTCTTCAACTTTCTTCTTTGTGGTTACGGATTAAATTTTTTAAATTGATTATTATATTTGTGAAACGCGTTGTGTACTTTGGCTGACTTGCGTCGTCTGGACTAACATTTTTTTTTTTTTTAAAGAAAGAAAGGAAGAAACAGAGAAAGAGAACAGGTAATTAGAAATATAGAAAAGAGTAAAGTTTCTTCTTCTTTTTTAATGGGAAGTAAAGAGTAAAGTTTTATTTTGGGGGCAATTTTGAGGGAGTAAAAAAATGTCAAAAAGAGAGGAAAAAAAGCGCGAAGAATCCTTAAAAGAATTCTAAAAAATAAAAAAGAAAATCGAAAACGACCGTTAGATAAAGATTCCAAACTCTCTTAATGGCAGGACAAAAAAGATCCAAACTTTTGCTATGAAAAAAGGTTAAAAAAAAAAAAAGGAAGAAGAGAAAGATTGATAAAGATGGCAAAAATAATTCTCTTTTTTTTTAATTAAGTAGCAAAAAATAATTTGAATGAAAAAACATTAATATAAGGTGGAGTGGTTGATAGATGATGTATGTAGTCCTATAATTAACATGAGCTATTAATTATTTGCATGATTTTCACTAATCTCAATCTCTTATAACTCAAAGCTATACGAACAATACGTGTGGATAAGTGTCGTGGCCTATGGGTTCCTAATTCTTATTAGGAACAAAATTCAAGGTAATATTTAAATTATAATGATATAGTAATTATTTTAATGATTTCATATTTTATACTATATAATTATATAATAACTATTTTAATGATATCAGTTTTAAATATATGTAAAATATATACAAACTAAAATTTTATTTTAATTCAATAAATATAATTAAGTTATTTGCCTCGTTAACTGTATTTATTAGTTATTATTTTTTAAAGGTACTAATTATTAGTTATTAACGGGAAGGTTACATGTCAAAGAAAATAAAAGTAGGCCACGTTATTATTAGCTCTCTAGTAAAAATATTAAAGTTGCCGCCTGGGAATATTTAAAAGGGCATTCTGTGAAGCAAAGATGTCAAAGATGGCTCCTATTCCTAACCTGCTTATATCACATGGACAAATGGCAGGAGTCAGCAAGAAGAAAGAGATTTACCTTCTTCTTTTTTTTTTAATTTGACTAAAATGGTTTGGGTGATAATGTTAAAAGACAAAAATTTAGCATTTTTTTAATATGGATCAAGAGTTAACTGAAATAATTTATGTCAAAATCTTCAAAAGATTAAATAATGTTAGTGCATGGGGTTAATGTCAACAAGATGGCTTTAACTTTCTATTCTTTTTTACCATTAGAGGACAAATTATGGCCGTGACTTGTGGGTGAGCAAGGATTAAGAAGTTAACCTCATTCTTTCCTATGGCTAAAAAGGATAAAAATGTTTTTTTTTTAAAGTATTTAAAGGTAATTTCCTTCAATAGTAGAGGCTGTGAATGTAAAATGCTTTCGTCATGCTTTTATTGTCCTCTCTTGTAAAAGACAAATCTTGTTTTAAACACAAACATAACATAAAAATAAATTTGATCAACAACAATCTTGTTTTAAACACAAACACAGCATAAAAAATAAATTTAATTAACTTAAATATCATAAAAAGTTTAAGTAGAAAAATGAAAACATGTGTTAAACTGCACCCAGTCTGCAAGACTCTGCATGTCAGTCACATATTCAAATATCTACGTTTAACCTTATTGGATCTTTTTATGCACACTGGCTATTGGACCAATGGGGTGGGCTATGGATCAGTCCCATTGGACCCAACTCCCATATTTACACAACAACACTGATTTCCCATAAAAAATTTAAGTTGATAGCTCTAACACTTTAACAACTTTTTTATTTCAATTACTGTATTTAAAATATCTTTTACTGACATCTTTAGTTTTAGCTACATGTTCCATGGACATCTTCATAGCATAAAAGGCAAGAACCCACTAATTTGTAAAATAGATTTCTATACTTGCAATATAATGTACTAAAAATGTAATATATATGTTTAAAAATTTTGCTTATGTTTTAAAATTTAAATTTTTATTCATAAATTTTTTTAAAGATAAGATAAATTTTAAGTATGTCATTGAATAACTAAAAATATTGTCGTGCCTTTATTTTATATAAAAAAAGTGCCCCTAGAAACAAAAAAAAAAATTGCATAACAATATATTAATTTAACAAAGTGTCATATCCATTTTGTTCACAGTGCTCCATTATAAACGGTTAATTTTGGCTTTGTCGCTTCTGTCACGAAGTAGTTAGCATTGTTTTCATGATAGTGACCTACCACTATGGCAATGCCTTTACAGTTTTCACCTGATAATTTTTCAAAACTTAAGGGTCTTAGTTTGGTAAATAAATTCCAATTATATTGATTTAGATTATTTAGATTAAAGTTATATAATTTAAATTAATGATTTTAATTACTGTCCGAATGGACGTTTTAATGTTCATTTAAAGTATTAATTTGAATAAAAAATAAATTAAAATTTGTGTTTGGATAGATAGCAGAAAAAGTTTTAAATTATTAATAAATCTAACAAAACCTTAATGTTTATGATTTTAAAAAATATACAATATAGATTTTGAATTATTTTTCTCTTTATTAGAAACGCAATTATTTCAATCGAATATCAAATGAAGAAGTTATGATTTTTTTCTTTAAGAAATAATTTTAACTTTTACTATAACAAAATATCCGAGTAAAAAATCCAAAAAATAAATAGAACTTTAAAAACTTCAATTCAAAATATTCATTTGATTTAAATTAAAAAAATAAATATATATCTAAAAGACTTAAAAAATTACAATCCAAAAACTTAACCGAATATACGAAACAAGCTACTAACAATCAAAATTTATGACTTCAGCGATTAGTAGAGAACGTACTGCAAACAATAATGTTCTCGATGCTTTCTCCAAAGACCGCTGCGAGATCATGACATTGCTTGAAGAACGTACGTGTTATATATAACATGGGGGCAAGGGAAATATTTATGTAGGTTTATCGTATCTTAAACAAAGGTGGGCTTTCACAGGTTTGTGATCAGAACTGCATATGTTGTCTATGCAAGGTTACATCTACGTGATCGATGTCTAAAAGCTTTGAATAAAATAAGATCCGTACATTATGGCACTCTTACCTGTAAAATTAGAAAATACCTATGTTTTATTGAAAGAACTTTAAGAATAAATAGATCATTCCGAATACAAAAAAAAAAGGGAATATTATTAAACAATTTGCAATCATATAACAAATTAACGTTTATGAACAAAGCTACACATACGAAAGTGAACGGCCTCCCTTTAAACTTCTTTTTCTTTCAATATTATATGTAAAATTTTATAAAAATTATACTTCACCCCTAAAATTAGTTCCACTCTTAGTGGTTATTTGGTTGAAGTTCCCACCACAAATTTAGTTTGAACAGTGTAAAGCTCTCACGTGCTACAGTAACAAATTAAAAAAAAATTGCTACAGTATAAAGCTCTCACATGCTACAGTAACAAATTAAAAAAAAATTGCTACAGTATAAAGCTCTCATATGCTACAGTAAAGTGATTCTAACCAACAGTTTCCACCACTCTTTCAAACACTCTTTTAAAGTTTTATATCTTGTTTATTTATTTTTTTCTTTTTTGACGATACTTGTATGTGCTTCAGTCCTCAAACTAGTATTTTTAGCTCCATCCTGTTCACATAGATATATGCCTATCATGACTTATGCGTACCTTGTAACTTGTATCGTAGTTGCTAGTTCGAACGTTATACTTATATGTTGGTTTGAACGTCAATGTACCCTCACAATATCCATCGAAAATCTGCCCTCTTTCAGCCTCTTGAAGGAGCTGATCCTTGTGTGCCAATTGCTGCAGAGGATATGAAAAATTACTATATGAAAAGCAATCTATATTTTGTTCATTTCACTGAGATTTTTTTAATTTTCTTGGTTATAATTTTTTTCTTTGTTTGAATAACAAGGTCATAGGCTTTGAAATACTTACTTTGTGAAAGCCTTTGTGAATTAGATTCCGGACAGGGTGGCTAGCAATCCCTTGAATTCTGTAATTGAGATCTCCTAACCACACGGTGATTTGGGCGGGTTTGGCATAAGGATTCCAGTCTTTAGAGAAGAGTGAGTGTGATATGTGCCCGCACTGCGAATTTCTCTCCTCCACTTTGTGAGCATGAGGGGAAGGTGTATATATATATATATATATATATATTCATAATGTTTCATTATTTTTAGAATCTCGTATTTTTTTTCCTTCTTCTTCTTCATATTATTGCATAAAAGAAAAAAGCAAAATTTTTTAAGATAATAAAAAAAGAAATAAAAACCTTCGAAAAAATAAAGAGGAAAAATAAATTAACTTGAAAACGCCAGTTTTTTGGATCATAGCAATTGTGGGATAAATCCATTTAACTAATCCTTTATAAAATAGCCTAGAAACAGTAAACTACATGTATTTTTCTAGAATAAACGACACCGAAGCTTAAAGTGGACGACATATAGTTGTAATCTAAATGGAAGAAAAATTTAGATGGAAAACGACATGCAATTTAGAAATCAGAACAATTCCATTTACGTACTTAACAAACAACAAGACGAATATTAAATCGATTCGCCGCCTCGCTTTTTCAATCCGTTTTGATACGTGAACGAGACAAATCTTTTAACAAGCAACATATTTCTTCCTTAAATAAAGGACAGATAAGTTTAACAGGTATGTTGTTTCTCGACAAAGAACATTTAAAAACAGACGACAGAAAATTACGGATGGAGAACGATGCTGTCGTTCCAGCAAAACGACACCCAATATTCAGACTTTACAAGGGCGTTTCGTTTACGAACATGAACTCCCAAAATCGACCCACGTAGTTTATATACATTAAAACAACAATCTGTACGAAGCAAACTACGACATGTCATTTTATTTTCCAGCAACAAAGAAGTTTAAAACAAGGAAAGTGTGACACCTCGCAACGTTATTTTTAGACTCAACTAGTGTCGTTTTTCATGAACGACAATAATGAGAAATATAATTTTCCAAGGATAGCAAAATTTTATCTGAAAACGACGCGCCGTACTTGAAGTTATCACCAATATTAATTTGTAATTTTATTATGTATAGCAATTATGAAAGAAAAAGAAAGAAAGAAAGAAAGAAAGACACGTCCCCCCTAATTCTTCCCAAAAAAAAAAACAGTAACAAAAAGTTTTCTCTCTGTATTTTAATTGAAGGGTAAAGAGAAATGTTTCTTCACCGTATGCATATAATCTAACAATAATTATACACTTAACTCCGTCGTAAAATTTGGTATTGTTTTAGGAGTTTTTGAAAATATTTTTATACGTATGCAAATATTTTAAAAACACTCTTAAAATAATTCTCTAAAAATTCTTATTTTTTAAAACAAAATTATTTTCATCTATTTTGAAAATACTAGAGGAAATATCTCATTTTTAAGTTTAAAAAAAAAAAAAAAAACAAAACAAAGGAGATCTCGGCTTAACGGAGAGATGGCAAGAGACGAACATCATGTGGATGCCTTTGTATTTGATGCAGATTGCAACTGCCCCCTTCTTTCTCCTAATTACTCCTCCACACCCCCCACCGAATGCTTATCCACCTCCACGTCTGTCCACCATGCAAATATCAACGCAACAAATTTTTTTTGAAAAAAAGTTAAATTTTGTAAAACTTAAATATTATTAATTAATTTTAAAAAACTATATATAAAAAAACCTCGTACCTTTGACGAACAACTCGGAGTTCTTAGGCCCAAAGACGTACAGCTGCAGGGATTGCACAATGGCTTCTCCTAATAGGCTTTATCCATTATATTAATACATGCTATTTTGTATAAAAGAAAAAAAAAAAACAGAGAAAAAATCAGTAAGGAAGAGAAAAAATGCATGCATGTAAGATTCAGCAAGAGTTTCCTGAAGAAGTTGTGAAACGTTTCGGCGAGGCACTTCTTGCATACCCGCAACAATAAGATCAAATAATCGATTGTCCACCACAAGCTCTGCCAAATCTTTGCAAGAGGCTAATAGGGTGTTTGGCATCATGGTTAGAACAATTGGTTAGAGCTGTTTTTACTGCTACATATGAGAGCTTTACACTTTAACAAAATTTTGATTTGTATTGTAGCATGTGAGAGCTTTACACTGTTTATAACTGAGATTATAACTGAGATAATGGTCCAGACGGAGCTTGCCAATCAGGGTACTAATTTATGATAGTGGGTAATTAAAGAAGAATAAAAGAGTCAAATTAAGATTAATGATTGAAAGAACTGCATGATACCCTTTACCAACATTAATGGAGCTGAAATTTCCCATCTTCTTGCTTTGTGGCTTGGCACCAAAATTAATTAGGCAACTCTATTTAAATCTCTCTTTGCAAATAAAAATTTCAAATAATGTTGGTGTGTGAGAGAAAGAGGTGTATAGGGCTTACATTATTGTAAACATTGACCTCCTCGTTTAAATACGTGATATTTGCAACTGCCAAGCCAACTGGGTCTTGGAAACTTGGCTTTTTGGCGGTGTAACTTTTAGAGAAGGAAAGCCAAAGTTGTAGAATGATCTGATGTGTTTCTCCTGTTTGAATTACTTATTTTCTTCCACGAGTTAGTGTTGTAAAATTAATGGGATAGAAAGAAAGAACAAAAACACGAAAAAAATTTATGTGAAAATTCAAAACAGAAAAAAAGCCACGGATAGAGAAAAAGAAAATCACTAAACTTGTAAAAATTACAATGAAGGCGCTAGGATGCCCAAAATTCGCTAATGATCAAGCCTTAACGTAATACATCATATATATAGGTATAGACAAAACCCTATAGGCGAAAAATATAAACTAAACGGCCCAACAGCATTTGTCATATCGTAAGCTTTTTGAGTCAGACCAAATTAAATTTGGGTCACTATACTGTAACAGTTAGGTTGCACGTAATTGACAAACGCGAAGAAGTTAAAACAAAGATGAAAATGACTATCTATGATCATCTCCATCAGTTCCATCCTTGTAACTTTTTGCGTCTGAAAGATTATCAATTGTATTGATCAAGCCGAGATAGAATTTTTATCTTATCACTAATTGGGCCCATGGGCCATGTGTAAGCCACTGGCAAGTAGGCTCCCATTGCCCAGCTAAATTGTAAAAAGAAAGTTTGTTGATTTATGCTAAAAAAAAATAATTGCAAAAAATTACACGGTATATTATCATACTATAATTTATAGTACTAAATATAACCTCAAAACACAAATTAGATTCTATAAAAATAAGACAGTTTTTGATTGCCACTAAGAATATGTTAGCCTTTTAAATTTAATTATCATCTTTATTTATGGCATTTAATTAGATATCTTTTTTAGACGTGACACGAATCAATCCATACCAAAAAAGTGTGGCATAAAATATAAATATCTCAGCTAAATTTGTCAACTCAAACAATAATAAAAATATTAGTATTAGTGCAATATCGATATTAGACAATATCATAAAAAAAGTTATATCCGAAAACACTCAAAAAAGCTTTTAATATGTAATTATACATTTAATTCATGAGAGATTTAAGTAAATAGTATATTTACATTTATTGAAGTAAATAGTAAAATATTAAACATATTTGTAGCAAATAGCAATAAATAAAAAATTTACTTAGTATTTTATTTTTTCCTTGTAATAAATGGATTTTTTACCTAGTAAATTCCTAGATTTTTTCTAAACCTGCTATTTACTTACGAGTAGTTTTGCAAAAGTTTCATTTACTACAATTTCAGTTAGAATTAATTACAAAAATTTCTCCTTAACTATATCTTTTGTAACATTGTGCCTCCGAATTTTAAAACGCGACATGCGTTACTCCCGAATCATGAAATATTAGCAAAAAACTTCCTTTGTCATAGCTTTTAATAAAACTTAGTACATGTTAAATTTTGGTACATAATATAGGAGTGCTTTAATAACTGTATCATATCTAAAACTAATTTCAATTTAAAAAGTTGATATAATTTAAATATTTTAATTGTTAAAAATATAAACTAAACAAGCTTAAAAAATTGAAACAAAGAATCTCTTCTTTTATTTTCATATAACTATACTAAGGTAAGCTAACGATCTAATGGTTTATTAAACTGCTTAATAATCCTATTATTTGTGTAATATTGTGTCGTTTATACTCAAAATCATAATTCAATGAGTTTTTTTATTAATTTTATATAGGAGTTAAATGTTTTGTTTTGAAGTTTAAAGGAAACAACTATTATGTTTTAAAGTTCGGGAGTATAGTATTAAGGTTATAGTTGATGGAGAATTTTTGTAATTTAGTTTGACAAAGTATCAAACACTATCATGGATTATCATCACATAAAAGAGGACGATATAAATTTAACCTTTTTTTATTTCCATTTTATCTGACCCGATTCAATCCTTGCTCCGCAATATTATCTAGTGCATGCCAAACCATTTTTTTTAACTTAGAGGTGGGGCAATTTGAAATCTTCACTTTTAAGTGGAGTCGGGTGTGGTTTACTGCTAGGATCTACCTGCAACCATCGTGCTAGACATTTTAAAGTTATGAAATTTCCAAAAAGGGCCAACTTACGTACTTTGAAGAGTTCAATGCTATTGCAAATATTTTGAGGATTTAAGTGCAAAAAGTACCAATTTAAGAGTCAGTTCAAAAAAATAAATAATTAAGGATTAATTATAAAAAAGTTTCCTTCAACTATAGCACTTGTAACACTATGCTTCTACACTTCAAAACGTAACATTTATTTGCTTAGATTTATGAAACAATAACAAAAAAAATCCTTGAATTATGATTTTGAGCATAAATGACACAATATCACACAAAGAATAGGGATTGTTAAACAATTTAGTGAACCATTGACTATTAATTTATCTCAGTGCAATCACATAAAAGTGAAAGAAGTGATTATTTTCTAAAATTTTTTAAACAATTTTTAGTTTAATTTTTAAAACATAAAATTTTTAAATCATGTCAAATTTTTAAATTCAAATTAGTTTTAAAAATGATAAAGATGCCAAAATATTCCTATATCGTACGTCGAATCTTGATTTTGTGCCAATTTTTATCAAAAACTCAAACAAAAGGTTTTTTTTTTTGTTAATATTTTATAGATAAGAGAACAAATGTTACATTTGATAGTTCAAGGGCTCAATATTACTAGAGCTATAATTGAGGGGGAGTTTTTATAATTAATCCAACAATTAAATAAATAAAAGACTGCTAACGAACTTTTAGAGTTCGGGACATTTGAGCGAAAAAGCCTTAGAATCATATCACCTTCACCATCTTCTGTGGGATCATGCGCTAGTCGCCACTTTTTGGCCGCATTCAAGCCTTCCGAGTTTGTAAATTTAGAACACTGAAATCTAAATTCTTGTCGTTTGATTGATACGTACCTTCCTTATCTTTTATGGTTGTGTAATCAAAAATTTTTTTCCCCTTCAGATTGAAAATAATACGGAACTAGTCCCAGATGGAAATGCATCTAAAAGGGTTTTCTTTTCATTTTTTTTTTCATAAACAAAATAATGTTAACATGTTATATATAGTACTTTCTTTTATTATTATTTAGTTGATATCACTATATGCAACTTAGTTTATTTCTTTCGGACGATTCACATTGTAGAGTCTTCTAAAGAAAACTTGGATTAGATTTTAACGCTTGGGAAAGAAGTGCACCGGTTTACTTGGTAAGTTAGCGTTGAGACTTGAGATCTAATCTATTAAGATATGCCTTGGTTCCTTAAATTAGTTTGTTAGTTTTGATACGTAAGGTTTCTTCTAGTGCTCAATGCAAAAATTGGATTCTTTATTAACTGCCGTGGCCTTCTTCACAGTTTGATTATAATTTTTTAAGCTCTACATTTTCCTGGTGTTTATAATTAACCATCTATTGGTCCCTGTTTAAATTTCTAACTCAACTAATGAAATGGCATTTATAGCTAATGCATTCCAAGGCCATACGTCCATTACTATGACATGACATACAAATATATGTACATATATACACGAGTATTATATAAATCTGTATATTCCCTTTCTTTCTTTTCTGTTAGCATGTATTTCCATTGCATCCTCGTGCAGTTTCTATCTTGGCCGTGTAAGTAAAACGTTGCCTCTCATGGTCTTCGTATTTTATCTGCAATTATTTATTCATTTATTTATTTTTTACATAAATACTTGAATTATTGTATGATGCAACTATTTATCAAAATTGCATAGTCTACCGTCTTCTTCAAATTTGTGTCAGCCTTTTCTTGTTGGATTTGATTTTTGGTCCACTCTCTTGTGTTTTAGCTTGTTTGTGGGCAAGTCCCAAATTGATTTTGTCTGAAAAAGTATAGCCCTTTGACATCCATAAATGGGCCCTACCTCCCTCCTTTATATTACAGTCTGAACAACTCTCTCTTTTTATTCAAATTTGGGCGGTCATTTGATAAGGATATGTCCATGGCAGGTGATTTTAATAATTGTTCTAAAGTTGTAAAATCTAGTGGTATCAACTGGACTTCAAGATTTCCCCCATAAGTGGTATCAGTCTGACTTTGACGACTTTGACGAGAGCTGCAACATCAATGTGTAAAATTTGCGGTAGAGGTATTTGACGGTACTGGTCATTGTGGCAAGGCGAAGTAAGGTTTGGACATGACCAGTTAATGAGAAGGATTGGAAGACAGTCAACCCTAGCATGTTGAACAATTCGTTCATGCCTATATAGAGAATAGATGTATGCATCCAAGAATGAGAATTCTGCAAACAAGTTGTAGAAAACGTACGATAAATTTCTGAAGAAGAACAATCAGAATAAGCTCCCAATAAAGAAAAAATTGTTTTGTTTTGAACATCGCCGACGCACCACTATGAACGACCATATTACTGCTTTTAATAGATTAGTAGCAAATTTGTTTAACTTAGATGAAGTTTCTAAAGATGAAGATTTGGCTTTAATGTTGTTATTATCTCTTCCTAATGAGTTTGAACATTTAGAAACTACTTTACTTCTACTTCGTGGCAAAAAAAAGGTGTCTCTTCTTATGGTTTGTGCTGCTTTGTATAGTTATGAATTAAAAAGAAAGAATAAAAAAGAAAGTAATAACATGGTAGCAGAAGAAACCCGCCTGCAAAGCCAAAAAAGAGAGAGCAGAAAAGAAGAGCGAGATCTCGTTTGAAGGCCCAACCTGAAAAAGGTAGGAAACAAAAATCTGCTTCATGTTATGTTCGTAGAGTGGCAAATTGGTAGACCATCAGCTACCGAGGCAAGATAATAATAATAATAATAGTAATAATAATAATAACAACATCATTCTTAGCTAACAACCTGAAGGAAAGAGTTGAAGCTTGCCAGTGTAAAGTCAGTACTCCGAGTAAATAATTTGTGCTCGTACTACACATCTTAATGCCAACAACTGCTTCAATAACTTCCACTTAAGTTAAAAAGATAAAACCCAGCCCAAATGAAGCCTAAATTTACTCATCATTTTGTTTAAGTTAATATGTGTAGTTTTATTAAGTTTGTTTGTTATAATTCTACAATTTCGTTTATTATCCCACTTGTATTTGATTGGTTTGTAACTTGTTAGATTTTAATAAATTATGTTGTTTTTTTATCATTAGTTTTTTAATTAATTCAAACCCTAATCTGTGAATTTGCAGATTTCAAATATCTAAAATTCATTATTCGTGGATCGGATTAGATTGAAATTCTCACATATTAGTTTTGGTTGAAAAAATCCCAATTCAATATATATGAATTGGATTACAAATTGACCTCTAATACGCGGATTCCAATTCGTGCTATATGCTCAAGCCAATAAGAGTTCTGCTACAGTACAATACCTCGTGTTCCATATCAACAATAACTCTTTACGCAGCTAGCAACTACTTTGTGACGTGAAACTAATCTAATCGTACCTTAGCGCCAAGCACTGTTTTTTTTTTTTTTTTTTGCTTTTTTTCACCGTTCTTTAAACATTAAAATTGTGATTTTTTTGGATTAATTATATAATTGTATCTCTTAATTTTTTTTTCTTTTGTTTTAAAAAACTAAAAGGTTTTTTCAAATTTTAATAACTTATTTCACAGAAAAAGAGCTTTCTGTTATTGTCTGGGCAATAATAAAATATATGAAGGGACTAATAGTTGGTCACAGGAAATTAATTGGATGAAATTGACTAAAAATATTAGGATCATATGTGGAAATTTCATCATGAGCAGCCCTTAATTTATGGTCCATGAATAGTACTTTCTCAAAAATAATAAATTTATAGGTGTTTGGCATAAGGCAGTCTGACCATTATCTTAGTTATGAACAATGTAAAGCTCTCATATACTACAATAAAAAAATTATTATAGTATAAAGCTCTCACATGCCAACATGTCATAAAGTGGGTGGGTGGTTATGTTTAGTCTGATGAGTGACGTCAGTCCAATTTTTAACATCACCTGCTCCAAATCTTTTGTCTCGCTAATGCCTAATTAGAGATGTCTTTTAATTGAGAAGAAGTAAGATTCTTGGACAAACAATCACGATTTGCTAATCTATTTGCGTTAAGAGTCCAGTAAATGAAATATGTTTGTTTATATATCAAAACTCAATTATTGAATGCGTTTAGTCAATAACAAACATATTTTATATAGACTATAGAAATATGATTAATCTCACACACGACGGCCTTACTTAACAAAAGAAAAAAAATGTTTGGATTGCACACTACAATTTCTCGTGATCTACATTTTTTATTGCTATTTTTCTTTTTGAAACAAACTTTTAGACGAGTTCACCTACCAAAATTAGCTAGGGCAATGAAACACTAATGAACAAGTATTGCTTTCTAGTCTCTACTTTAATGTATACTAGTACAAAATGTGGATGTTATATATTTCTTTTTATTATAAAGTATGTAAGCTTCAATTTGAGTTTTTTTAGACTTTATTTAAAAGTAATTTTTCTACTTTCATTGAAAAAGAAGATTGAATTTTAAAATCTGAATAACATTTAAATATTTTATTCATAAAAGCAACAAATGTTATATCACAATCAATAAATGGAGGCCAAATTTTAAGAAAAATAAAATAAAATAAAATAACTTATAAGAAAGATAACTTTTATATTTTTATAATAAGAGGGGATAGCATGAAATATAGAGTATTTTTTAAGTACAACATATTTTGAAAAAAATAATTTTGATAGAAGCAAAAAAGAGAGATAATCATTGACAGTTACTCATGACAAAATCATATTTGAGGGGGTTGTCAATAAAATATTAAATTAGACAAATAGTTATTATAAGGGCAATATTTGCAAAGATAATACTTTGACAAATTACAAGAAAAAAAATAGTGGACACATGTGAGAAAAGTTATTGCAATTAAGTATATTATAAAAAAAATTATGCTAATAAGACTCACATAAAAATATAAGATTAAAAAAATGTGGACTCATCAAAATATATCTTTTAATCAAATTATTGTTTCAGTTGAATATTATACTTGTATAGATAAGTAGAGTATACTTACAATAAAAAAATAAAAAAACAGGGATTTCGATTCGTTCAAATCAGGTAGAGAAACTAATTGAAGTTTATATATGAGAGCAAAAAAAGATATTTAAATAAAGACACATTTGAGAAAAAAATATTGCAGTAGAGGAGTTACAAGAGAACGAAAGTATTTATTAAGGTTATAATTAAAGGAATAAGATTTTAGAGTGTTTTTTGTAAAAAAAATAAAAAAAAAAATTAGCGGTAAGAAATGCCAAAAAAAAAAGTTAGAAAAAGAAAAAAAAGACCACAAAAAATAAAATAACTTGACTCTTTTTGTGAGTAATATTACAAGAAAACTCTCATTTATTATATAGTTACATATATATATATAGAGAGAGAGAGGATTGGATATTAAAGTAAACAAATATAAATATATATATACACAGAGAAATACGCACGAAACCTCTTCATATAGTGGTCAAATTACAAGACAAGTTAAGGAAATTTGTAAGAGCCGAGTAGGTATGCCTATCTTTATATATATATATATATAATGTAAAAAGCCATAAATATTACATCCAAGCCAGACATGGATCAAAGAAGCAGCAATATAATTCCACTCATCGAGAAGCGTAGCAACCATGAAGAGAGAGATCAAGATGTTGGGGTGGTTGAGGAGTTTGGGAATGAATCAAAGAGGCTATGGAAGCTGGCCGGACCGGCAATATTCACGGCCGTTTTCCAGTACTCGCTTGGGGCTCTCACTCAGATGTTTGCTGGCTTAGTCGGAGAGCTTGAGCTCGCCGCCGTCTCCGTCGAGAATTCCGTTATCGCGGGCCTGTCCTACGGCATCATGGTACCTTTATTTTCCTGTCTATCCTTCATTCTTCTTTTCCTTTTTTTTTTTGGTTTTTTCTTGTGGGGAGATAAAACCAGAATCCGAGCCCAGTTATAAGAATTCGATTTTAAATTAAGCAGTTGATTGTTGACTTTGATGATATTGTTCTAGTAAGGCTACAAGTGCATACACTGGAAATGGTGGGATTACTGATATATATTTTAGAAAATTTCGGAAAAAAAATATTGATAAACACAAAAATTACGAGAATTTATTCCGAGACGTAATTTCTTCTTGGACATAATATATATATATATATATATTCCTGAACGTTTAGCATTGTAGCAACTGCCAACTTGTCTCTTCAATTTTCATCAGTATCATTAATTAGTTCTTCAAAAATTTATGGCGTTTGTTTAGTATATTTGACAACTTTTTGAATTTAAATTTTTAAAATTCTTTGAATACGTGCTTGTTTCTCTCAAAATTTAAATTAAATAAATCTTTTAAATTCAAGTTTTTAGAGTTCTACTCCTCTTGAACTCTTTAGACTTGAGTATGTTTGTTACAGTAAAAGTTGAAATTCTTTCTCTTGTATTTAAGAAAAAAATCATAACTCTTCAGTTAATGTTCGATTGAGACGATTATTCTTTTATTGTTACTGCATATTTTTTAGGATTATGAATATTAAGATTTTGTTAGATTTGTTAATAAATAAAAAAAATTTCACTATCTGTTCAAACACAAATTTTAATTTTATATTAATATTTTAAATGTATATCCAAATATCAATTTAAATCATAATAATTCAAATTAACACAATTTAAATCTATTTACTAAATAGTATTGTCTCTGACTCTATCTCTCGTAAACTCTAGAAAGAACAGATCAACCAAAACCAACTGATCTTAACTGTAAACAAAATAATAATAATAATAATAATAATAATAATAAACTAATCATACGATAAAGAAGCAGACAAATAATTTCGGCTTAACACCAATATCATAAAGTCAAATATTTCTTTCTACCAAAATTAAAAAAAAAAACAAAAAGTTTCCATGTAAATCAATACAATTAACTTAAAAGATTTAAATTACTAAAACAAATAAAATAAAAAGATACGCTCCCTCTCGCTAGGATTTTGTTATTTTCTTTTTGGGCTTAGCAGCTGCATCTCCTGGGGAGATCGATGGGCCGAAGTCTGGAGCCGTTCTTGGATGGTTTTTGGACTCCTGACCCCTGTGGTGTGGTTTAACATCACGGTAAGGTTTTTTCCGAGGATGGAGCTTTTGGCTCGAGGGTTGGGGGAGGTTTGCATGACTTGTGGAGGGAGGTTTCCTCGCAAGTTCGACGACGGTTTTTAGGAGCTGACAAAGGCGGCATGATGGTGTCTGGGAGGGAGCCCCTTTTTGTCTCGTGGGATGGAGGTTTTGGTGGGTTTTTTGTTGGCTTTCTTTCGGGCTTGGCAAGGAGTAGGTGCCATGGTGATGACGCCTTCTCTTGATGGTGAAGGTGAACAACAACGAAAATCCTTTCAAGCTCTCCTTCAAACTTCCGTATATCCACAAAATCCTTGGCCTCGCACGACGGCGGCTGGTTCATTACCAGAGTCCGTGTGGTTTTATGTTGGGTTTTACACTTGTGTTTTTTGTTTTCTATCAGTCAAATAAAAATGAGGATGTTTTGGCCATTTAGAAGTATTTTGTTTTCTATATTTTGATTGTTTATTGTTGTAATAACAAAGGTATTTTTCCCACCTTCCGTCTAGTTCTTGTGGCTAATCTGCGAGTAGTCCTCGGCGGTGTTGTGATAAGCCTCGGTGCTATTAGCCTCTCAATTTTGTTCGTTCGGAGTTTTTCACCTTCTATAATCATATATTTCAAAGAGTCAAGGTTGTGTTCGAATAATTATGTGCCTATTCAATTTTGCTATCTTAAAACTAGGAACACCTATAATCATATAATAAAGATTGATTCCCTTTATGCATTGTGGTTTTTGACCTCTGAACTAATAGGTGTATGTTTCTAATTTTAATGCAATTAACATTTCCTTTACGGAAAAAATAAAATAAAATTCCTCAAATCTTCCGCATATCAGAAAAACCACACATCACGACAAATTTTGTGGTCCCAACGGCAGAATATCCCTCCAATCTATATTACCAATATTACGTGAGGTGATGACCAAAAACACACCTAAAACTCTTCTCAATCCATAGCGAATATTATTTCAAATGATTTAAACCGCAAAATGTGTGATCCTCTTAAAATAATAGAAAATATCAAGATTTCTCTTCCCAATATTAAAGGTTGTTTGTTTAGAGTATTTTTTGTACTCAATGAACTCAAATTTAGATTCGAGTATCAAGAATTCTTTGGATACGTATTTGTTTCCTTAAAAATCTGAATCCTTTGATTATCAAGAATATAAGTTTTTAGAGTTCTAACTCCCCTAAACTTTTGATACTCGGATATCTTTGTTATAGTATAAACTAAAATTCTCTGTCCAATATTTGAGGAAAAAAATCATAACTTCATCATTTAATATCCAATTGAGACGATTCTTTTTTCATTATGTTTCTAGTGAAGAGAAGAATAAATTAAGATCCATATTGCATATTTTTTGGGATCATTAATATTAAGATTTTGTTAGATTTATTAATAAAGGAAAAACTATTTTCAGAACCTTTCCAAACACATATTTTAATTTTATTTCATACACATATTAAAACTTAAATGCACATCCAAATCACAATTCGAATAACAATTCAAATCACTAACTCAAATCCTAATTCAAATCACACTAATTCAAATCAAATCACTAATTAGAATCCACTTACCATACGTAAAATGTTATTTCAAATAAGACTTAAATAAAAAATTGACAAAAAAGAATAAAAGAATAAATGCACATCCAAATCACAATTCGGATAACAATTCAAATCACTAACTCAAATCCTAATTCAAATCACGCTAATTCAAATCAAATCACTAATTAGAATCCACTTACCATACGTAAAATGTTATTTCAAATAAGACTTAAATAAAAAATTGACAAAAAAGAATAAAAGAATAAATGCACATCCAAATCACAATTCGGATAACAATTCAAATCACTAACTCAAATCCCAATTCAAATCACGCTAATTCAAATCAAATCACTAATTAGAATCCACTTACCATACGTAAAATGTTATTTCAAATAAGACTTAAATAAAAAAAATTGACGAAAAAGAATAAAATGTTCAAAATATTTTAATTTTTTTGAGAGTTTTCAAAATTTTTTAAGATTAATTTTATTTAATATTTTGGTTATTAAATGTTTTGAAATTAAAAAGGATAATCATAGTATTTTAAAATATTTAGTTGCTTTGAATCCGGAGTTTAATTTTGTAAATATAAAGGGTGTCATAAAAGTGATATTTAAACAAAACGTAAAAATGTTTTAGATACTTCTTATTTGGACAGTAGAAAAAGTGTTGTTGCCTTTGAAGATCTTCACTTGAGCTTTTTATCCAAAACCTTTATTATATATTTCGCACTACGTGCCATTTTTGTTTTTATAATAAAATTACTTTTTTGTGATAAAGCTAAAAGAAAAATTAATTATAAACTGGACCATCTCCTTTCTTTTCTTTTTTTCTTTTTGGCATTGTACTTCTATTCCATTCACTTTCTTTTGGGTAAATCTGAACTCTTTGGTTAATCAACAGTTGGGAATGGGGAGTGCATTGGAGACATTGTGCGGGCAAGTATACGGTGCAGGGAGTCTCAAAATGTTAGGAGTGTACATGCAGAGATCATGGGTGATTTTGTTGACCACAGCCTTTCTTTTGGTACCCCTTTATGTTTGGTCGCCTCCTGTTCTTGAGTTTTTTGGAGAGACTGCTGAAATCTCTCGTGCAGCTGGTTAGTGTTTTGTAATTGACTCTGCATTTTTTATAGCTTACATTACTCCTAATAACCGTAAATAAATGTAAAATAAAATAATAGGATTGAAAAGTATAAAAATAGAATGAGGACATGGATTCCTTTTATAGTATATTTTTCTCTAGATTAGACGGTATAATGACAAACAATATATCGTCTTCATAATGTTTACTTAAACTTTAAAATAATACTTTTGTTAATATAATTACTATATGTCCACAATTAAATAATCATTGACTTATAACATGAAAGTTGTAAAGTGTAAATAAGTGAAAATTGTCCTTAAAAATATATAAATAAGTAAACTTGACATTCATTTATTTTATAAAATAATACAAAAGGAAAGACAAGCATTGAGATTCCCGTTTCTTATTTCTTATATTTATGGAGTTCACAAATTTTATTACTGTTTTTGTAAGTAAAAACAATATTAAATGAGGGAGAGAATCACATCTCATTTGTTTTTTCCTTTCATGCAAAATAAACACACCTTAAATTTAATGTAGGGAAGTTTGCTCTGTGGATGCTTCCGCAGTTATTTGCCTACGCACTCAATTTCCCAATACAGAAGTTCTTACAAGCACAGGGGAAAGTCACGGTCATGACTTGGATCTCAGCTATGGTGTTGGTGATACATACATTTTTCAGCTGGTTGCTAATACTGAGACTCGAATGGGGCTTAATTGGGGCGGCAATCACGCTTAACACCTCGTGGTGGCTCATCGTTATCGCGCAATTTTTGTACATCATCATTACTACGTCAGATGGAGCATGGAGTGGATTCTCATGGCTGGCATTCTCAGACTTGTTTGGCTATGTTAAGCTTTCTTTAGCTTCTGCAGTTATGTTATGGTATGGTATTTCTCTGTTCTCACTCTCGTTTTACTTATATGTTGCTTGAGTAGAACGAAACACTATTGACTATTTATCTGAATGCAGCTTGGAGTTTTGGTATATAAAGGTGTTGGTGGTCATAGCAGGCCGTTTGCCAAATCCTTTGATCCCGGTCGACGCCATTTCTATTTGGTAGAATATTGCTTAATCCAACGTCATAAGTTCCATGAACTTGCCTTCTTATTAAGTAAACGTGATATTATGGCTTGCCAGAGCAAGATTTAATAAGTTCGATTCGTTGACGTCTTTTTCACTTATTTGTAGCATGAATTTAAATGGATGGAATGCAATGATTGCAATCGGATTTAATGCTGCAATAAGGTGATGCTCCTTGTATTTTCCTTGTATTTCTCTGGCTTTTATGATTCAGTTCAACTAAAATCAAAATTGTACTCAAATCCAAGCTGAACTTCTTTTTCTTTTCCAATAGCGTGAGAGTATCAAATGAACTTGGAGCAGGTCATGCCAGGCTTGCAAAATTTTCAGTCCTGGTGGTTTCTGCTACTTCAGTTGCCATAGGGGTCATTTGCATGATTACAGTATTTGCTACCAGGGATTACTTCCCTTACCTCTTCACAACTAGCGACGCCGTTGCTAAGGAAACTACCAGACTCGCAATCTTGCTCGGGTTCACAGTGCTGCTAAACAGCCTGCAACCAGTCTTATCTGGTACAATACCTGAAAAACCACAAGCAAATTATCAAACCACACTCATTGATTGATTTTGGTTAATATTCTGTTTCCTCTTTCCTTTGCTTCTGAAGGTGTTGCTGTTGGGGCTGGGTGGCAATCTCTTGTAGCATACATCAACATTGTGTGCTACTATGTTGTTGGACTTCCAGCTGGAATTCTTCTAGGTTTCACATTTAGTTTCGGAGTCATGGTAAGATCCTAGTTCGAACCGTCTCACATGGATGATTTTTCTAAACAAAATCAACCACTTTGCTAGCATTTAGTCATGTACATTACAGTTTTCTACTTGGTTTTTTGTTATCTTTTTGTGATCAACGTGTCTTTTATCTGAGTGCAGGGTATTTGGGGAGGAATGACTGGAGGCACCTGTTTGCAGACCATAATATTAATGGTAGTTACTGCAATGAGAAACTGGAAAAAAGAAGTCAGTACTCTTTTTCCTTTGCACCAATTCAACATGGTCTGTTTGTGTTATGCCGTTCCATTCCGAATAAGGTTTTGATTTTCTTTTGTGGGAATGTGCAGGCTGACGAAGCAGAAGGTCGCGTTAGGAAGTGGGGAGGCTCAGTTGGAGAGCATTGACCTAGAATTGAACCTTGTCCCATGATTTTCCTAAATAAAAAACTTTTATTGGCATGTCTTCGCGGATCCCAAGAGTTGAGAAAGTTCAGTTAGTTAAAAATAAGATTCAAAAGACTTTACTCATTGATTTTTTTTTTTTTGAAAAGAAATGATCCCGTTATTCAATTTTGTGTAATATTGATTGGTGGCAGTGAGTTTGGTATCATATCCTAAGCTATGTAGCCTGAATTTTGTATAAAATGGTTTAATGGAGATTTTTGGAAATTTGGAATGTTGATGAAATTTGACTAGTCAATAATTGATATTTGATGCTTCTGTCGAAAATTCAATCACACAACAGTAAGGAAATTAATAAACTTGTTTGGTAAAAATGGATTAGAAGCTTGCTTCTAATATGTAATCTAGTTCGGTAATAAAGTGTAGAAATATTGAAATGTAACAAAAATATTTAGAATATTTTACGGATACCAAAAATTAAAATTATTAAAATTAAATAATGTATTAATTGATTAAAATCATTTACTTATGCTTGGCTCAGCTCCTATATCCGGGCTTGGCCAAGTCCAAGTTTTGGGTCATTTTTGAGAAATATTTCTTTCATGGTATTGTTTTTTAACCTTACTATTTCTATAAAAAAGTTTAAAATATATGACTCATGGAAAGCATAAAGACATAATTTGTTACAAATGACATCAAGTGTTGTCTAAGTTATTTTTGCCTTTTTGGCTAGAAGAAACAGTATGAATTAAAGAGAGAAATAAAAAGTGGTAGAATACAACAGTGATAATAAAAAAGTGATATACTACTTAATTTACTACTAAGTTTCTAACCCACGGCCTGGTCCGATCCTACTTGCAGATAGTCGTTGATTTCGAAAAAACTTACATAGCATGCCACACTTTTAAAAGTTGTGTTTGTTTATGTTACACTAAAAAAAAGGTTATATCATACATTTATATTACATGTTAAGTTTTTGCCAGAGATAAACATTTGTAGCGTTTATAAAACATAAGTATTAGAAATAAGATTTATGAAAATTCTCCTTGATTTGGACAGTATGATTTCCATATTTGAGCCCGGTGTGTTTTTCCCTCCAGCCCATACCGTCCCATATTTACATGATTAATGCTCGTTAATTCACAGGTTCATGACATTCAAATTTAAGGATTTGATTTTTATATTGCGTGAATTATTTATTTATTCTACATGTTTAAATCTTAATCTCAATCGTATTTAAAATATTGATAATTCATGGCTCTTTACTTTGTTTCACTAAAAATGATAATTTAATATCATTATTATAATATGAATGTAAGTATATCAATACTCGACTTGTTTTAGCGGCTGCAATCAATATAAAAAAATAAAATATTATATTATTATAATTTTTTTATTATTGAGTAAGACATAATATTATTTTTCTTACTAAATGAGTACAACTAAGATTATATAAATATTTTTAGTTTAAAAATCAAAATTTTCATATCCGAGAATCTACAGCATGTAATGGCTTGCCCCGAGTTGGAGAAAGAAATCTTAAAAAAAAACGGAACTGTTATTTTCCGGGAAATAATGAAATTATGAAGGGACTAATCCTTGGTCACAGCAAATTAATTCAATGAAATTAACTAAAAATATTGGAAAATAGGTGGAAATTTCATCAGGAGCAGCCCTTTTTAAGACTCATGAATACTTCCCCAAAAAATAATGAATTCAGATAATGTCGTAGGTGGCCATTGGCCAAAGCTCATATGGCAGTAAACATATTTCTTTCATTCTTTGATCATGCTTCAAAACGTTGGTGTCATCAATACCCAAAACGTGTATTCTTAAAGGAAGTAAAGAATTCGGACAAACAATAACAATTTGCGGGTCTATTTATGTATAACATTAAAGTCGAATATTAAATAAAAATGTTAGTTGATCAAGGCTCAATTATGAATGCCTTCATCAAGGACATTCCTATTTTAATTATATATATATATATATATATATATATAGAAAATGATTAATCTCACATGACGGTCTCGTTTAATAACTTACCATATATCATGGCACCTAATCCGACGTTTCAAGACATAAATTTATAAAATATCCCCTTGCAAATCCCCACAACCGGATATCATATTACATGCTCTAGGTTTAATTTCACGAAGATCACCATGTTGTAATTGTCCTGTATATGTATACTATACTAACAATTTGGGTCCATTTGGCTGAGCTTTTTCTTCAATGTTTATTCAGTGAAAGAAGAACAAGCCATGTTTTTTTTAATGAATGTTTCAAATTATAAACCTATTTGGCAAAAACAATTCTAAATGTTTTTTATGGTTTCAATCAATTTTGTTATAGTGTTTTCTTTCACAAAATTTAAACTAAAGAATGATTTGAACCGTTAATTAACTTGGTTTTAAATTTTTCCAATAAGAACGCAAAAATGTACCTTACTTATCTCTTATAGTTGTGTAATCAAAAGTTTTTTCCCCTTCAGATTGAAAATAATACGGAACTAGTTTCTTTTATTATTATTTAATTTATATCATTATATGCAACTTTGTTAATTTCTTTCGGACGATTCACATTGTAGTCTTCCAAAGAAAACTTGGATTAGATTTTAATGCTTGGGAAAGAAGTGCACCGGTTTACTTGGTAAGTTAGCGTTGAGACTTGATATCTAATCTATTAAGATATGTCTTGGTTCCTTAAATTAGTTTGTTAGTTTTGATACGTAAGGTTTCTTCTAGTGCTCAATGCAAAAATTGGATTCTTATTAACTGGCGTGGTCCTCTTCACAGTTTGATTATAATTTTTTAAGCTTTACATTTTCCTGGTGTTCATAATTAACCATCTATTGGTCCCTGTTTAAATTTTTAACTCAACTAATGAAATGGCATCTATGGCTAATGCATTCCAATGCCATACGTCCATTACTACAACATGACATACATACATATGTACATATATAAACGAGTACTATATATATCTTTATATTTCCTTTCTTTTCCGTTAGCATGTATTTCCATTGCATCCTCGTGCAGTTTCCATCTTGGTCGTGCAAGTAAAACGTTGCCTCTCATGTTCTTCGTATTTTATCTGCAATTATTTATTCATTTATTTATTTTTTTACATAAATGCATGAATTATTGTATGATGCAACTATTTATCAATATTGCATTGTCTACTGTCCTCTAGAATTTGTCAGCCTGTTCTTGTTGGATTTGATTTTTGGTCCACTCTCTTGTGTTTTGGCTTGTTTGTGGGCAAGTCCTAAAGATTTTGTATGACGTAGTATAGGCCTTTGACATCTATAAATGGGCCTACCTCTCTCCTTTATATTGCATTCTAAAAAACGGTCTCTTTACCCAAATTGGGGAGGTCAAGGATATCTTAGTAGTGGGTGATTTTAACAATTGCTCTAAAGTTGCAAAATCTCTTTGAGTATAGTAAGGTGATCTGTTGCGGTGGTGAAGTGATATGTTGCGGTAGAGGTATTTGACGGCACTGGTCATTGTGGCAAGGCAAGTGCTAGACTCATTCTTCCAGCAAGATCTGGACATCGCAGGTTAGTGAGAAGGATTAGAAGACAATCAACCCTTAGCATGTTGAACAATTTGTTCATACCTATATAGAGAATAGAAGTATGCATTGAAGAATGATAATTCTGCGAACAAGTTGTAAAAGTCGTTGGAGGATAAATTTCTGAAGAAGAACAAACAAAATAAGCTCCTGATGAAGAAAAGATTGTTTTGTTTTGAAGACCATTTTACCGCTTTTAATCGGTTAGTAGCAGATTTGTTTAACTTAGATGAAGCTTCTAAAGATGAAGATTTCACTTTAATGTTGTTGTTATCTCTTCCTGATGAGTTTGAACATTTAGAAACTACTTTACTTCGTGGCAAAGAAGAAATGTCTCTTATTATGGTTTGTGCTACTTTGTATAGTTATGAATTAAACGGAAAGAATACAAAAGAAAGCAAGAACATGGTAGCAGAAGAAGCGTTGGTAGTAAGAGGCCGCCGGCAAAACCAAAAAAAGAGAAAGCAGAAAAGAAAAGGGAGATCTCGTTCGAAGGCCCGACTTGAAAAAGACACGAAACAAAAATCTACCTCATGTTATGTTCGTGGAGTGGCAAATTGGTAGACCATCAGCTACCGAGGCAAAATAACAACAACAACAACAACATCATACTTAGCTAACAACCAGAAGGAAAGAGGTTTGAAGCTTGCCAGTGTAAAGTCAGTAATCCGAGTAAATGATTTGTGCTCGTACTGCACGTCTTAACTAAAAAGGTAAAATCCAGCCCAAATGAAGCTCAAATTTACTCATCATTTTGCTTAAGTTAATCTATATAGTTTTATTAAGTTTGTTTGTTGTAATTCTACAATTTTGTTTATTATCCGACTTGCATTTGATTATGTTGTAACTTGTTGGATTTTAATAAATTATGTTGTTGATTTATTCTTAGTTTGTTAATTAATTCAAACCCCAATTGGTGAATCTGCGGATTTCAATTTGTAAAATCCGTTGTTCGTAAATCAGATTGGTTGAGACTCCCATAGATTGGTTTTGGGTTGAAAAATCCCAATACAATATATGCAGATTGGATTACAAATTGACTCTTAATATGCGGACTTTCAATTCATGAACACCCCTAGAAATGCCGTTCCTATGCTATATGCTCACACCAATAAGAGTTCTGCTATACTACAATACGTCGTGTTCCATATCCACAACAGCTCTTTATGCAGCTAGCAACTACTTTGTGACGGTGAAACTAATCTAATCTTTAACTTAGCGCCAAGCACAGTTTCCCTTTTTTTTTTTTTTTTTTTTGCTTTTTTCATCATTCTTTAAACATTAAAATTGTGATTTTTTTTGGATTAATTATATAATTGTATCTCTCAATTTCTCCTTTTTTAAAAAAACTAAAAGATATTTTTAAATTTTAATAACTTATTTCACAGAAAAAGAGCTTTCTGTTATTGTCTGGGCAATAATAAAATATATGAAGGACTAATAGTTCGTCACAAGAAATTAATTGGATGAAATTGACTAAAAATATTAGGATCATATGTGGAAATTTCATCATGAGCAGCCCTTAATATATGGTTCATGAATAGTACTTTTCCAAAATAATGAATTTATAGTTAGTTGGCATAAGATAGGCTAGACTAGTATTTCAGTTATGAACAGTGTAAAATTTTTATATACTACAGTAAAAAGAAAAAAATTACTACAATATAAAACTCTTATAGGCTACAATAAAAATAATTTTTACCATTAGCCCATAAAATAGGTGGGTGGTCAAAGCTCATTATGTTTAGTCTGATGAGTGACGTCAGTCCTTAAATTTTTAAGAGCACTGAAGCACATAATCATGCTCCAAATCTTTTGTCTCTCCAATGCCTAATTAGAGATACCTGTTAATTAAAAAGAAGTAAGATTCTTGGACAAACATTCACGATTTGCGAATCTATTCGCGTTAAGAGTCCAGTAAATGAAATATGTTTGTTTATATATCAAAACTCAATTATTGAATGCGTTTAGTCAATGACATACATATTTTATATTGACTATAGAAATATGATTAATCTCACACACGACGGCCTTACTTAATAAAAGAAAAAAAAAATGTTGTATTGAACTTTGTAACCTGTGGTAGAAGCACTTGGGATTAATTAGTCACAGCTCACGAGTCCGCATTAATTACACCACAATTTCTCGAGATCTACATTCTTTTTTTATTGTTATTTTTCTTTTTGCAACAAACTTTTTAGACGAGTTCACCAACCAAAATTAGCTAGAGCAATGAAACACTAATGAACAAGTATTGCTTTCTAGTCTCTACTTTAATATGTACTAGTACAAAATGTGGATGTTATATATTTCTTTTTATTATAAAGTATTTAAGCTTTAATCTGAGAAAACTCTTTTTGTAATTAAAAAAGTTAGAAAAGGATAAAAAAGACCGCAAAAAATAAAATAACTTGACTCTTTTTGTGAGTAGTATTACAAAACTCTCATTTATCATATATACATATATATATAGAGAGAGAGGATTGGATATTAAAGTAAACAATATATATATATATATATATAGGCAGAGAAATACCCACGAAACCTCTTCATATAGTCGTCAAATTACAGGACAAGTTAAGGAAATTTGTAAGAGCCGAGTAGGTATGCCTATCTATATATATGTAGTGTAAAAAGCCATAAATATTACGTCAAAGCCAGACATGGATCAAAGTAGCAGCAATAAAATTCCACTCATCGAGAAGCGTAGCAACCATGAAGAGAGAGATCAAGATGTTGGGGTGGTTGAGGAGTTTGGGAATGAATCAAAGAGGCTATGGAAGCTGGCGGGACTGGCAATATTCACGGCCGTTTTCCAGTACTCGCTTGGGGCTTTCACTCAGATGTTTGCTGGCTCAGTCGGAGAGCTTGAGCTCGCCGCCGTCTCCGTCGAGAATTCCGTTATCGCCGGCCTCTCCTTCGGCATCATGGTACGTTTATTTCCTGTCTATCCTTCATTCTTCTTTTCGATTTTTTTTTTTTTGGTTTTTTCTTGTGGGGAGATAAAACCAGAATCCGATCCCGTTGTAAGAATTTGATCTTAATTTAAGCAGTTGATTGTTGACTTTGATCAAATTGTTCTAGTAAGGCTGCAAGTGCATACACTGGAAATGGTAGAAAATTTCCGAAAAAAAATATTGTTAAACACAAAAATTACGAGAATTTATTCCAAAACGTAATTCCTTTTTGATCAAATAGTGTTGATGCCTTTGAAGATCTTCACTTGAGCTTTTTATCCATAGCCTTTATTATATATTTCGCACTACGTGCCATTTTTGTTTTTATAATAAAATTACTTTTTTTGTGATAAAGCTAAAAGAAAAATTAATTATAAACTGGACCATCTCCTTTCTTTCCTTTTTCTTTTCTTTTTTTTTTTTTTTGGCATTGTAATTCTATTCCATTCACTTTCTTTTCGGTAAATCTGAACTCTTTGGTTCATCAACAGTTGGCAATGGGGAGTGCATTGGAGACATTGTGCGGGCAAGTATACGGTGCAGGGAGTCTCAAAATGTTACGAGTGTACATGCAGAGATCATGGGTGATTTTGTTGACCACAGCCTTTTTTTTGGTACCCCTTTATGTTTGGTCGCCTCCTGTTCTTGAGTTTTTTGGAGAGACTGCTGAAATCTCTCGTGCAGCTGGTTAGTGTTTTGTAATTGACTCTGGATTTTTTATAGATTACATTACTCCTCATAACCGTAAATAAATGTAAAATAAAATAATAGGATTGAAAAGTAGAAAAATAGAATGAGGACATGGATTCCTTTTATAGTATATTTTTCTCTAGATTAGACGGTATAACGAGAAACAATTCATTTTTTCATAGTGTTTACTAAACTTTAAAGTAATACTCTTGTTAATATAATTACTATATGTCCACAATTAAATAATCATTGACTTATAACATGAAAGTTGTAAAATGTAAATAAGTGAAAACCATTCCTAAAAAAATATAAATAAATAACTTGAAATTCATTTATTTTATAAAATAATGAAAAAGGGAAGACAAGTATTGAGATTTCCGTTTCTTATTTCTTATATCATGGAGTTCTTAAACTTTTATTACTGCTTTTGTAAGTAAATACAATATTAAATGAGAGGAAATCACATCTCATTTGTTTTTTTTTCCTTTCATGCAAATTAAGCACACCTTAAATTTAATGTAGGGAGGTTTGCTCTGTGGATGCTTCCGCAGTTATTTGCCTACGCACTCAATTTCCCAATACAGTAGTTCTTACAAGCACAGGGTAAAGTCATGGTCATGACTTGGATCTCAGCTATGGTGTTGGTGATGCATACATTTTTCAGCTGGTTGCTAATACTGAGACTCGAATGGGGCTTAATTGGGGCAGCAATCACGCTTAACACCTCGTGGTGGCTCATCGTTATTGCGCAATTTTTGTACATCATCATTACTACGTCAGATGGAGCATGGAGTGGATTCTCATGGCTGGCATTCTCAGACTTGTTTGGCTTTGTTAAGCTTTCTTTAGCTTCCGCAGTTATGTTATGGTATGGTATATCTTATGACATTCAAATATCAGATTTAAGGTTTTGATTTTTACATTGTGTGATTATTTATTTATTCTACATTTTTGAATCTTAATCTCAATCGTATTTAGAACATGGATCATTCAGGGCTCATTACTTTGTTTTGCTAAAATGATAATTTAATATCATTATTATAATTTCAAACTGAGTATATCAATACTTCATTTTTTTTTTGTAGCGGCTGCAATCAATATAAAAAAAAAACAATAAAATATAATATTATTATAAATTTTTATTATCAAGTAAGACATATAATATTTTTTTTCCTACTGAATGAGTATAACTAAGATTTTATAAATATTTTAAGTATAAAAATCAAAATTTTCATATCCGAGAGTCTACAGCACGTAATGGCTTGCCCTCATTGGAGAAAGAAATCTTAAAAAAAAAAAAAAAGGAACTGTTATTGCCGGGAAATAAAGAAATTTTGAAGGGACTAATCGTCGGTCACAGCATATTAATTCAATGAAATTAACTAAAAATATTGGAAAATAGGTGGAAATTTCATCAGGAGCAACCCCTTTTAAGATTCATGAGTACTTTCCCAAAAAAAATAATGAATTTAGATAAAGTAGTAGGTGGCCATTGGCCAAAGCTCATATGGCAGTAAACATATTTCTCTCATTGTTTGATCATGCTTCAAAACGTTGGTGTCATTAATACCTAAAACATGTAATCTAGAAAGAAGTAAAGATTCTTCGGACAAACAATAACAATTTGCGGGTCTGGTTATGTGTATCATTAAAGTCGAATATTAAATAAAAATGTTAGTTGATCAAGGAGTCAAGGACACACATTTTAATAGAACATGCACAGAAAATGATTAATCTCACGTGACAGTCTCGTTTAATAACTTACCATATATCATGGCACCTAATTTGACGCTTCGAGGCATAAATTTATGAAATGTCCGTTTGCATGTCCCCACAACCGGACATCATATTACATGCTCTAGATTTAATTTCACGAAGATCACCATTTTGTAATTGTCCTATATATGTGTACTGTACTAACAATTTGGGTCCATTTGGCTGAGATTTTGCTTCAATCAGTAGAAGAAGAACAAGCTTTGTTTTTTTTAACGAGTGTTTCAAAATATAAACCCGCTTGGCAAAAACAGTTCCAAACATTTTTTATGGTTTCAACTATTTTTGTTATAGTATTTTCTCCCATAAAATTTAAGCCAAAAAAGATTTGAACCGTTAATCAACTCCGTTTTAAATTTTTCTAATAAGAAAAGAAAAATGTAAAATTGAATTTTATAATTTGTAGTTAGACATTACATGAGTAGTAGTCCACCAAAGTACTCTGCATTAGTTCATTAAAAAAAAAAAAAAAAAAAGTACCCTGCATTAATTAGTCGCAAGTCCGCATTAATCACGAGATTTTTTTTTTTGTCATTGTTATTGTTATCTCTTTTTTCTTTTTTTTTTCACAACAAACCTTCCACAATTAGCGTTTCCGTTCTGGTGCTAAAACCTTAATAAATATATAATTGCTTTCTAGTCCCCACGCATGTGTATGAAGAAGATGCATGGAGAGTGGAGACCTCTGAACATGAACAGCTGAATTTATATAAATATATATATATATATATAGTGTAAAAAGCCATAAATATTATATCAAATTCTAGGCAGATGGATGAAAGCAGAACAAGCAGTATAATCCCACTAATCGAGAAGCATAACAACCATGAAGAGAGAGATCAAGATGTTGGAGTGGTTAAGGAGTTTGGGAATGAATCAAAGAGGCTGTGGAAGCTGGCCGGTCCGGCAATCTTCACGGCCGTTTTCCAGTACTCTCTTGGGGCTCTCACTCAGACGTTTGCTGGCTTAGTTGGAGAGCTTGAACTCGCGCGGTCTCCGTCGATAATTCCGTTATCGCCGGTCTTGCCTTCGGCACGGTACTCTAATTTCTTCTTTTTTTTTTTTTTTGTTTCATAGTTTTTGTTAGGGCTTTTCCTATGAGTGTATTACCAATCAATGTTTTATCAATCCTAACGATAAGCTGTCTCCATTTTCATTATGCGTGGAGATAAATGTGTAGAAGAAGGCACTATATTTGATAAAGAGATTTTTTTTTTTTTTCAAAATCCAAAGAGCAATTGGATTGCAAAAGTAAAAGAATTCTAAATATTTTTTTATCCTAAAATGAACAAAAAAAGCAAAACAAAAAGAAAGGATAGAAAATCAGTTAATGAGTCTTACCATTTTCAAGGTATCATATTTTTTCTTACTATTATTTTTGGAAATAGAGAAAAAGAGATTAGAACATCTCTAAATGCAATGCTAATTGATGTGTCAATTACAAATTTATCATTTAAGCGTAAAAAATTCTTCAATATAATGTTATTTTCAATGCTAAATTTGTTATGTACTAAACTTAAATTTGCTACAAAATCTAACATATAGTAATTTAACATTTGATTCATATTAGTTGGTAAGCTGTCTTTTTTGCTTTAATGATTATAACATTTTTACTTTTTAATTATTTTAATGTTAAAAGTTTACTTTTACAAATTTTAAGGTTGAATAATTATGATAAAAGAAACATATAGCATTTTAAATGGCACTATACATTAAAGTATAAAATCAAATAACACATTAATATGTTATTTTTATATTTTTTGCGGCAAATATAATATTTGCATTGAACATGGTCTTAAAAATTAAAATTCGAGCCACCTATAGGAAAGTCATCTAATTAACTGTGGAAACCAGTTGACTTAGATGATGATGATATGTCCTGTTACTCTATATTGAAGTATATGCGAGAAAAGATATTGATATGGATACACGATTTATAAAATTATAAAATGTTATTTGACTATAACACTATATGTGTGTGCGTGTATATATATATATATTACAAATTTTAAATGCTTCCCTGAACTTTTAGCAATCTACCAACTCGTCTCTTAATTTCCATTTGTATTATTAATTAATTTGTAGTCTCTTAATTTTCATTTGTATCATTAATTAATTTGTTCTGCCGAACTTAGTTGAAATAATTGTAGTCTTGTAAATAAGTATTCTACCCTCGATCAAACTTTGAATAAGTGAGATTCTAAGATATGCATATTTAAAAAAAGAAAGAAAAAAAAAAACTACGCAGCAAATGTACAGAATTTTAGAACTCAAGAAGAACAGATCAACCCAAAAAAACCAAACTCTTGACTATAAACAAAAAACATAATAAACCAATATTACAGTGAATAAGCAGACAAATAATTTAGGCATGATTCCAATAACATAAACAAATCCTTTCTATCTACCGGGGCAGAGTTGCAGCCGCCCGGGAACGAAGCGTGCTCTCTAGACTTTGACCCCTCGTTCAAAAGCAGTTTGTTTCGCCTTCCCCACCACCAACCATTTTTTCAAGGAGAACGACAGAATTGTACTATCATTGATTGGTAATAAAAATAAACAGACTAAAATATAACAATTTTAATAAATAATCTAATTAGATTAAAATAAAATTTATTTTTATATAGAATGACATAAAAAAAAACACAAAACAACAACGAAGTAACAAAAAACAAAAACGAAAAGAGATGAAAGAAGAAAATAAAGAAAAAGGATGAGATAAATTGAAAATTCAAGTGTTTAAAAAATTATACATAATGAACTTAATATTTAACTTAATATTGCATGCACAATTTTAAATTATAAATTATACATAATGAACACTATATGCACATAAATTTATAAAATTATATCCACATATAAAAACTATAAAATATTTATAACAAATACCAAAATTATGAATATTCAAAATTATGAATTTTTTCATAATTTATTCCATAATATGATAATTTTCATAAAAATACCAAAATTGTGGATATTATGAAAATCTCATAAAATTATAAAAACTGAAAATTTTATGAAAATTTTCCCCAAAAATATCACCTTATGAAAATTTGAAAATATCAAAAAAAAATTTAAATTTTTTGGGTTTTTTTTTTTTTTTTTTGAGAAAAACGGCGTCGTTTAATGGTGGCAAAATGCCCCCCTAGCTGTAAATGACATCGCATTTCGAAGAGAAGCAGTCTGCAAACAGTCCAAACGACATGTCGTTTTGGTCTTTACGGACTGAAACGACATGTCGTTTTATTTGCTGGGAAAAACGCCATTCTCTGCCAGAAACGACATGTCATTTTGGCTGACATAAGGCCAAACGACATGTCGTTTGTCGTCGTCTTCTTCCTCTGAACGGGGCTTCTCGACCCGGACGACCCGGTTTCAACCTGTTTGTAGACCCGCCTCAAATTCTCTCATCCGGACACCAATTTTGATGTTTCAAATCGTAAAACTCATAGAAATCAAGTGACTAATCGATTTATAATCTTTGTTTTAATTAAAAAACGTTAAAATGAAAAACCCAAAAATTAAAAAAAAAAATCAACCGTGCATTCAACACAAATTTTCAACCGACGCTATCTTACGCAAGGCGGAGGTCAATTCGACTCTGATGCCAAATGTAAGCATAAAACGATTCAAACATGCCAAAACTATATGCATAACAAATCAAAAATGAAAGCGTGTGAAAATTTTAATTTTACCTCCGACCATTGCACTATCTCAGTGTAATTCAACGGTGATCACGAGTGTAGTTTGGCTGCCTCACTTGGGAGCTTCCAAGTCCTCCCAAAATCTCAATTGATAGTGTTGGTTTCCAAAGAAAATTCTGGACTTGGGGACCCAAGTTTCTCGTTCAATACAAAATGAATGTAAAGAAATTGTTTTCTCTGCTGCGTATAGAAATCCTTCCATCAATGATTTTTATACTGCCTTAGAAAATGTAGTTACCAGGATTGGTTTTAATGGGCATAAATATGAGGCCAATTATTGCAACAAATTTAATTGGTTTCAATTCTTGAAACCATTGGAATGAAACGGTTACATTACTGACATCTTTAGTTTTAGCTACATGTTCCATGGACATCTTCATAGAATAAAAGCAAAGAACCCACTAATTTGTAAAATAGATTTCTATACTTGCAATATAATGTACTAAAAATGTAATATATATGTTTAAAAATTTTGCTTATGTTTTAAAATTTATTTTAAAATTTAAATTTTATTCATAATTTTTTTAAAAAATAAGATAAATATTAAGTATGTCATTGAATAACTAAAAATATTGTTGTGCCTTTATTTTATATAAAAAAAAGTGCCCCCCACAAACCAAAAAAAAAATGCATAACAATATATTAATTTAACAAAGTATCATATCCATTTTGTTCACAGTGCTCCATTGTAAACCAGTTAATTTTGGCTTCGTCGCTTCTGTCACCAAGTAGTTAGCATTGTTTTCATGACAGTGACCTACCACTAAGGCAATGCCTTTACAGTTTTCACCTAATAATTTTTCAAAACTTAAGGGTCTTAGTTTGGTGAATGGATTCCAATTGTGTTGATTTGGATTATTTTGATTAGAGTTATGTAATTTGAATTAATGATTTTAATTACTGTCTGAATTGACGGTTTAATGTTCATTTAAAGTGTTAATTTGAATAAAAAATAAAATTAAAATTTGTGTTTGGAAAGATAGCAGAAAAAGTTTTAAATTATTAATAAATCTAACAAAATCTTAATGTTCATGATTTTAAAAAATATACAATATAGATTTTGATTTATTTTTCTCTTTATTAGAAATGCAATCATTTCAATCGGATATCAAATGAAGGAGTTATGATTTTTTTCTTTAAGAAAGAATTTTGACTTTTACTGTAGCAAAATATCCGAGTAAAAAATCCAAAAAATGAATAAAACTTTAAAAACTTAAATTCAAAATATTCATTTGATTTAAATTTAAAAAAAAAACAAATATATATATAAAAGACTTAAAAAATTACAATCCAAAAACTTAACCGAATATACGAAACAAGCTACTAATAATCAAAATTTATGACTTCAGCGATTAGTAGAGAACATACTGCGAACAATAATGTTCTCGATGCTTTCTCCAAAGACCGCTGCGAGATCATGACATTGCTTGAAGAACGTACGTGTTATATATAACATGGGGGCAAGGGAAATATTTATGGAGGTTTATCGTATCTTAAACAAAGGTGGGCTTTCACAGGTTTGTGATCAGAACTGCATATGTTGTCTATGCAAGGTTACATCTACGTGATCGACGTCTGAAAGCTTTGAATAAAATACGATCCGTCCATTATGGCACTCCTACCTGTAAAATTAGAAAATACCCATGTTTTAATTGAAAGAACTTCAAGAATAAATAGATCATTCCGAATACAAGAAAAAAAAAGGAATATTATTAAACAATTTACAATCATATAACAAATTCATGTTTATGAACGAAGCTACACACATACGAGAATGGATGGCCTTCCCTTTGAACTTCTTTTTCTCTCAATATTTTATGTAAAATTTTATAAAAATTACACTCCACCCCCTGAAATAAGTTCCACTCTTAGTGGTTGTTTGACGGTTCTCACTACAAACTTAATTATGAACAGTGTAGAGCTCTTAAACTTAATTATGAACAGTGTATAGCTCTTATATGCTATAGTAACAATAAAAAAATTGCTACAATGTAAAGCTCTCACATGTTACAGTAAAAGTGGTTCCAATCAACGGTTTCCACCACTCTTTCAAACACTCTTTTAAAGTTTTATATCTTATTTATTTATTTTTTTGACGATACTAGTATGTGCTTCAGTCCTCAAACTAGTATTTTTAGCTCCATCCTGTTCACATAGATATATGCCTATCATGACTTATGCGTACCTCGTAACTTGTATCGTAGTTGCTAGTTCCAACATTATACTTATATGTTGGTTTGAACCGTCAATGTACCCTCACAATATCCATCGAAAATATGCCTTCTTTCAGCCTCTTGAAGGAGTTGATCCTTGTGTGCCAATTGCTGCAGAGGATATGAAAAATTACTATATGAAAAGCAATCTCTATTTTGTTCATTTCACTGAGATTTTTCAATTTTCTTGGTTATATAATTTTTTTCGTTGTTTGAATAACAAGGTCATAGGCTTTGAAATACTTACTTTGTGAAAGCCTTTGTGAATTAGATTCCGGGTAGGGTGGCTAGCAATCCCTTGAATTCTGTAATTTAGCATAAGGATTCCAGTCTTTAGAGAAGAGTGAGTGTGATATGTGCCCGCACTGCAAATTTCTCTCCTCCACTTTGTGAGCATGAGCTGAAGGTTTATATATATATATATATATATATATATATCATCATAATGTTTCATTATTTTTAGAATCTTGTATTTTGTTTTCCTTCTTCTTCATATTATTGAATAAAAGAAAAAAGCAAATTTTTTTAAGATAATAAAAAAAAAAAAAAACTTCGAAAAAATAAAGAGGAAAAATAAATTAACTTGAAAACGCCAGTTTTTTGGGTCATAGCAATTATGTGATAAATCCATTAAACTAATCCTTTATAAAATAGCCTAGACACAGTAAACTACATGTCGTTTTCTAGAATAAACGACACCAAAGATTAAAAATGGACGACATATAGTTTTAATCTAAATGGAAGAAAAATTTAGATGGAAAACGACATGCAATTTAGAAATTAGAACAATGCCATTTACATACTTAACAAACAACAAGACAAATATTAAATCGATTCGCTGCCTCGCTTTTTCAATCCGTTTTGATACGTGAACGAGATAAATCTTTTAACAAGCAACGTTTTTCTTCCTTAAGTAAACGACAGATAAGTTTAACAGTTATGTTGATTCTCGACAAAGAACATTTAAAAACAGACGACAGAAAATTACGGGTGGAGAACGATGCTGTCGTTCCAGAAAAACGACACCCAATATTCAGACTTTACAAGGACGTTTCGTTTGAGAACATGAACTCCCAAAATCGACGCACATAGTTTATATACATTAAAACAACAATCTGTACGAGCAAACCACGACATGTCATTTTATTTTCCAGCAACAAAGAAGTTTAAAACAAGGAAAGTGTGAGACCTCGCTACGTTATTTTTAGACGCAACTAGTGTCGTTTTTCATGAACGACAATAATAAGAATTATCATTTGCTAAGGAGAGCCAAATTTTATCTGAAAACGACGCGCCGTTCTTGAAGTTTTCACCATTATAAATTAGTAATTTTATTATGTATGGCAATTATTAAAGAAAGAAAGACGTCTCTCCCCTAATTTTTGGGGAAAAAGTTTCCCCTCTGTATTGTTTAATTGAAGGATGAAAGAAAAATGTTTCTTCACTACATGTATCTAATCTAACAATAATTCTATACTTAACTCCATCATAGAATTTAGAATTTAAATATCTCATCCTTAAGTTCTTAAAAAAAAAAAAAACAAAGGAGATCTCGGCTGACTGGAGAGATGGCAAGAGACGAACATCATGTGGATGCCTTTGTATTTGATGCAGATTGCAACTGCCCCCTTCTTTCTCCTAATTACTCCTCCACAACCCCCCGCCGAATGCTTATCCACCTTCACGTCTGTCCACCATGCAAATATCAACGCAACAAATTAAAAAAAAAAAGTTAAATTTTGGAAAACTTAAATATTATTAATTAATTTTAAAAAACTATAAATAAAAAAAACCTCGTACCTTTGACAAACAACTTGGAGTTCTTAGGCCCAAAGACGTACAGCTGCGGGGATTACATAATGGCTTCTCCTAATTGGCTTTATCAATTTTATTAATACATGCTATTTTGTATAAAAGAAAAAAAAAACAGAGAAAAAATATGTAAGGAAGAGAAATGCATACATGTAAGATTGAGCAAGAGTTTCCTGAAGAAGTTGTGAAACGTTTCGGCGAGGCACTTCTTGCAGACCCGCAACAATAAGATCAAACAATCGATTGTCCGCCACAAGCTCTGCCAAATCTTTGCAAGAGGCTAGCAGGATGTTTGGCATTATGGTTAGAACCATTGGTTAGAGCTGTTTTTACTGTTACATACGAGAGCTTTACACTTTTAACAAATTTTTTATTTGTATTATAGCATGTGAGAGCTTTACACTGTGTATAACTGAGATAATGATCGGGACGGAGCTTGCCAATCAGGGTACTAATTTATGATAATTTATGATAGTGGATAATTAAAGAAGAATAAAAGAGTCAAATTAAGATTAATGATTGAAAGAACTGCATGAATACCCTTTACCAACATTAATGGAGCTGAAATTTCCCATCTTCTTGCTTTGTTGCTTGGTACCAAAATTACTTAGGCAACTCTTTTTAAATCTCTCTTTGCAAATAAAAATTTCAAATAATGTTGGTGTGTGAGAGAAAGAGATGTATAGGGCTTGCATTATTGTACACGTTGACCTCCTCGTTTAAATACGTGATATTTGCAACTGCCAAGCCAACTGGGTCTTGGAAACTCGGCTTTTTGGCGGTGTAACTTTTAGAGAAGGAAAGCCAAAGTTGTAGAATGATCTGATGTGTTTCTCCTGTTTGAATTACTTATTTTCTTCCACGAGTTAGGTTGCACGTAATTGACGAACGCGAAGAAGTTAAAACAAAGATGAAAATGACTATCTATGATCATCTCCAGCAGTTCCATCCTTGTAACTATTTGAGTCTGAAAGATTATCATTTGTATTGATCAAGCCAAGACGGACTTTTTACCTTATCACTAATTGGGCCCATGGGCCATGTGTAAGCCGCTGGCCAGTTGGCTCCCATTGCCCAGCCATATTGGGCTTTTTATACAAGTGCCACTGAAAATAAAGTTTGTTGATTTATGCTAAAAAAAAATAATTGCAAAAAACTGCACGGCACATCATCATACTAAAATCTATAGTACTAAATATAACCTCAAAACACAAATTAGATTCTATCAAAATAAGACAGATTTTAATTGCCACTAAGAATATGTTAGCCTTTTTAATTTAATTGTCATCTTTATTTGTGGTATTTAATTAGATAGTTTTTTTAGATATGACACGAATCAATCCATACCAAAAAAATGTGGCATAAATCATAAATATCTCAGTTAAATTTGTCAATTGAAACAATAATAAAAATATTAGTATCAGTGCAATATCGATACTAGACAATATCATAAAAAAAGTTATATCCGGAAACACTCAAAAAAGTTTTTAATATGTAATTATACATTTAATTCATGAGAGATTTAAGTAAATAGTATATTTACATTAATTGAAGTAAATAGCAAAATATTAAAAATATTTGTAGCAAATAGCAATAAATAGAAAATTTACTTAGCATTTTATTTTTTCCTTGTAATAAATGGATTTTTTACCTAGTAAATTCCTAGATTTTTTCTAAACCTGCTATTTACTTACAAGTAGTTTTGTAAAAGTCCTATTTACTACAACTTCTGTTAGTATTAATTGCAAAAATTCCCCCTCAACTATATCTTTTGTAATATTGTGCCTCCAAATTTTAAAATGCGACATGCTTTCCTCCCGAATTATAAAATATTAGCAAAAACCTCCCTTGTCATAACTTTTAATAAAACTTAGTACATATTAAGATTTGGTACATAATATAGGAATATTTTGGTAACTGTATCATATCTAAAGCTGATTTCAATTTAAAAAGTTGATATAATTTAAAAATTTTAATCATTAAAAATATAAACTAAACAAGCTTAAAAAATTGAAACAAATAATCTCTTCTTTTATTTTCATGTGACTATACCAAGGTAAGCTAACGATCTAATGGTTTATTAAACTGTTCAACAATCCTATTATTTGTGTAGTATTGTGTCATTTATACTCAAAATCATAAGTCAATGAGTTTTTTGTTAATTTTATATAGGAGGTAAATGTTACGTTTTGAAGTTTAAAGGGAACAACTATTATGTTTTAAAGTTCAAGGGTATAGTATTAAGGTTATAGTTGATGGTAAATTTTGTAATTTAGTTTGACAAAGTATCAAACACTATCATGGATTATCATCACATAAAAGAGGACGATACGTTTAGCCTTTTTTTTATTTCCATTTTTTCTGATCCGATTCAATCCTTACTTCGTAATATTATCTAGTGCATGCCAAACCATTTTTTTAACTTGGAGGTGGGGCAATTTGAAATCTTTACTTTTAAGTGTAATCGGGTGTGGTTTACTACTAGGCTTTACTTGCAACCACTGTGCTAAACCATTTTAAAGTTACAAAATTTCCAAAAAGGGCCAACTTACGTACTTTGAAGAGTTCAATGCTATTGCAAACATTTTGAGGATTTAAGTGCAAAAAGTGCCAATTTAAGAGTGAGTTCAAAAAAATAAATAATTAAGGATTAATTATAAAAGATTCCCCTTCAACTATACCACTTGTAACACTATGCTCCTACACTTCAAAACGTAACACTTATTCGCTTAGATTTATGAAACAACAACAAAAAAAATCCTTGAATTATGATTTTGAGCATAAATGACACAATATCACACAAAGAATAGAGATTGTTGAACAATTTAGTGAACCATTGACTATTAACTTATCTCAGTGCAATCACATGAAAGTGAAAGAAGTGATTATTTTCTAAAATTTTTTAAACAATTTTTAGTTTAATTTTTAAAACATAAAATTTTTAAATCATGTCAAATTTTTAAATTCAAATCAGTTTTAAAAACGATAAAGATACCAAAATATTCCTATATCACATGTCGAATCTTGATTTTGTGCCAATTTTTATCAAAAACTCAAACAAAAGGTTTTTTTGTTAATATTTTATAGGTAAGGGAATGAATGTTAAATTTGATAGTTTAAGGGCAAAATGCTACAAGAACTATAATTAAGGGGGAGTTTTTATAATTAATCTAACGATTAATTAAATAAAAGACTGCTAACGAACTTTTAGAGTTCGGGACATTTGAGCGAAAAGCCTTAGAATCGTATCACCTTCACTATCTTCTGTGGGATCATGCGCTAGTCGCCACTTTTTCGGTGCATTCAAGCCTTCCGAGTTTGTAAATCTAGAACACTGAAATCTAAATTCTTGTCGTTTGATTGATACGTACCTTACTTATCTTTTATGGTTGTGTAATCAGAAGTTTTTCCCCTTCAGATTGAAAATAATACGGAACTAGTCCCAGATGAAGATGCATCTAAAAGGGTTTTCTTTTCATTTTTTTTTTCATAAACAAAATAATGTTAACATGTAATATGTAGTACTTTCTTTTATTATTATTTCGTTGATATCATTATATGCAACTTAGTTAATTTCTTTCCGACGATTCACATTGTAGAGTCTTCTAAAGAAAACTTGGATTAGATTTTAACGCTTGGGAAAGAAGTGCACCGGTTTACTTGGTAAGTTAGCAGTTGAGATTTGAGATCTAATCTGTTAAGATATGTCTTGGTTCCTTAAATTAGTTTTTTAGTTTTGATACGTAAGGTTTCTTCTAGTGCTCAATGCAAAAATTGGATTCTTTAGTAACTGGCGTGGCCTTCACAGTTTGATTATAATTTTTTAAGCTTTACATTTTCCTGGTGTTTATAATTAACCATCTATTGGTCACTGTTTAAATTTCTAACTCAACTAATGAAATGGCATTTATAGCTAATGCATTCCAAAGCCATACGTCCATTACTATGACATGACATACATATATATACACGAGTATTATATATATCTATATATTCCCTTTCTTTTTTTTTTTTTTTTTCTGTTAGCACATATTTCCATTGCATCCTCGTACAGTTTCCATCTTGTTCGTGTAAGTAAAACGTTGCCTCATATGGTCTTCGTATTTTATCTGCAATTATTTATTCATTTATTTATTTATTGCATAAATACTTGAATTATTGTATGATGCAACTATTTATCAAAATTGCATAGTCTACCGTCTTCTTCAAATTTGTGTCAGCCTTTTCTTGTTGGATTTGATTTTTGGTCTACTCTCTTGTGTTTTAGCTTGTTTGTGGGCAAGTCCCAAATTGATTTTGTCTGAAAAAGTATAGGCCTTTGACATCATAAAGCATTCTAAACAACTCTCTCTTTTATTCAGATTTGGGCGGTCATTTAATAAGGATATCTCCATGGCAGGTGATTTTAATAATTGTTCTAAAGTTGTAAAATCTAGTGATATCAGCTCGGCTTCAAGATTTCCCCAATAAGTGGTATCAGTCTGACTTTGACGAGAGCTGCAACATCAACCTGTAAAATTTGCTGTAGAGATATTTGATGGAAGCAAGGTTTGGACATCGCCAGTTAATGAGAAGGATTGAAAGACAGTCAACTCCTAGCATGTTGAACAATTCGTTCATGCCTATATAGAGAATAGATGTATGCATCCAAGAATGAGAATTCTGCGAACAAGTTGTAGAAGACGTTGTACGATAAATTTCTGAAGAAGAGCAGTCAGAATAAGCTCCCAATAAAGAAAAGATTGTTTTGTTTTGAACATCGCCGAGGCACCACTATGAACGACCATATTACTGCTTTTAATAGGTTAGTAGCAGATTTGTTTAACTTAGATGAAGCTTCTAAAGATGAAGATTTGGCTTTAATGTTGTTGTTATCTCTTCCTAATGAGTTTGAACATTTAGAAACTACTTTACTTCGGGGCAAAAAAGAGGTGTCTCTTATTATGGTTTGTGCTGCTTTGTATTGTTATGAATTAAAAAGAAAGAATAAAAAATAAAAAAGAAAGCAATAACATGGTAGCAGAAGAAACCCGCCTGCAAAGCCAAAAAAAAGAGAAAGCAGAAAAGAAGAGAAACTAGAAAAGAAGAGGGAGATCCCGTTTGAAGGCCCAACCTGAAAAAGGTACGAAACAAAAATCTGGTTCATGTTATGTTCGTAGAGTGGCAAATTGGTAGACCATCAACTACCGAGGCAAAATAATAATAATAATAATAATAACAACAACATCATTCTTAGCTAACAACCTGAAGGAAAGAGGCATTGAAGCTTGCCAGTGTAAAGTCAGTACTTCGAGTAAATAATTTGTGCTCGTACTGCACATCTTAATGCCAACAACTGCCTCAATAACTTACACTTAACTTAAAAAGATAAAAGCCCAAATGAAGCCTAAATTTTCTCATCATTTTGTTTAAGTTAAACTGTCTAGTTTTATTAAGTTTGTTTGTTGTAATACTACAATTTCGTTTATTATCCGACTTGTATTTGATTGGGTTGTAACTTGTTAAATTTTAATAAATTATGTTATTTTTTTATTATTAGTTTTTTAATTAATTTAAACCTCAATCTGTGAATTTGCAGATTTCAATATGTAAAATTCGTTATTCGTGGATCGGATTAGATTGAAATTCTCACGGATTGGTTTTGGTTAAAAATATCTCAATTCAATATATACGAATTGAATTACAAATTGACCTCTAATACGCGGATTCCAATCTGTGAACCCCTAGAAATACCGTTCCTATGCTATATGCTCAAACCAATAAGAGTTCTGCTATAGTACAATACGTCGTGTTCCATATCAACAATGACTCTTAATGCAGCTAGCAACTACTTTATGACGGTGAAACTAATCTAATCGTACCTTAGCGCCAAGCACAGTTTCTTTTTTTTTTTTCTTTTTTTCACCGTTCTTTAAACATTAAAATTGTGATTTTTTTTTGGATAAATTATATAATTGTATCTCTTAATTTTATCTTTCATTTTTAAAAATAAAAGGTTTTTTCAAATTTTAATAACTTATTTCACAGAAAAAGAGCTTTCTGTTATTGTCTGGGCAATAATAAAATATATGAAGGGACTAATAGTTGGTCACAGGAAATCAATTGGATGAAATTGACTAATATTAGGATCATATGTGGAAATTTCATCATGAGCAGCCCTTAATTTATGGTCCATGAATAGTACTTTTTAAAAAAAATGAATTTATAGGGTGTTTGGCATAGAACAGTTTAGACAATTATCTCAATTATAAATAATATAAAACTCTTATATATTACAATAAAAAAAAAGTTGTAACAGTAAAAAATTTTCACATGTTCGTGGTAGTGTGCCATAAAGTAGGTGGGTAGTCAAAGCTCATTATGTTTAGTCCGATGAGTGACGTCAGTCCTTAAATTTTTAAGAGCACTGAAGCACATAATCATGCTCCAAATCTTTTGTCTCTCCAATGCCTAGTTAGAGATACCTGCTAATTAAAAAGAAGTAAGATTCTTGGACAAACATTCACGATTTGCGAATCTATTCGCGTTAAGAGTCCAGTAAATGAAATATGTTTGTTTATATATCAAAACTCAATTATTGAATGCGTTTAGTCAATGACATACATATTTTATATTGACTATAGAAATATGATTAATCTCACACACGACGGCCTTACTTAATAAAAGAAAAAAAAAATGTTGTATTGAACTTTGTAACCTGTGGTAGAAGCACTTGGGATTAATTAGTCACAGCTCACGAGTCCGCATTAATTACACCACAATTTCTCGAGATCTACATTCTTTTTTTATTGTTATTTTTCTTTTTGCAACAAACTTTTTAGACGAGTTCACCAACCAAAATTAGCTAGAGCAATGAAACACTAATGAACAAGTATTGCTTTCTAGTCTCTACTTTAATATGTACTAGTACAAAATGTGGATGTTATATATTTCTTTTTATTATAAAGTATTTAAGCTTTAATCTGAGAAAACTCTTTTTGTAGAAAAAAAAGTTAGAAAAGGATAAAAAAGACCGCAAAAAATAAAATAACTTGACTCTTTTTGTGAGAAGTATTACAAAACTCTCATTTATCATATATATATATATAGAGAGAGAGAGAGGATTGGATATTAAAGTAAACAATATATATATATATATATAGGCAGAGAAATACGCACGAAACCTCTTCATATAGTCGTCAAATTACAGGACAAGTTAAGGAAATTTGTAAGAGCCGAGTAGGTATGCCTATCTATATATATGTAGTGTAAAAAGCCATAAATATTACATCAAAGCCAGACATGGATCAAAGAAGCAGCAATGTAATTCCACTCATCGAGAAGCGTAGCAACCATGAAGAGAGAGATCAAGATGTTGGGGTGGTTGAGGAGTTTGGGAATGAATCAAAGAGGCTATGGAAGCTGGCCGGACCGGCAATATTCACGGCCGTTTTCCAGTACTCGCTTGGGGCTCTCACTCAGATGTTTGCTGGCTTAGTCGGAGAGCTTGAGCTCGCCGCCGTCTCCGTCGAGAATTCCGTTATCGCGGGCCTGTCCTACGGCATTATGGTACTTTTATTTTCCTGTCTATCCTTCATTCTTCTTTTCCTTTTTTTTTTTTGGTTTTTTCTTGTGGGGAGATAAAACCAGAATCCGATCCAGTTATAAGAATTCGATTTTAATTTAAGCAGTTGATTGTTGACTTTGATGATATTGTTCTAGTAAGGCTACAAATGCATACACTGGAAATGGTGGGATTACTGATATATATTTTAGAAAATTTCGGAAAAAAAATATTGATAAACACAAAAATTACGAGTATTTATTCCGAAACGTAATTTCTTCTTGCACATAATATATATATATTATATATATATATATATATATAACGTTTAGCATTGTAGCAACTACCAACTTGTCTCTTCAATTTTCATCAGTATCATTAATTAGTTCTTCAAAAATTTAGGGCGTTTGTTACGTATATTCGACAACTTTTTGAATTTAAATTTTTTAAATTCTTTGAATACGTGTTTGGTTCTCTTAAAATTCAAATAAAATGAATCTTTTAAATCCAAGTTTTTAGAGTTCTATTTCTCTTGAACTTTTTAGACTCAAGTATGTTCGTTACAGTAAAAGTTGAAATTCTTTCTCTTGAATTTTGAGAAAAAAATCATAACTTTTTCAGTTAATATTCGATTGAGACGATTATTCTTTTATTGCTACTGCATATTTTTTAGGTTATGAATATTAACATTTTGTTAGATTTGTTAATAAATCAAAAAAAATTTCACTATCTGTTCAAACACAAATTTTAATTTTATATTAGTATTTTAAATGTACATCCAAATATCAATTCAGAAAATAATTTAAATTATAATAATTCAAATCAACACAATTCAAATCTGTTTACTAAATAGTATTGTCTCTGACTCTATCTCTCGTAAACTCTAGAAAGAACAGATCAACCAAAACCAACTGATCTTAACTATAAACAAAATAATAATAATAATAATAAACTAATAATACGATAAAGAAGCAGACAAATAATTTCGGCTTAACACCAATATCATAAAGTCAAATATTTTCTTTCTACCAAAATAAAAAAAAAAAACAAAAAGTTTCCACGTAAATCAATACAATTAACTTAAAAGATTTAAATTACTAAAACAAATAAAATAAAAAAATACGCTCCTTCTCGCTAGGGTTTTATTATTTTCTTTTTGCGCTTAGCAGCTGCATCTCCTGGGGAGATTGATGGGCCGAACTTTGGCACCGTTCTTGGATGGTTTTTGGACTCCCGACCCCCTGTGGTGTGGTTTAACATCACGGTAAGGTTTTTTTCCGAGGATGGAGCTTTTGGCTCGAGGGTTGGGGGAGGTTTTCATAACTTGTAGAGGGAGGTTTCCTCGCAAGTTTGACGACGGTTTTTAGGAGCTGACAAAGTGTAACGCCCTGAAATTTATTTAAGGTTATTGCAATATAAAATGATGAATTAGTGTGCCATAATTAATGTTTCAACATTAATTTGATAATTTGGTTAAATTTTAAGATTTAAGATGATTTGTTAATTTAATGAATTCTAATAATTTCTTAATGTTTTAAAATGTTGTTTTGAGTTTTAAAAACACAACCGTTTGTAAAATGTTGAAAAATATTCCGTTTTACAAAATCGTGGGCGGCACATGATTTTCGTACAGTAAAACCGCTCACCATTTCTCTCTATTTATTATCTCTCCTCCTCCTCTCTCTTCACTCTCTCTGATCTCTCTCTCCTCCTCTCTCCCACCTGTGAGACCCCCTCTCTCTCTCTCTCGGTTTCTCTCAATCTCTCTCATTTCTCTCCCAAATTTTTGAAACAAAATTCAAATCCAAGCTTCGGGTTAGCAAGGAGGGAGCTCGAGGATGTGATTTGGCAACCAAAAGCGTGGATTGAAGCTTTGATTCGAGGTTAGATTTTGAAATTTCTAAACTTTTTTCAAAGTTTTGAATTTTGTGCATTTTTGAAATTTGAGTTTGTTTGAGCTTAGAAAAACCTTGATTTAAGTTAAAGGAACTTAGAACACCTAGAATCTATGCTTTGTTGGAAGAAAAACAAATTAGATTAAAGATTTTTCATTTTTTCTCATTTTTCCCCATTTTTAGATTTTTGAGATTTTTGTGTTTAAATCTTGTTTAAATGAGTTCAAAAGTGTCCAAACATGTTTTTCTATCATCCATGAATGTTTTCCAGGCCTGAGATTCAAGAAAAATAGGTTAGAAACAAGATTTGAGTTTTGGGAGAATCTAAACCCGTGGTTGGGATTTCTGGGTTTTTCCAGTTCGGCAGGCCGGATTCAAAGGATCGGCTGGCCGGAGTTCATCTATCCGGCAGGCCGAACCTGGGAATTGTCCGACCGACTGGGCTTGGTTTTCGGCAGGCCGAACTGCACAGCATGGAAAAATTTTGTGATTTTTCACCCGTTTTCACTGTTTTGAACCCCGATTTAAATTCCAATCTTATAAAACGATTTCAATAAATCAAGTGGCACACTAGGACATCATGAAGTTGTTTAGTAATATAGAATGTCTCGAACTAGATATTGATTGACTTAGTGTGTATCTAGGATCGTTCGTAGTTCCGCAGAGCTAACGTATAGCGGACCAAGATTATGGTGTGGGGCACCGACACGAGTATCGAGGTAGGACTTCTACCCCTTTCTTTGGTAACCAAGTTTCAAAATGATTTGGCTTTGAAAAGGGTTTTTATGAAAATGTTTTCAATGGTTGATTGAAATTGAATTTATCGGTTATATTTTAATAGACCGTGGAATGAATGAACTTCATAATGAATGTAATGATAAAACTTGGTAAATGGGTTTTGAGTAATGATAAAAATAAACATAAAGGCATGATGCCATATCAGAGATCGGGTCGTATAGCGATCGACCTTCAGGGGCAGGTCCCGAAACCTAGCTGGGCCACTACGGTGGTGATATCCTTATGGTTTGCCTAGGACAATCAAATGATGTTTATGGACTCTCAAATTAAACCATTTTGGGTAAAAATGGTTTCATTTAAATTTATTTATTCAAGGTTTCTTTCAATTAATTCCCTGAAAATGAAATGCTTCTTTAAATTAAATTATTTATCAAATATAGTCCTACTGAGCCTTTCGCTCACATTTTATTTGTTTTAAACTTTCCCCCTCTAGGTGGATTTCCTTTTAGGTTTGGAGAAGACTCTTCGGACAGAATCCAGGAGCAGTAGAAGGATTAGTAGGTTAATTGTATTATCTGAACAAGGCATGTAATAATTTAAACTTTCTTTGTGCATTGGACTGTGGTTGTATTATTATATTGTCAATACTGTGTGTGTGTACAAGTTGTGGGTCGGTGGGACCCATACTCGTGGTTTCTTATTATTTTATTATTCGCTTAATGATTTTATCGGCTTAACGTTTATGGACTCTTTTACAAAGTATGTTTTGAAACTTTCACATTTTTATTATTTAATTTAACCTCTAAACTCTAGTTTTAATTAAATTCTCCTTTTAATTAACTCAATTAATCCGCCACGTCACCTCCCGTACTCAGGGGCGTGACAGAATGGTATCAGAGCTCAAAGTTATGAACCTTGAGAATTGTGCACACATAGTATGACAATGAAATACCTCTGACAGCCTAAATTTTGTTTTTAGAAGTGAGAGAATGACACCTAGACGTCGTTTGACAGCTGACACAGAGTTCAAAAATGATGAGGGCATGATGAGGTATATGTTTGCGGCTTTCTGGCAGATGGCAGCCAGGGCTAGACCGGAGGATTCTGATGTTGGTCGTTGGCATACGTATTTTAAAGAATTTTGGCGTGCGTCTATTCTGACTTTTGATGGTAATGGGGATCCGCAGTTGGCTGAATATTGGTTAGACTCAATCGTGAAGCATTTGGATACCCTTGGTGTGCCTGATGAGTATCGTGTGAAATTTGTTGCATATAAGCTCGAGGGTGGTGCTAACACTTGGTGGAAACAAGCTAAGCATTTAGAACGCGATGGCAATATCAGTTGGGAAATATTCGAGGAGCTGTTCTATGATCGGTATTTTTCGCAGGGGTATAGAGATCAGAAGGCAGCTGAGTTCTATAGATTGCAGTAGGGTGATTTGTCAGTTCGGGAATATGAGGCAAGGTTTAATGAGCTGGCTAGGTTTACTCCATCGGTAGTGGCATCGGAGCGCGAGAGGTGCATTAAGTTTCAGGAAGGACTTAAGGCTCCTATTCGGCGACAGGTGGTTGCTCTGTGACTTAGGAATTTTGGGGAGCTTGTGTCGTCAGCGATATCAGTGGAAAATGATTATGTGCAGTATTGTGAGGATCGAGCAAAGGCTTTAGGAGGATCACAGAGGAGCGATAGGAAGAGCACCAGCAGTCGTCCAACTCCGGGAAAGGGCAAGCAGGGTGGCGCGAACAGTGGTAGCAGCAGTTCATCTGGTAGCGGGCGCAGCAATCCCTATAGCTCCTATTGTCATTTCTGTCAGCAGCCAGGACACATCAAGAGGAATTGCCCAATTAGGAGTGCTCGTCTTGGATCTCAGACCGAAGAGGATGCCAGTCGTCAGTCTCAGCCTCAGACCCTACCTCCGCCTCAGCAGTACCCGCAGTTGCAGTACCCTCAGTTCTCTCCTCAACAGTTTTCATATCTGGCACGAGGGCAGCAGCCGCAGCATTTTCAGCGTAGCGTCCCTCAGTATCAAGCATTGAGTACAGCTAGCGTGCAGTCGTCTCCATCTCAGCAGTATCGGCAGAATAATCCGGGACCCAGCAATGTTGGAAGAGGGAAAGGAAAGACACCAGTGCAGGTTCATGCAATGGCATCGGGTGGTCCAGATTCTCAGACTAGTAACGCGGTTGTCGATGGTACGATCTTAGTTTCTCACTCGTTAGCTCGCGTTTTATTTGATACAGGTGCCTCTCATTCTCTCATTTCGAGTTCTTTTGTACATGCCTTGAGATTAGAGATAGAATAGTTTAATGAACCCCTAGTTATAACTTCTCCCTTGGGGTGGGTGTGTGTAAATTGTATGTGTAAATCTTGCAAAATAAAGATTGAGGATGATATTTTGAAAAGTGATTTGATTGTACTCCCCATGAGTTCATATGATGTAATTTTGAGAATGGACTGATTGTCCAGGTATAATGCAGTTGTAGACTGCCAACTTAGAAAAGTAACCCTAGTGTCTGATAGGGGGACGATGATCACTTACCAGGGTGGTGGTGATTGGTTAATGAGTAAGCGTCTCATGAAGTCGTGTCTAGGAGGACGAAGGAATCTAAGTTGTTGTGCTTTTCTTGCAAATCTAAAGTGTGAGCCCTACGCCTTGAGGGGAAGTGTAGCGATTCCGGTGGTTGATGAGTTCGAGGATGTCATCCCCGACGAGCTGCTAGGATTACCACCGCATCGAAAAATCGAGTTTAGTATTGAGTTGTTTTCAGGGACAACATCGATTTCTATAGCACCTTATCGGATTGTGCCGGCAGAAATAAAAGAATTGAGGAAGCAACTTCAGGAACTTGCTGATAAAAGGGTATATTCAAAACAATACATCTCCGTGGGGAGCACTGGTTTTGTTTGCTAAGAAATATGATGGGACTCTCAGGTTGTGTGTGGATTATCGACAGCTGAATCGTGTTACAGTGAAGAATAAGTATCCCTTGCCTAGGATTGATGAGTTATTTGATCAATTGGGAGGTTCGCGGTACTTCTCAAAGATTTATTTACGGTCGAGTTATCATCAACTCAGGATTAGGGAAGAGGATATTCCCAAGATAGCTTTTAAGACCCGGTATAGACATTTTGAGTTTCTGGTTATGTCGTTTGGGTTGACGAACGCTCTGGTAGCTTTTATGGATTTGATGAACAAAATATTTAGGCCGTATCTGGATTAGTTCATGATCGTGTTCATCGATGATATTCTAGTGTATTCTAAGACTTGGGAGGAGCATGAGCAGCATTTTTGGATCGTGCTTCCGACTCTGCAGGAGCACCAGTTGTATGCTAAGAGGGAAAAGTACGAGTTTTGGTTGACTGAGGTCAAATTTCTGAGTCATGTCATCTCTGAGCATGGTATTTCCATGGATCCGTCCAAGATTGAAGCCATAGTGGAATGAGAACGACCACGGAATGTAGTAGAGATTCGCAGTTTTTTGGGTCTTGCAGGATATTACAGGAAATTTGTAAAAGATTTTTTGAAGATTGCAGCTCCGTTGACAAGATTGATCAAGAAAAACGCCAGGTTTGAGTGGGATGAGGATTGTGAGCTTGCTTTTCAGGAACTAAAGAACCAGTTGACATCAGCCCCAGTGTTGGTTATTCCTAGCAGTGACGAGCCGTATGAGGTTTACGCGGATGCTTCAGGACGCAGACTTGGATGCGTGTTGATGCAGCATAGACGCGTGGTTGCGTACGGATCGAGACAGCTTCGGCCTCATGAGCGGAATTATCCTACTCATGACTTGGAGCTCGTGGCAGTGATTCACACGCTGAAGATTTAGAGGTGTTATTTGTATGGAGCGTCATTTCAAGTCTTCTCCGATCACAAGAGTTTGAGGTATCGGTTCACTCAGAGGGATCTTAATTTGAGGCAGCGGAGATGGATAGAGTAGATGGAGGATTATGATTTTGCGTTGCAGTATCATCCCGGGAAAGCTAATGTGGTCGCAGACGCGCTTAGTAGGAAGTCTTTAGGGATTCTCGCTTGTTTGGCTCTCGAGGACTGGAGCAGGGATGCGACAGTGAGCGAGTATGGGCTATGGTATCGTGAAGACTATGATCAGGTTTTGGTATATCATGTGGAGGCAACCCCAGCTCTTGTTCAGATGGTGAAGCAAAATCAGTGGTAGGATCAGCACTTGCAGGGGATTTGGACGCGGATTCAGAATGGAGAGCGGTTTGAAGAATAGAGCGTGCATGCAGATGGATTGTTGTATTTTCAGGAGCGTCTCGCATTCCAGCTATCGCCGAGGTGACGAAAGCCATTTTAGACGAAGCTCATAGGTCTTAGTTCGCCATTCATCCGGGGAGCACAAAAATGTATCGTGATTTGAAGAGGCAATATTGGTGGAGAGGCATGAAGAAAGATGTTCGAGAATATGTGGCCAAGTGCACGACGTGTCTTCAGGTGAAAGCCGAGCATCAGAAGCCTACAGGTCAGCTTCAGCCGCTTCCTATTCCAGGGTGAAAATGGGAGCATGTGACGATGGATTTTCTCACAGGTTTGCCAAGGACGGAGCAGCGGCATGATGCAGTTTGGGTCGTGGTCGACAGGTTGACGAAATCGACGCATTTCATTCCGTTTAGGTCACGTGTTCGAGGAGGATTCTTGGGGATTTGTATCTGTAGAACATTGTGAGGTTGCATGGAGTTCCCTTGTCCATCACCTCTGATCAAGACACCAGGTTTAATGCTAAGTACTGGAGGAGTTTTCAGGAGGCTTTAGGTATGGATTTGAACTTCAATACGGTATTTCATCCTCAGACTGATGGGCAGTCTGAGCGGGTTATCCAGATTCTCAAGGATATGTTGCGTGCCTATGCGTTAGACTTCGGTGGGAATTGGAAGAAATATTTACATCTGGCAGAGTTCGCGTACAACAACAGTTATCAGGCGAGTATTGGTATGGCACCGTTTGAGGCGTTGTACGGGCGACCGTGTCGGTCACCAGTGTGTTAGGTTGAGCCAAAAAATAGGGTTATTCTTGGGCTGGATTAGATGATAGCAATGAGAAGGTCGTCGTGATTCGAGATCGATTGAGGGCAGCTCAGATCGATAGAAGAGTTACGCAGATAGGAGACGTAGACCCTTAAAGTTTGCGGTTGGAGATTTTGTTCTCTTGAAGGTATCGCCTCGTAAAGGAACTATGTGGTTCGGAGTGAGTGGAAAGCTTGCACCAAGGTATATTGGACCGTTCGAGATCACTCAGCGTGTTGACGTGGTTGCTTATCTACTCGACCTTCCGCCCGAACTCTCTCATGTTCATGATGTGTTTCACGTGTCGATGCTTAGGAAGTGTCCGTCTGAGCAGGGAAAGATTGTTTCGCTTCACAATGTACAGGTTTGGGAAGATACGACGTATGAAGAGGTGCCGATTCAGATCATCGATCGAAAGGTGATCAGTTTGCGTCGTCGAGAGATACCGTTGGTGAAGGTCGTGTGGCAGCATCACGGGGTTGATGAAGCCACTTGGGAACTAGAGTCGAGTATGCGGGAGTTGTATCCGCATTTGTTTTGTTTCTGAATTGAGTTGTAAATTTCGAGGATGAAATTTCTTTTAGGGGTAGAGAGTTGTAACGCTCCGAAATTTATTTAAGGTTATTGTAATATAAAATGATGAATTAGTGTGCCATAATTAATGTTTCAACATTAATTTGATCATTTGGTTAAATTTTAAGATTTAAGCTGATTTGTTAATTTAATGAATTCTAATGATTTCTTAATATTTTAAAATGTTGTTTTGAGTTTTAAAAACACAACCGTTTGTAAAATGTTGAAAAATATTCCGTTTTACAAAACCGTGGGCGGCACATGGTTTTCGCACAGTAAAACCGCTCACCGTTTCTCTCTATTTATTCTCTTTCCTCCTCCTCTCTCTTCACTTTCTCTGATCTGTGTCTCCTCCTCTCTCCCACCCGTGAGACCCCCCCTCTCTCTCGGTTTCTCTCAATCTCTCTCATTTCTCTCCCAAATTTTTGAAACAAAATTTGAATCCAAGCTTCGGGTTAGCAAGGAGGGAGCTCGGGGACGTGATTTGCAACCAAAAGCGTGGATTGAAGCTTCGATTCGAGGTTAGATTTTGAAATTTCTAAACTTTTTTCAAAGTTTTGAATTTTGTGCATTTTTGAAATTTGAGTTTGTTTGAGCTTAGAAAAACCTTGATTTAAGTTAAAGGAACTTAGAACACCTAGAATCTATGCTTTGTTTGAAGAAAAACATATTAGATTAAAGATTTTTCATTTTTTCTCATTTTTTCCCATTTTTGGATTTTTGGGATATTTGTGTTTAAATCTTGTTTAAATGAGTTCAAAAGTGTCCAAACATATTTTTCTATCATCCATGAATGTTTTCCAGGCCTGAGATTTGAGAAAAACTGGTTAGAATCAAGATTTGGGTTTTAGGAGAATCGAAACCCGTGGCTGGGATTTCTGGGTTTTTCTAGTTCGACAGGCCGGAGTTCATCTATCTGGCAGGCCGAACCTGGGAATTGTCCGGCCGACCGGACTTGGTTTCCGGCAACAGTTCGGCCGGCCGAAGCAGGGCTTCCGGCAGGCCGGTAGAGCATGGAAAAATTTTGTGATTTTTCACCCGTTTTCACTGTTTTGAACCCCGATTTAAATTCCAATCTTATAAAATGATTTTAATGAATCAAGTGGCACACTAGGACATCATGAAGTGGTTTAGTAATATAGAATGTCTCGAACTAGATATTGATCGACTTAGTGTGTATCTAGGATAGTTCGTGGTTCCGCGGAGCTAACGTATAGTGGACCAGGATTATGGTGTGGGGCACCGGCATGAGTATCGAGGTAGGACTTCTACCCCTTTCTTTGGTAACCCAGTTTCAAAATGATTTGGCTTTGAAAAGGGTTTTTATGAAAATGTTTTCAATGGTTGATTGAAATTGAATTTATCGGTTATATTTTAATAGACCGTGGAATGAAATGAACTTCATAATGAATGTAATGATAAAACTCGGTAAATGGGTTCTGAGTAATGATAAAAATAAACATAAAGGCATGATGCCATATCAGAGATCGGGTCGTGTAGCGATTGACCTTAGGGGCAGGTCCCGAAACCTAGCTGGGCCACTACGGCGGTGATATCCTTATGGTTTGCCTAGGACAATGAAATGATGTTTTTGGACTCTCAAATTAAACCATTTTGGGTAAAAATGGTTTCATTTAAATTTATTTATTCAATGTTTCTTTTAATTAATTCCCTGAAAATGAAATGCTTCTTTAAATTAAATTATTTATCAAATATAGTCCTACTGAGCCTTTCGCTCATATTTTATTTGTTTTAAACTTGCCCCCTCTAGGTGGATTTCCTTTTAGGTTCAGAGAAGACTCTTCGGATAGAACCCAGAAGCAATAGAAGGATTAGTAGGTTAATTGTATTATCTGAACAAGGCATGTAATAATTTGAACTTTCTTTGTGCATTGGACTGTGGTTGTATTATTATATTGTCAGTACTGTGTGTGTGCACAAGTTGTGGGTTAGTGGGACCCATACTTACGGTTTCTTATTATTTTATTATTCGCTTAATAATTTTATCGGCTTAACGTTTATGGACTCTTTTATAAAGTATGTTTTGAAATTTTCACATTTTTATTATTTAATTTAACCTCTAAACTCTAGTTTTAATTAAATTCTCCTTTTAATTAATTCAATTAGTCCGCCACGTCACCTCCTGTACCCTGGGGCATGACACAAAGGCAGCATAATGGTGTCTGGGAGAGAAGCCCCTTTTTGTCTCGTGGGATGGAGGTTTTGGTGGGTTTTTTGTTGGCTTTCTTTCGGGCTTGGCAAGGAGTAGGAGCCATGGTGATGACGCCTTCTGTTGATGGTGAAGGTGAACAACAACGAAAATCCTTTCAAGCTCTCCTTCAAACTTCCGTATATCCACAAAGTCCTTGGCCTCGCACGACGGCGGCTAGTTCATTACCAGAGTCCGTGTGGTTGTATGTTGGGTTTTACCCTTGTGTTTTTTGTTTTCTATCAGTCAAATAAAAATGAGGATGTTTTCGCCATTTAGGATTATTTTGTTTTCTGTATTTTGATTGTTTATTGTTATAATAACAAACGTAGTTTTCCCACCTTCTGTCGTAGTTCTTGTGGCTAATCTGCCAGTAGTCTTTGACGGTATTGTGGTAAGTCTCGGTGCTATTAGCCTCTCAATTTTGTTCGATCGGAGTTTTTCACCTTCTATAATGATATATTTCAAAGAGCCAAGATTGTGTTCGATTAATGATGTGCCTATTCAATTTTGATATCTTAAAACTAGGAACACCTATTACCCCTTAAGCGTTTTCATTCGAACCTACCGATAGTTCCAGTTTATAATAAAGATTGAATCGTTTTATGTATCGTGGTTTTTCGCCTCTGAACTAATACGTGTATGTTTATAATTTTAATGCAATTAACATTTCCTTTCCGAAAAAAATAAAATAAAATTCCTCAAATCTTCTGCATATCAGAAAAACCACACATGTGACACCCGTTATTCTCCTAACGGGTATTGAGGTAATTAAATTAATTTTTAGTGTATAAAAAAAAAATTGCTTCATTTAAATTTATTTTATAATATTTATTTTTATCTATTTTTAAATTTTCTAAAATTCTCCTATATTTATTTAGTATGATTACTAAAAAGCCTTAGAACTTCTAATAAATCTCAAAAATGTCATATTGGCATTATGTGTGTTAAAGTCTTTAGATGAGACATAAGGATATCTTTTCCAACTACTCTTGACCCTCATTTTCTTTATTTCCTCCGTGACATGCTTCAACATGTCTCCTCTATAATTGTTTCTATCACTTCTCTTCAAAGACTTCATCTTTTCTTCCTTTCTCTTCCACGGTTCCCACACTCTTTTTCTTATTTCTTTGCTGAAGCAAAATACTTAGAGAACTTCTTCAAGGCAGCCATAAAAATCAGCCACCATCACCTCCATTTGAGCAAGAATTTCAGTCATACCGAAGTAAAGGAACCTGTTTTGAAGCCATTTCAAGCTTCCAACTAACCATAATCTGAGGTTAGAATCTTATGAACAAATTTAGTCTTCCATTTATAAATTTTCTTTTATACTAAAGGATTATTCAAATTTGCGTTCTTAAACCTAAGTATATGTTTGTTGCTATTTTGGAGCATATGTATGAAGTCTAAGTGTATATGCCCTAGACAGAAAATTTATATTGTTAAACTTTGTAATACCTCTATGGGCAGTGGTTATTTCTTGAAATTCTAAGATTAAATTAAAATGAATTTTATGAATGTAGTTGTATGTTGTGCTTTAGTTTTAATTGTCCTTATGCACGCCTTAGGATCAAGGGAGTATGGAGCTAACGTTAACTGATTCCAGGATTAAAAGATTGTTGATAAGCTTGAAAGGTAGGGATTCTATTACTCATCTTTTGTGAGGTTTTTATAGAATTAAAATTGATTGTTTTGCTGCAATATATATATCTATGTTGAACTGATATTATATGTGTATCACATATGAAACTATGACATGGACTCGTCTTGTATTGTACGGCGAGGAACATAATGAATTGACACATGTTATAAATTGAGAAGCATGGTTAGGAAAAATTAACTCTATTAATAATGATTTAATATAGAGAAATTGTGAGACATGAAAAGGGCGACGGTTACGTCCTTGGGCATGAATACCCTAAAAGGTAAAATAGGGGGAAGGTGATGACGCTTCCTTGGGTTGAAAGTCCCAGAACACACTGTACAGGAATTGATTTGGTGAGGACTCGGGGCTTGATGTCCCCTCACCGGAACACCCTTGGAATGTTTATAGGGTGATCAAGTGCGCCCACTTGGGTTTCGATGAGTTGAGTGATACTCAATTTAACATGGATACCTAGGAACAATGATGATTGGTAATATTTGTATAAATGTGTAATTATGACACTTGGTAATGATTAACTACGGTATCCATAAGATGTGATCATAATAAACCTCATAATCTGGAATATGATGTGACTTACTAACCATGCAGATTTTAATGTGGTAATGATAAAAACCTAAAGGTGAGTAATGGCTTTCTCTACTGAGCATAGTGTTGCTCATTCCCTTATGTTTATATCTTTTCAGGACTCACTAAGTGTGAGGTGGCTACGAGAAATATAGTTGAGGAAGTGATGTAGCTATATTACATTGGGATTGCTTCAATTGTTGAGAATGTTCTTCATGATAATGTAAGCATCAATTGTTACTTTCTGTGACTGTATTACAATGTGTTGAGGGTTAAAATGATGATGACAACAGTTTATATTATTAAATTTAAGGTGCTACATTAAACTGTGGTTTATTTGTCGTTTATATTTTTATTTTTGAGTTGAGAGTTTTCATTTAAGTCCCGGGCAAATTTTATTTTTAAGGTTTTACTTTTATTATTTATTTTTATTTTATCTCATTAAAAACTGTTAACCCCCATATAGGGGCGTTACAGAATTTTTGGTATCAGAGCCTAGGTTCGGTTAACCTAGGGAGTGTAGCACCACTTTAAAAAAAAATATATATTTTTGAGATGGTTTTGAAGCTGAATTTTCATTGTCATCATCAAAATGAACCTTCACATTGATTTATACAGTCTAGAAGGATGTAACATGGAAAGACCATAGAATGAAAATACTAATGGTTATATGAGTACAATAATTATATAGAAGGAAAGTATTAATAGTTATGAGGGAATGATAATTATATGGAATGAGTTTATAAGTAGATTGCTTATGAGAGATTCATACAATATTAGGATCTATAAGCATATCTAATTCGTATAAACGATGAGAAATTCGTATAGATACGAGGATTTAAAAGCCTTTTGTCTCGTGAAAAACAATAAGAAATATAAGGCTTGATTTATTGATTTTAAAGTTTGGCATAGATATGCCAAATTTTTCGTAATTGATTCAAACCTAAGTAATGATTATGTGTGGATTCGATGGAGCACATAAGTGTTAATGTCTTTTCTTAAAAGTTCTATATATTTGAGGAATATGATATAAGTTGGGAATCATGGTATTGAATCTTGAGAGAGATAAATGTTAGACTTTTGGTCTGTTGAGACTGTGTAAAGTCTAGAATGCATGAATCTCAAAATTGGAATATTTCGTTATGTACATTGTATTTAAGTATATCAGTGAATCTTTATATATAGATGCAATAGAAAAATGATCAATAGGAGTTTCCTTAAGTAAATCATAATACTTAAGGCACTTATAATAATTTTGGATAATTACAATAAAATGTTTAAGTTTTAGATGTTTAGATGTGAATCTTTTGGTTACCTACGGTTTTGTTATATGAGGAAATTCGATATTGTATAAGTAGAATTGTGGGGATTGTAGATGTTCTTAAGTAGTAACATCAAGTGTCTTTGTTCGTTGATATGGTCTACATTGAAAGACGTAAATCGTATTGATTTCAAGGTTAGTCACATTCTAAACCCTTGGTAGTAATGATGATGAATCCATTGATAGATGTTGAGTATTATCAATAACATATGGGTGTATGCATTGTTCAATAAGGTTTTGATTAAAACAAAATTATTTGAGTTGCTGGATCATTCAGGAAGATCCTTGATTGTCGTTAAATTAGATTTGTTGTTCATACTTAACTTATCTATAGTGGGCTTTAAATTGGGTTTAAGATTTATACAAATTGGTTTTCAATTTTATGTTTGTTATTTAACTCGTTCTAAATGTGTTAAGGCCCGAAACAACCTGACCATTTTCAACTAAGAACATTTGGGCCTAGTTCAAATCTTAAATCAGTTTGATTCACACTGTCTCTCCCACGTGGTCTCTATACGTGTCATATACAGTGGTTTAATCATTGTTTACATATACGTTTACTGTGCATAGGAGCTTATTTCTCTGAGTTCACTTTTTCTCTCTTAATTTGTTATTTTCTCTCTAAATCGCAAATCCTCTTCTTTTTCATTAGAAATTCTTCTTTCCCTCTAAAAAGAAGAAGGAATTCTAGGATTCTGTAATTTACTATCTTAATTTTTCCTTTCTATTTACTCTTCTTTCATCTCATCATGGACCCAAAGTACCAACACCTGAGAAAGTATTTACCATCACTCTCCCAAAAGATTCTCAGAAAGAAATACAAGGCTAGAATTACTCGGTTGTGGATTCTTATGCGTTTTGGTATCCCTTGTGATGTGAGAATGTTAATAGAGGGGAAAATCCGTCCGAGTGACTTTAGTCAAGATGTCGGTTTACCAGGAACAGGTACCAGTCGAAGTGCAATGAAAAGAAGAGCTCGTGCCATCGTGGTCGCTTGTAACAAATGTGGAAGACAAAATTGTAACGGTAAATGTACTTCACCTGGTTATATGTCTACGAATAGAGAGGATAAAATAAGGTTTTGTAGGGATGGACTTTCAAAGGAGAACTTGGATAGCATCCATCCTCCTCTTCACGGTCACCCTAGTGGATATGTTCAAGGAGCTATTTTTAAACTCTGGCCTAAATTTTATACAGAAAGACAACGCCTCAGGAATATGGTATTTCTAGATCCTGTTTGCCAAGCCATAAGAAAACTGGATGGGGAATAAGTCATCGCTCTATAAAGGTTATTTAGTCTTTACTTATTTGAAGTAGTTTTAGCTGATGTTCAACAGTTTGTGTTTTTCTTTTACTCAGAATATTTGCTTTTGTGTTTGAAATAATTGTGATTATTAGATTGATACAGTAAGTGTTAATATCTTATTTAATTTATGATTTTCTTAAATATATATATATAATAAAATATATTATCTTATCAGACACGTCACATACGGTACAGTAATATGTTTGAATTTTGAAAAGCTTATCCAGATATTTCAAGATTTGTGTCTCAAATTTCAAAAGTTCTACAGTATTTGTCGTTTATATTAAATTTCTAGACTTGGTGTATATTTGTCAAAAAGTCTACAGTTGTGTCAAGAGGGTCTTTTGTCAAATTGTTCTCAATTGTCAAAAGTTATACAATTAGAGTCTAATCTTTTTCAAAAAGTGAATCAGATTTTCTGTAAACTATCAATCACCTTATCTTACTTTTTTATCCGCACAAGATTTTGTTTAAATCTTTGGATTACCTTTTCATTACCTACTCGTCTATCTCTTTAGCCCTTTTTGTATATTTCTCATCTTTAAAAACTCATGTAGAACCCGAAGTCTAAGTGGAGCAGACATTAAGCAACCACTTCTATAAACCAAATATGTCTACCTCCTAGTCCACGAAGAAAATAAAGAATGTCTGTGTCTTTTGTGGTTCCAGCCTTGGAAAAGATAAAGCTTATTTAGAAGCTGCAAATCACTTAGGGCAAGTCCTAGCACGCAAGAAGATTAACATAATCTATGGGGGTGGTAGTATAAAAATGATGGTAAATATGGCACTAGCAGCTAGGTCTAGCGACGCTACTGATGTAAGAATTTGGCCTCATATTCCAGTTGAAGGAAACCTTTGTAAGGAAGCCATAGGTAAGGGAGAAGGAGTCAGGAGTATCCCTAAAAATTTTAAAGACATAATCTATAATTCTGATGCTTTTATAGCATTACCTGGTGGTCTAGGTACTCTTGAGGAAATATTTATAGTTGCTTGTGGGCAATTGTTGGGCTTTTATTCCAAACCTTTGGGACTGCTGAACGTAAAGGGTTTTTATGACGGTCTTTTGAAATTTCTAGATTACGCTGTGGAAGAAAACATCACTACAGAATCGGAGAGACAAATCTTTGTCACTGCTTCAACAGCTGAGGAATTGATAGATAAAATGCAAATCATACATCCAGAATCCGACACTGCAACATCCAAGCTTGAATGGGAAAGGGAAAGCCGGGAGCGGCCAATTGATTTGAATCTCCATCTGTAATCTTTTTGTTTTATCTTTGGCATGTAGGCATGTGTGTCCGTATTTCGTGTGTTACGAATAACCGTTTGCCTTGTATTCTGTGTTTCTTGTGGTACGTCGTTGTTAAATCTTTTAGATTCATTGAGCCTAATGCCGGGATGGCTGGATACGGAGTACTTGATGCTCTCGAAACGCATCCTTCTTAAGGTCCGATCTTTTGTTTATCGATGTTTTTGTATCCTCTAAGCATGCATGATATGGATAGCTGGTATACGGAGTGCCTTGTACTCTCGAAACGTATCCGTATCATGTTTGTAATGTGTAATATTCTGTTAATATTATGTGGAAGTACCAGAGTCAGTTATGGGGATATTCCATATGAAATATGAGTATATTATTTGGGTTGAATGTTTGTGTCATGAGGATAGCTGTTTAATGAAAAATATGTCGGGTATGTTTGCAACTCTGAGATTCCGTTTAATATCTCTATGAATAAGTTTAATGTATGGTTTTGAATAGAAGTGTTTGTGATATATGTTTTATGATTATGTTTTAGTTTATTAGTTGAGGTATGAAATCAAATATATTTGACTTTTCCTTACTTAAAAAGGGAAAGGAACCTAAAGATGAAGTATATAAAATTTCTCTAGCAATCTCCTTAAATGTGATTGTAAATCACAGTCCATGGACAATGAAGGACTGGAATCAAGGTATAGTCAATATGTATGCCTGATCAGATTCTTAGACTATTATACGGTGTTACAAGTTGAAACTTGTCAGAAATACTCTCATTGAGGGATTTAGGAGTAAGATTTATTATGCAAGTAAATAAGTGGAGATACGATAACTTAAATTTGGAGGACAAACAACATTAACGGTTTAGACTCAGAATTGGAATCATAGTGGAATCATAATTTTTACTAGTATTGCTAGAATTGAAATTTCGAGGACGAAATTTCTTTAAGGGGGGTAGAGCTGTGACACCCGTTATTCTCCTAACGGGTATTGAGGTAATTAAATTAATTTTTAGTGTATAAAAAAAAAATTGCTTCATTTAAATTTATTTTATAATATTTATTTTTATCTATTTTTAAATTTTCTAAAATTCTCCTATATTTATTTAGTATGATTACTAAAAAGCCTTAGAACTTCTAATAAATCTCAAAAATGTCATATTGGCATTATGTGTGTTAAAGTCTTTAGATGAGACATAAGGATATCTTTTCCAACTACTCTTGACCCTCATTTTCTTTATTTCCTCCGTGACATGCTTCAACATGTCTCCTCTATAATTGTTTCTATCACTTCTCTTCAAAGACTTCATCTTTTCTTCCTTTCTCTTCCACGGTTCCCACACTCTTTTTCTTATTTCTTTGCTGAAGCAAAATACTTAGAGAACTTCTTCAAGGCAGCCATAAAAATCAGCCACCATCACCTCCATTTGAGCAAGAATTTCAGTCATACCGAAGTAAAGGAACCTGTTTTGAAGCCATTTCAAGCTTCCAACTAACCATAATCTGAGGTTAGAATCTTATGAACAAATTTAGTCTTCCATTTATAAATTTTCTTTTATACTAAAGGATTATTCAAATTTGCGTTCTTAAACCTAAGTATATGTTTGTTGCTATTTTGGAGCATATGTATGAAGTCTAAGTGTATATGCCCTAGACAGAAAATTTATATTGTTAAACTTTGTAATACCTCTATGGGCAGTGGTTATTTCTTGAAATTCTAAGATTAAATTAAAATGAATTTTATGAATGTAGTTGTATGTTGTGCTTTAGTTTTAATTGTCCTTATGCACGCCTTAGGATCAAGGGAGTATGGAGCTAACGTTAACTGATTCCAGGATTAAAAGATTGTTGATAAGCTTGAAAGGTAGGGATTCTATTACTCATCTTTTGTGAGGTTTTTATAGAATTAAAATTGATTGTTTTGCTGCAATATATATATATCTATGTTGAACTGATATTATATGTGTATCACATATGAAACTATGACATGGACTCGTCTTGTATTGTACGGCGAGGAACATAATGAATTGACACATGTTATAAATTGAGAAGCATGGTTAGGAAAAATTAACTCTATTAATAATGATTTAATATAGAGAAATTGTGAGACATGAAAAGGGCGACGGTTACGTCCTTGGGCATGAATACCCTAAAAGGTAAAATAGGGGGAAGGTGATGACGCTTCCTTGGGTTGAAAGTCCCAGAACACACTGTACAGGAATTGATTTGGTGAGGACTCGGGGCTTGATGTCCCCTCACCGGAACACCCTTGGAATGTTTATAGGGTGATCAAGTGCGCCCACTTGGGTTTCGATGAGTTGAGTGATACTCAATTTAACATGGATACCTAGGAACAATGATGATTGGTAATATTTGTATAAATGTGTAATTATGACACTTGGTAATGATTAACTACGGTATCCATAAGATGTGATCATAATAAACCTCATAATCTGGAATATGATGTGACTTACTAACCATGCAGATTTTAATGTGGTAATGATAAAAACCTAAAGGTGAGTAATGGCTTTCTCTACTGAGCATAGTGTTGCTCATTCCCTTATGTTTATATCTTTTCAGGACTCACTAAGTGTGAGGTGGCTACGAGAAATATAGTTGAGGAAGTGATGTAGCTATATTACATTGGGATTGCTTCAATTGTTGAGAATGTTCTTCATGATAATGTAAGCATCAATTGTTACTTTCTGTGACTGTATTACAATGTGTTGAGGGTTAAAATGATGATGACAACAGTTTATATTATTAAATTTAAGGTGCTACATTAAACTGTGGTTTATTTGTCGTTTATATTTTTATTTTTGAGTTGAGAGTTTTCATTTAAGTCCCGGGCAAATTTTATTTTTAAGGTTTTACTTTTATTATTTATTTTTATTTTATCTCATTAAAAACTGTTAACCCCCATATAGGGGCGTTACAACACATCAGGACAAATTTTGTGGTCCCAACGGCAGAATATCCCTCCAATCTATATTACCAAATATTACGTGAGGTGATGAACAAAAACACACCTAAAACTCTTCTCAATCCATAGTGAATATTATTTCAAATATTTTAAACGGCAAAATGTGTGATCCTCTTAAAATAATAGAAAATATCAAGATTTCTCTTCCCAATGTTAAGGGTTGTTTGTTTAGAGTATTCTTTATACTCAATGAACTTAAATTTAGATTCGAGTATCAAGAATTCTTTGGATACGTGTTTGTTTCCTTAAAAATCCAAATCATTTAATTATCAAGAATCCAAGTTTTTAGAGTTCTAACTCCCTTAAACTTTTGATAATCGGATATATCTGTTACAGTACAAACTAAAATTTTCTCTCTAATATTTGAGGGGAAAAAAAATCATAACTTCATCATTTGATATCCAATTGAGACGATTGTTTTTTCATTATGTTCCTAGTGAAAAGAAGAATAAATTAAGATCCATATTGCATATTTTTTGAGATCATTAACATTAAGATTTTGTTAGATTTATTAATAAATGAAAAACTATTTTCACAACCTTTTCAAACACATATTTTAATTTTATTTCATACTCAGATTAAAACTTAAATACACATCCAAACGACAACTCGGATAACAATTCAAATCACTAACTCAAATCCTTATTCAAATCACACTAACTCAAATCAAATCACTAATTTGAATCCACTTACCATACGTAAAATGTTATTTCAAATGAGACTTAAATAAAAAATTGAAGAAAAAGAATAAAATGTTCAAAATATTTTAATTTTTTTGAGAATTTTCAAATTTTTTTAAGATTAATTTTATTTAATATTTTGGTTATTAAATGTTTTGAAATTAAAAAGGATAATCATAGTATTTTAAAATATTTAATTGCTTTCAATCCGGAGTTTAATTTTGTAAATGTAAAGGGTGTCATGAAAGTAATATTTAAACAAAACGTAAAAATGTTTTAGATACTTCTTATTTGGACAGTAGAAAAAGTGTTGTTGCCTTTGAAGATCTTCACTTGAGCTTTTTATCCAAAACCTTTATTATATATTTCGCACTACGTGCCATTTTTGTTTTTATAATAAAATTACTTTTTTGTGATAAAGCTAAAAGAAAAATTAATTATAAACTGGACCATCTCCTTTCTTTCCTTTTTCTTTTCTTTTCTTTTTTTCTTTTTGGCATTGTAATTCTATTCCATTCACTTTCTTTTGCGTAAATCTGAACTCTTTGGTTAATCAACAGTTGGGAATGGGGAGTGCATTGGAGACATTGTGCGGGCAAGCATACGGTGCAGGGAGTCTCAAAATGTTAGGAGTGTACATGCAGAGATCATGGGTGATTTTGTTGACCACAGCCTTTCTTTTGGTACCCCTTTATGTTTGGTCGCCTCCTGTTCTTGAGTTTTTTGGAGAGACTGCTGAAATCTCTCGTGCAGCTGGTTAGTGTTTTGTAATTGACTCTGCATTTTTTATAGCTTACATTACTCCTGATAACCGTAAGTAAATGTAAAATAAAATAATAGGATTGAAAAGTATAAAAATAGAATGAGGACATGGATTCCTTTTATAGTATATTTTTCTCTAGATTAGACAGTATAATGAGAAACAATATATCGTCTTCATAATGTTTATTAAACTTTAAAATAATACTTTTGTTAATATAATTACTATATGTCCACAATTAAATAATCATTGACTTATAACATGAAAGTTCTAAAGTGTAAATAAGTGAAAATCGTCCCTAAAAAAATATACATAAGTAAACTTGACATTCATTTATTTTATAAAATAATTCAAAAGGGAAGACAAGTATTGAGATTCCCGTTTCTTATTTCTTATATTTATGGAGTTCACAAATTTTATTACTGTTTTTGTAAGTAAAAACAATATTCAATGAGGGAGAGAATCACATCTCATTTCTTTTTTCCTTTCATGCAAAATAAACACACCTTAAATTTAATGTAGGGAAGTTTGCTCTGTGGATGCTTCCGCAGTTATTTGCCTACGCACTCAATTTCCCAATACAGAAGTTCTTACAAGCACAGGGGAAAGTCACGGTCATGACTTGGATCTCAGCTATGGTGTTGGTGATACATACATTTTTCAGCTGGTTGCTAATACTGAGACTCGAATGGGGCTTAATTGGGGCAGCAATCACGCTTAACACCTCATGGTGGCTCATCGTTATCGCGCAATTTTTGTACATCATCATTACTACGTCAGATGGAGCATGGAGTGGATTCTCATGGCTGGCATTCTCAGACTTGTTTGGCTTTGTTAAGCTTTCTTTAGCTTCTGCAGTTATGTTATGGTACGGTATATCTTTGCTTTTCACTCTTATTTTACTTACACGTTGCTTAAGTAGAACGAAACACTCTTGACTTTTTATCTGAATGCAGCTTGGAGTTTTGGTATATGATGGTGTTGGTGGTCATAGCAGGCCGTTTGCCAAATCCTTTGATCCCAGTCGACGCCATTTCTATTTGGTAGAATATTGCTTAATCCAACGTCATAAGTTCCATGAACTTGCCTTCTTATTAAGTAAACGTCATATTATGGCTTGCCAAGGTTTAACAAGTTTGATTCTTTAACCTCTTTTTCAAATTTTTTTGTAGCATGAATTTAAATGGATGGAATACAATGATTGCAATCGGATTTAATGCTGCAATAAGGTGATGCTCCTCGTATTTTCCTTGTATTTCTCTGGTTTTATGATTCAATTCAACTAAATCAAAATTGTACTCAGATCCGTCCTTTTCTTTTCCAATAGCGTGAGAGTATCAAACGAACTTGGAGCAGGCAATGCCAGGCTTGCAAAATTTTCGGTCCTGGTGGTTTCTGCTACTTCAGTTGCCATAGGGGTCATTTGCATGATTATAGTATTTGCAACTAGGGATTACTTCCCTTACCTCTTCACAACTAGCGATGCCGTTGCTAAGGAAACTACCAGACTCACAATCTTGCTCGGGTTCACAGTGCTGATGAACAGCCTGCAACCAGTCTTATCTGGTACAATACCTAAAAAACCACAAGGAAATTATCAAACCACACTCATTGATTGATTTTGATTAATATTCTGTTTCCTCTTTCCTTTGCTTCTGAAGGTGTTGCTGTTGGGGCTGGGTGGCAATCTCTTGTAGCATACATCAACATTGTGTGCTACTATGTTGTTGGACTTCCAGCTGGAATTCTTCTAGGTTTCACATTTAGTTTCGGAGTCATGGTAAGATCCTCGTCCGAACCGTCTCACAGGGATGATTTTTCTAAACAAAATCAACCATTTTGCTAGCATTTAGTCATGTGTTACAGTTTTCATACTTGGTATTTCGTTATCTTTTTGTGATCAACATGTGTTTTATCTGAGTTGCAGGGTATTTGGGGAGGAATGATTGGAGGCACCTGTTTGCAGACCATAATATTAATAGTAGTTACTGCAATGAGAAACTGGAAAAAAGAAGTTAGTACTCTTTTTCCTTTGCACCAATTAAATATGGTTTGTTTTTGTTATGCTGTTCAATTCCGAATAAGGTTTTGATTTGCTTTTGTGGGAATGTGCAGGCTGAAGAAGCAGAAGGTCGCGTTAGGAAGTGGGGAGGCTCAGTTGGAGAGCATTGACCTAGAATTGAACCGTGTCCCATGATTTCCCTATAATAACAAAATTTTATTGGCATGACTTCGCGGATCCCAAGAGTTGAGAAAGTTCAGTTATTTGGAATAAGATTCAAAAGACTTTACTCACTGATTTTTTTTTGAAAAGAAATGATCCGGTTATTCAATTTTGTGTAATAATGATTTGTGGTATTAAGTTTGGTATCATATCCTAAGCTGTGTAGCTCTGAATTTTGCATAAAATGGTTTGATGGAGATTTTTGAAAATTTAAAATGTTGATGAAATTTGACTAGAAAATTCAATCACACAACAGTAAGGAAATTAATAAACTTGTTTGGTAAAATGGATTAGAAGCCTTCTTCTAATATGTATTCTAGTTAGGTAATGAAAGTGTAGAAATATTGAAATATAACAAAAATATTTAGAATATTTGACGGATACCATAATTAAAATTATTAAAATTAAATAATGTATTAATTGATTAAAGTCATTTACTTATGCTTGGCTCACCTCGTGTATCCGGGCTTGGCTAAGTCTAAGTTTTGGGTCAATTTGAGAAATACCTCTTTTATGCCATTGTTTTTCAATCTTACTACTCCTATAAAAAAGTTTGAAACATATTACTTCTAGAAAATATAAATACATAATTGGTCACGAGTATTTTAAACCAGGGTTAGACATCAAGTGTTGTCTAAAGATATTTTGGCCTTTTTTTGTTAAAAGAAACAGTATGAATTAAAGAAATAAATAATAAGTGATAGAACACAACAATGATAACAAAAAAGTGGTACACGACCTAATTTACTCCTAAGTTTCTAAACCATGGCCTAGTTTGATCTTGCTTGCATATAGCCGTTGATTTGGGAGAAAATTACATGGCATGCCACATTTTTAAAAGTCATGTTTGTTCATGCTACACTTAAAAAAGTTATATTACACTACATTTATATTATACGTTAAGTTTTGCCACAAATAAATATTTGTGGGGTTTATAAAAAAATAATCTTAGAAAATGAGAATTACGAAAAGGGTGGTTAATGAGACATGTGGCCTTTTTTTATTTGTAGAATTAAAATATGTCTACAGTTTATGAATATTCTTTATATGTCCCAATGCATATGTATAAAGACATTAATGACCATAATAATGATATTGTTAGTTTTAATTTATTTTTTTAGAATAACTATAAAATACGTATTTAAGATTTTAAACAGATTATGATATCATTATATATAAAAAAAATCTATAGAATTAGGGCGTTTGTTGCTTAAATTCAAATTGGTATATAAAATAACGATTTTAAAATTCTCTAAAAAAATAAAAAAAATTTACCGACAAGTTAGATTTACCGACAAATTAGAATTAGGGTGTTGTGATTAAATTAATGATATAGTTTTATTGACAAAATAAAATTAGGGTATTGTAATTAAATTAATGACACAATATTATTAAGCCTTTTTATATGTCTTACTGGTTATATAATTGATATATGATTAAGTTAATACGTAATGATAATGATATGCAATGTCATTCATTTCTTAAGACTTCAAATGAATCATATTTCCTATTTTTTTTTGTGATAGGTAATTAACTTAATGATGCAATATTTATTAAGTCTTTTTGTGTATCTTATAGGTTATATAATTGTTATATCATTAAGTTAATGATACGTAATAATAATAATACTCAATGACATTCATTTCATTTTTTTAAGACTTAAAGTGACAATGATAATGCATCAATGTAATATGTTAAAATAAGAAATATATGTGTATATTTTTTCCTAATTTAACTATTCAAAAAATAAGGAATTTATTATAAAAATTTAAATACATGATAGATGGTATTTTAGGGTTCTGAATATATGAAATTTTAAAAAAAGAACATATAAGTGATATTTATATAATGAAGATAGATATCAGTTTATTCCTTAAAAAAAGGAACAATGTAATTTTTACTTACAAATATTCTCCTTGATTTGAACTGTATGAATTCCTTTTTTGAGCCGGCTGTGTATTTCCCCCCTGCCCAGAGCGTCCCATATTTCCATGATTAATGCTCATTAATTCACAGGGTTATGACATTCAAATATCAGATTTAAGGTTTTGATTTTTGCATTGTGTGATTATTTATTTATTCTACATTTTTGAATCTTAATCTCAATCGTATTTAGAAAATTGATCATTCAGGGCTCTTTACTTTGTTTTGCTAATAATGATAATTTAATATCATTATTATAATTTCAAAGTGAGTATATATCAATACTTCATTTTTTTTGTAGCGGCTGCAATCAATATAAAAAAAAAATATAATATAATATTATTATAAATTTTTATTATCGAGTAAGACATATAATATTTTTTTTCCTACTAAATGAGTATAACTAAGATTTTATAAATATTTTAAGTATAAAAATCAAAATTTTCATATCCGAGAGTCTACAGCACGTAATGGCTTGCCCTAATTGGAGAAAGAAATCTTAAAAAAAAGAAAAAGAAAAAAGGAACTGTTATTGTCCGGGAAATAATGAAATTATGAAGGGACTAATCGTCGGTCACAGCATATTAATTCAATGAAATTAACTAAAAATATTGGAAAATAGGTGGAAATTTCATCAGGAGCGGCCCCTTTTAAGATTCATGAATACTTTCCCAAAAAAATAATGAATTCAGATAATGCAGTAGGTGGCCATTGGCCAAAGCTCATATGGGAGTAAACATATTTCTCTCATTGTTTGATCATGCTTCAAAACGTTGGTGTCATTAATACCTAAAACATGTAATCTAAAAAGAAGTAAAGATTCTTCGGACAAACAATAACAATTTGCGGGTCTGGTTATGTGTATCATTAAAGTCGAATATTAAATAAAAATGCTAGTTGATCAAGGAGTCAAGGACATACATATTTTAATAGAACATGCACAGAAAATGATTAATCTCACGTGACAGTCTCGTTTAATAACTTACCATATATCATGGCAACTAATTTGACGCTTCGAGGCATAAATTTATGAAATATCCCTTTGCAAGTCCCCACAACCGGACATCATATTACATGCTCTAGATTTAATTTCACGAAGATCACCATTTTGTAATTGTCCTATATATGTATTCTGTACTAACAATTTGGGTCCATTTGGCTAAGTTTTTGCTTCAATCAGTAGAAGAAGAACAAGCTTTGTTTTTTTTAACGAGTGTTTCAAAATATAAACCTGCTTGGCAAAAACAGTTCCAAACATTTTTTATGGTTTCAACTACTTTTGTTATAGTATTTTCTCCCATAAAATTTAAGCCAAAAATAATTTGAACCATTAATCAACTCCGTTTTAAATTTTTCTAATAAGAAAAGAAAAATGTAAAATTGAAGTTTATAATTTGTAGTTAGACATGAGTAGTAGTCCACCAAAGTACTCTGCATTAGTTCATTTAAAAAAAAAAAAAAAAAAGTACTCTGCATTAATTAGTCGCAAGTCCGCATTAATCACGAGATTTTTTTTTTTGTTATTGTTATTGTTATCTCTTTTTTTTTTTTTTTTCACAACAAACCTTCCACAATTAGCGTTTCCGTTCTAGTGCTAAAACCTTAATAAATATATAATTGCTTTCTAGTCCCCACGCATGTGTATGAAGAAGATGCATGGAGAGTGGAGACCTCTGAACATGAACAGCTGAATTTATATAAATATAAATATAAATATATATATATATATAGTGTAAAAAGCCATAAATATTATATCAAATTCTAGGCAGATGGATGAAAGCAGAACAAGCAGTATAATCCCACTAATCGAGAAGCATAACAACCATGAAGAGAGAGATCAAGATGTTGGAGTGGTTAAGGAGTTTGGGAATGAATCAAAGAGGCTGTGGAAGCTGGCCGGTCCGGCAATCTTCACGGCCGTTTTCCAGTACTCTCTTGGGGCTCTCACTCAGACGTTTGCTGGCTTAGTTGGAGAGCTTGAACTCGCGCGGTCTCCGTCGATAATTCCGTTATCGCCGGTCTTGCCTTCGGCGTCACGGTACTCTAATTTCTTCTTCTTCTTTTTTTTGTTTCATAGTTTTTGTTAGGGCTTTTCCTATGAGTGTATTACCAATCAATGTTTTATCAATCCTAACGATAAGCTGTCTCCATTTTCATTATGCGTGGAGATAAATGTGTAGAAGAAGGCAGTATATTTGATAAAGAGATTTTATTTTTTTTTCAAAATCCAAAGAGCAATTAGATTGCAAAAGTAAAAGAATTCTAAATATTTTTTTATCCTAAAATGAACAAAAAAAAAAGCAAAACAAAAAGAAAGGATAGAAAATCTGTTAATGAGTCTTACCATTTTCAAGGTATCATATTTTTTCTTACTATTATTTTTGGAAATAAAGAAAAAGAGATTAGAACATCTCTAAATGCAATGCTAATTGATGTGTCAATTACAAATTTATCATTTAAGCGTAAAAAACTCTTCAATATAATGTTATTTTCAATGCTAAATTTGTTATGTACTAAACTTTATAACAAATTTGCTACAAAATCTAACATATAGTAATTTAACATTTGATTCATATTAGTTGGTAAGCTGTCTTTTTTGCTTTAATGATTATAACATTTTTACTTTTTAATTATTTTAATGTTAAAAGTTTACTTTTACAAATTTTAAGGTTGAATAATTATGATAAAAGAAACATATAGCATTTTAAATGGCACTATACATTAAAGTATAAAATCAAATAACACATTAATATGTTATTTTTATATTTTTTGTGGCAAATATAATATTTGCATTGAACATGGTCTTAAAAATTAAAATTCGAGCCACCTATAGGAAAGTCATCTAATTAACTGTGGAAACCAGTTGACTTAGATGATGATGATATATCCTGTTACTCTATATTGAAGTATATGCGAGAAAAGACATTGATATGGATAGACGATTTATAAAATTATAAAATGTTATTTGACTATAACACTATATGTGTATGTGTGTATATATTACAAATTTTAAATGCTTCCCTGAACTTTTAGCAGTCTACCAACTCGTCCCTTAATTTCCATTTGTATTATTAATTAATTTGTAGTCTCTTAATTTTCATTTGTATCATTAATTAATTTGTTCTGCCGAACTTAGTTGAAATAATTGTAGTCTTGTAAATAAGTATTCTACCCTCGATCAAACTTTGAATAAGTGAGATTCTAAGATATGCATTAAAAAAAAAAAAAACTACGCAGCAAATGTTCAGAATTTTAGAACTCAAGAAGAACAGATCAACCCAAAAAAACCAAACTCTTGACTATAAACAAAAAACATAATAAACCAATATTACAGTGAATAAGCAGACAAATAATTTAGGCATGATTCCAATAACATAAACTAATCCTTTCTATCTACCGGGGCAGAGTTGCAGCCGCCCAGGAAGGAAGCGTGCTCTCTAGACTTTGGCCCCTCGTTCAAAAGCAGTTTGTTTCGCCTTCCCCACCACCAACCATTTTTTCAAGGAGAACGACAGAATTGGACTATCATTAATTGGTAATAAAAATAAACAGACAAAATATAATAATGTTTAGTAAATAATCTAGTTAGATTAAAATAAAATTTATTTTTATATAGAATAACGTAAAAAAAAACACAAAACAACAACGAAGTAACCAAAAAAAATGAAAAGAGATGAAAGAAGAAAATAAAGAAAAAAGATGAGATAAATTGAAAATTCAAGTGTTTAAAAAGAGTTCATGATTGTAAAAATGTTATATACTTAAATATTTTTAAAAGTGTTATTTGCTTACATTAAAATTGAAATTTTGTTATTTGATACAATTTTCTTTTTTTTTTTAATTATAATACTAACATGTCTTTAGAAAACTTTTCCATAATACATGAGTTTTAATTTTTGAATACTCATATTTTGAATTAAAATCTCAAACAAATTAAAAATTAACTACATTATTGTTACGTGAATTCATAATTTTTTAGACTCTTAACTTTAGAAAAGGAATTAAACTCTATTACAAATTTAGTTAATTTGAGGGAAAAAAAATTAAGGATACAAAAAGATAAACAAAGGGAAGAAAGATTGTTGAATTGTAGTTTTGATTCACAATTGGCTTCAATTTAGGCCTCTTTGTTTTTTCAAAAAAAAAAGTTCTTGCTCTACCACTACTCTCTATCAAGAATAAAAAATAATGGGTGTGTTTGAAAACCAACTTAAAAATTAAAGTTGAAACTTAAATATTGTATTTGAGATATTTACATAGTAGCAATTTGAACTTATTAGTTTCAACTAATATTGTTAAACTAAACCAATAAGTTTTTACATAAATCCATAAAAATAACTTAAAACATTCATAATGTGTTGGGAGAAGATTCTAAACTAATAGTTTGAACTTTTTATTATTCAAAACATTATAGCTTAAAAAAGTTTTCACATTATAGACGGTTTGAGTTGGTGTATCAAAAAAGGTTAATTAATAGTAAGGAAAATACCTCAAATCTTTCCATACAAAAAAAAGTCTACACGATAAAATTTTAGGTCCCAACAGATTTTACAGAATATCTCTCCAATCTATATTTCAAGAATATTAGCGACGAGCGGCCATACATGAAAGAGAAAATGATGATCAAAAGAGCATTGCTATGTGTCTCGAGCAGGCTGCAGCCCGCTTCTCTCACAGAAGTGGGCCTTACCCGGTGGGGCCCACCTTTGTGAGAGAAGCGGGCTACGGCCCGAGTGGGACCAAAAGAGTTTTTCCGATCAAAAAAGCTATCTAATTCTCTTCTCCAACAACAAAACTTATAAGGTGTTTGGTTAGTGGTGGAAACTATTGGTGGAGACCGTTTTTACTATAGCATATGAGAGCTTCACACTGTAGCATCTTTTTTTTTTTTTACTGTAGTATATGAGAGCTTTACATTGTTCATAACTGAGTTTGTGGTTCACATCACCCTTAACCAAACACCCTATTAATGGTTATCTTAAAATTACAGAAAAAAGTAAGATGACCCTTTTCAATTTAGGTCAAACGCTATTTCAAATATGACGAAGCCAAAAAATTAAATAAAAAATTCTATAATGTTTAAATAAATATTTTAATCAAATAAATACTTTAATTATTTTAAGAGTTTTTATTTTTTAAGATTGATTTTATTTAATATTTTGGTTTAAAATGGTTTAAATTATATTTAAAAAAATTGGAAAAAATAATCTTGGTATTTTGAAATATTTAATTGATTCATGCTGTATTTTGAGTCTGATTTTATGAACATAAAGGGTGTTTTTTCTGTGGTGGTATTTGCTAACGAGAGAGATAAAAGTGATGTTATCTACGTAAAACATTTTGGGTATTTTCTTCACTTATTTTTTTTGGGACTGTGAAAATAGTGTTTTTGCCTTGAAGTTCTTCATATGAGCTTCTTATCCACCTCCTTGATTATATACTTCACATACATTCCATTTTTGTTCTTACAATAAACTTACTCCTTTTTTTTTGTGCTAAACCTAAAACTTATAAGCTGGAAACTAATTTATCCTTTTTTCTTTCTTTCTTTCTTCTTAATTTTATTCCATTCACTTTTTCTGTTTCATTTTGAATCTGAACTCTTTGGTTGACCAATAGTTGGGAATGGGGAGTACATTGGAAGCACTGCGCGGGCAAGCATACGGTGCAGGGAGTCTCAATATATTAGGAGTGTAGATGCAGAGATCATGGGTTATTTTGTTGACCGCAGCCCTTCTTTTGGTACCCCGCTATGTTTGGTCGCCTCCTGATCTTGAGCTTTTTGGAGAGACCGTTGAAATCTCTCGTGCAGCTGGTTAGTGTTTTGTGATTGACTTCGTATATTTTATAGACTTCTTTTTTTTTTAACCATAAATAACAGAAACATAATGTAATTGAAAAGTAAAGTAATAAGAATGAGAATATTGATTTCTATTATTTATAGTATATTCTTGTTTACTAGATGGTGTAATGCAAAACAATCTAATTGTTTTGTTGGTAGAACTTAAAATTACTAATTTTATTCATATAATTATTAAAATATCCACAATTAAATAGTCATTGACTTATAACGTAGAAGTTGTTTAGTGTAAATAAATAAATCATTTTTTATCTTTTTATGGAGGTCACTTATTTATCATCTTTGATCTTTTAAGTAATTACATTATTAGATAAGAGAATGAATTGCTTCTCATTGTGCTTTTTCCTTTCATGCATGCCTTAAATTCTAATGCAGGGAAGTTTGCTTTGTGGATCCTTCCGCAGTTATTTGCCTGCGCACTTAATTTCCCAAAACAGAATTTCTTACAAGCACAGGGAAAAGTCATAGTCACGACTTGGATCTGGGCTATGGTGTTGGTGATACATATATTTTTTAGCTGGTTGCTACTACTGAGACTTGGACGGGGCTTACTCGGGGCAGCAATCACGCTCAACACCTCATGGTGGCTCATCGTTATCGGCCAGTTTTTGTACATCATCATTACAATGTCTGATGGAGCTTGGAGTGGATTCTCATGGCTGGCATTCTCAGACTTGTTTGGCTTTGTTAAGCTTTCTTTGACTTCTGCAGTTATGTTATGGTATAGTATTTCTCTGCTTTTCACTCTCATTTTACTTGCACATTATTTGAGTAGAATGAACCACTCATAATTCTCATCCGAATGTAGATTGGAGTTTTGGTACATGACGGTATTGGTGGTCATAGCAGGTCGTTTGCCGAATCCTTTGATCCCGACCGATGCCCTTTCTATTTGGTAGAATACTACTTTAGCCAACATCATAATTTCCATGACACTTGACTTCTTATTAAGTAAAGGTGATATCATGGCTTGCTAGAAGTAGATTTGATAACTTCAATTCTTTAATCTCTTTTCCACTTCTTTGGTAGTATGAATTTAAATGGATGGAATGTGATGATTACACTTGGATTTAATGCTGCAATAAGGTGATATCCTTTTATTTTTTTAGGCCTTTTTAAAAAAAAAAACTGAAACTAAAGGTGTACTCAAATCCAAGCTTCTGATATACTTTTTTTTTTTTTTTCCTAATAGCATGAGAGTATCAAATGAACTTAGAGATGTGTAACGCCCCTATATGGGGGTTAACAGTTTTTAATGAGATAAAATAAAAATAAAAAATAAAAGTAAAACCTTAAAAATAAAGTTGCCTGGGGCTTAAATAAAAACTCTCAATATCAAAAATAAAAATATAATCGACAAATAATCCATAGATTAATGTAGCACCTTAAATTTAATATTATAAACTGTCGTCATCATCATTTTAACCCTTAACGCATTGTAATACAGTCACAGAAAGTAACAATTGATGCTTACATTATCATAAGAACATTCTCAACAATTGAAGTAGTCCCAATGTAATATAACTACATCACTTCCTCAACTATTTTTCTCGTAGCCACCTCACACTTAGTGAGTCCTGAAAAGATAAAAATATAAGGGAATGAGCGACAATATGCTCAGTAGAGAAAACCATTACTCACCTTTAAGTTTTTATCATTACCACATTAAAACCTGCATTGTTAGTTAATAATTATCATTATCCAAATTATGAGATTTATTATAATCATATTCTGTGGATACCATAGTTAATCATTACCGAGTTTCATACATATACATATATACAAATATTATAGTTCATCATTATTCCTAGGTACCCACGTTCAATAGAGTATCACTCAACTCATCGAAACCCAAAATGGCGTGCTTGATCACCCTCTAAAAATTCCAGGGGTGTTCCGGTGAGGGGACATCAAGCCCCGAGTCCTCACCAAGTCGATTCCTGTACAGTGTGTTCTGGGACTTTCAACCCAAGGAAGCGTCATCACCTTCCCCCTATTTTACCTTTTAGGGTATTCATGCCCAAGGATGTAACCGCTGCCCTCTTCATGTCTCACCGTTTCTCTATATTAAATCATTATTAATAGAGTCAGTTTTACTAACCATACTTCTCAATTTATAACATGTGTCAATTCATTATGTTCCTCGCAGTACAATACAAGACGAGTTCATGTCATAGTTTTATATGTGATACTCATATAATATCAGTTCCACATAGATATATATATATATATATATATATTGCGACAAAACAATCAATTTTAATTCTATAAAAACCTCACAAAAGATGAGTAATAGAATCCCTACCTTTCAAGCTTATCAACAATCTTTTAATCCTAGAATCAATTAACGTTAGCTCCATACTCCCTTGATCCTAAGGCGTGCATAAGGACAATTAAAACTAAAGCACAACATACAACTACATTCATAAATAAATCATGTGTAAACCTATCTTACTAGTATGCCATTAAAGCTTTTATGTAAATCTCTTTTGAATACCACAGTAAACAATTTTTGTCTTAACACAATATAAAATGTGAACAAGTAATCTATATGTTTTAGTCCCTAATAAGATTCATCAAGCACTTAGGATAATTTTGGAAAGGTTGCAAGACATTAAAGAATTAGGTGGTGAGCAAAAATGGGTTCTTGGTTTAGGTTAGCAGCTGGTATACCATAACAAACTGGCAGGTTTACTAGTTTTCAATCCAAAAATTGAATAATTCTTAGAAAATAAATTACAACTCCGATTTAGGTTTATGATAGGTCGTTAGAAAGCTTAGGATGCTACTTTTCAAATATGCAAACTAATTCATAAAATTCATTTTAATTTAATCCTAGAATTTCAAGAAATAGTCACTGCCCATAGAGGTATTACAAAGTTTACAATATAAATTTTCTGTCTAGGGCATATACACTTAGACTTTATACATATTCTCCAAAATAGCAACAAACATATACTTAGGTTTAAGAACGCAAATTTGAATAATCCTTTAGTATAAAAGAAAATTTATAAATGAAAGACTAAATTTGTTCATAAGATTCTAACCTCGGATTATGGTTAGTTAGAAGCTTGAAATGGCTTCAAAACAAGTTCCTTTACTTCAGTATGACTGAAATTCTTGCTCAAATGGAGGTGATGGTGGCTGATTTTTATGGCTGCCTTGAAGAAGTTCTCTAAGTATTTTGCTTCAGCAAAGAAATGAGAAGAAGAGTGTGGAAACCGTGGAAGAGAAAGGAAGAAAAGATGAAGTCTTTGAAGAGAAGTGATAGAAACAATTATGGAGGAGACATGTTGAAGCATGTCACGGAGGAAATAAAGAAAATGAGGGTCAAGAGTAGTTAGAAAAGATATCCTTATGTCTTATCTAGAGACTTTAACACACATAATGCCAATATGACATTTTTGAGATTTATTAGAAGTTCTAAGGCTTTTTAGTAAACATACTAAATAAATATAGGAGAATTTTAGAAAATTTAAAAATAGATAAAAATAAATATTATAAAATAAATTTAAATGAAGCAATTTTTTTTATATACACTAAAAATTAATTTAATTATCTCAATACCCGTTAGGAGAATAACGGTGTCACAAGATGGTAATGCCAGGGCTGCAAAATTTTTAGTCCTAGTGGTTTCTTCTACTTCAGTAGCCACAGGAGACATTTGCATGATTATAGTATTAGCTACTAGAGATTGCTTCCCTTTCCTTTTCACAACTAGCGATGTCGTTGCTAAGGAAACTACCAGACTCGCAATCTTGCTCGGATTCACAGTGCTGATGAACAGCCTGCAACCAGTCTTATCTGGTATTGTACCTGAAAAACCATAAGGAAAACAACAAACCAAATTTGTTGATTGAAATTGATTAATATTTTGTTTCCTTCTTTCTTTGCTTCTAAAGGTGATGCTGTCGGGGCTAGGTGGCAATCTCTTGTAGCATATATCAACATTGTGTGCTACTATGTTGTTGGACTTCCAGCTGGAATTCTTCTAGGTTTTACATCCTCGATCGAACAGTCTTGTGTGGATGAATTTTCTAAACAAAATCAACCATTTTGCTAGCATTTAGTCATATGTTACACATGTACTTAGTTTTTGTTATCTCTTTGTGGTCAACTTGTCCTTTATCTGAGTTGCAGGGTATTTGGGGAGGAATGTTTGGAGGCACTTGTTTGCAGACCATAATATTAGTAGTAGTTACTGTAATGACAAACTGGAAAAAAGAAGTCAGCACTCTTTTTCCTTTGCACAAATTCTATATAGTTTCTTTATGTTACGTCGTTTTATTCCAATTAAGGTTTTGATTTTCCTGTGTGGGAATGTGCAGGCTGAAGAAGCAGAAGGTCACGCTAAGAGGTGGGGAGGCTCAGCTGGAAAGCACTAACCTATAATTTAACTGCACTCTAACCTATGATTTTCCTTACGATGACAAACTTTGATTGGTCTTTGTTCCCCAAACCTAAGATTCAAAAGACTTTCTGTGACACCCGTTATTCTCCTAACGGGTATTGAGGTAATTAAATTAATTTTTAATGTATAAAAAAAAAATTGCTTCATTTAAATTTATTTTATAATATTTATTTTTATCTATTTTTAAGTTTTCTAAAATTCTCCTATATTTATTTAGTATGATTACTAAAAAGCCTTAGAACTTCTAATAAATCTCAAAAATGTCATATTGGCATTATGTGTGTTAAAGTCTTTAGATGAGACATAAGGATATCTTTTCCAACTACTCTTGACCCTCATTTTCTTTATTTCCTCCGTGACATGCTTCAACATGTCTCCTCTATAATTGTTTCTATCACTTCTCTTCAAAGACTTCATCTTTTCTTCCTTTCTCTTCCACGGTTCCCACACTCTTCTTCTCATTTCTTTGCTGAAGCAAAATACTTAGAGAACTTCTTCAAGGCAGCCATAAAAATCAGCCACCATCACCTCCATTTGAGCAAGAATTTCAGTCATACCGAAGTAAAGGAACCTGTTTTGAAGCCATTTCAAGCTTCCAACTAACCATAATCCGAGGTTAGAATCTTATGAACAAATTTAGTCTTTCATTTATAAATTTTCTTTTATACTAAAGGATTATTCAAATTTGCGTTCTTAAACCTAAGTATATGTTTGTTGCTATTTTGGAGCATATGTATGAAGTCTAAGTGTATATGCCCTAGACAGAAAATTTATATTGTTAAACTTTGTAATACCTCTATGGGCAGTGGTTATTTCTTGAAATTCTAAGATTAAATTAAAATAAATTTTATGAATGTAGTTGTATGTTGTGCTTTAGTTTTAATTGTCCTTATGCACGCCTTAGGATCAAGGGAGTATGGAGCTAACGTTAATTGATTCCAGGATTAAGAGACTGTTGATAAGCTTAAAAGGTAGGGATTCTATTACTCATCTTTTGTGAGGTTTTTATAGAATTAAAATTGATTGTTTTGCCGCAATATATATATATCTATGTTGAAGTGATATTATATGTGTATCACATATGAAACTATGACATGGACTCGTCTTGTATTGTACGGCGAGGAACATAATGAATTGACACATGTTATAAATTGAGAAGCATGGTTAGGAAAATTAACTCTATTAATAATGATTTAATATAGAGAAATTGTGAGACATGAAAAGGGCGACGGTTACGTCCTTGGGCATGAATACCCTAAAAGGTAAAGTAGGGGGAAGGCGATGACGCTTCCTTGGGTTGAAAGTCCCAGAACACACTGTACAGGAATCGATTTGGTGAGGACTCGGGGCTTGATGTCCCCTCACCGGAACACCCTTGGAATGTTTATAGGGTGATCAAGTGCGCCCATTTGGGTTTCGATGAGTTGAGTGATACTCAATTTAACATGGATACCTAGGAACAATGATGATTGTTAATATTTGTATAAATGTGTAATTATGACACTTGGTAATGATTAACTACGGTATCCATAAGATGTGATCATAATAAACCTCATAATCTGGAATATGATGTAACTTATTAACCATGCAGGTTTTAATGTGGTAATGATAAAAACCTAAAGGTGAGTAATGGCTTTCTCTACTGAGCATAGTGTTGCTCATTCCCTTATGTTTATATCTTTTCAGGACTCACTAAGTGTGAGGTGGCTACGAGAAATATAGTTGAGGAAGTGATGTAGCTATATTACATTGGGACTGCTTCAATTGTTGAGAATGTTCTTCATGATAATGTAAGCATCAATTGTTACTTTCTGTGACTGTATTACAATGTGTTGAGGGTTAAAATGATGATGACAACAGTTTATATTATTAAATTTAAGGTGCTACATTAAAACTGTGGTTTATTTGTCGTTTATATTTTTATTTTTGAGTTGAGAGTTTTTATTTAAGTCCCGGGCAAATTTTATTTTTAAGGTTTTACTTTTATTATTTATTTTTATTTTATCTCATTAAAAACTGTTAACCCCCATATAGGGGCGTTACAGAATTTTTGGTATCAGAGCCTAGGTTCGGTTAACCTAGGGAGTGTAGCACCACTTTAAAAAAATATATTTTTGAGATGGTTTTGAAGCTGAATTTTCATTGTCATCATCAAAATGAACCTTCATATTGATTTATACAGTCTAGAAGGATGTAACATGGAAAGGCCATAGAATGAAAATATCAATAGTTATATGAGTACAATAATTATATAGAAGGAAAGTATTAATAGTTATAAGGGAATGATAATTATATGGAATGAGTTTATAAGTAGAATGCTTATGAGAGATTCGTATAATATTTGGATCTATAAGCATATCTAATTCGTATAAACGATGAGAAATTCGTATAGATACGAGGATTTAAAAGCCTTTTGTCTCGTGAAAAACAATAAGAAATATAAGGCTTGATTTATTGATTTTAAAGTTTGACATAGATATGCCAAATTTTTCGTAATCTATTCAAACCTAAGTAATGATTATGTGTGGATTCGATGGAGCACATAAGTGTCAATATCTTTTCTTAAAAGTTCTATATATTTGAGGAATATGATATAAGTTGGGAATCATGGTATTGAATCTTGAGAGAGATAAATGTTAGACTTTTGGTCTGTTGAGACTGTGTAAAGTCTAGAATGCATGAATCTCAAAATTGGAATATTTCGTTACGTACATTGTATTTAAGTGTATCAGTGAATCTTTTGGTTACCTAAGGTTTTGTTATATGAGGAAATTATATATTGTATAAGTAGAATTGTGGAGATTGTAGATGTTCCTAAGTAGTAACATCTAGTGTCTTTGTTCATTGATATGGTCTACGTTGAAAGACGTAAATCGTATTGATTTCAAGGTTAGTCGCATTCTAAACCCTTGGTAGTAATGATGATGAATCCATTGATAGACGTTGAGTATTATCAATAACATATGGGTGTATGCATTGTTCAATAAGGTTTTGATTAAAACAAAATTATTTGAGTTGCTGGAAGATTATGTTGTTATGAAATGATTTTAAATATCATTCAGGAAGATCCTTGTTGTCGTTAAATTAGATTTGTTGTTCATAGTTAACTTTATCTATAGTGGGCTTTAAATTGGGTTTAAGATTTATACAAATTGGTTTTCAATTTTATGTTTGTTATTTAACTCGTTCTAAATGTGTTAAGGTCCGAAACAACCTGACCATTTTCAACTAAGAACATTTGGGCCTAGTTTAAATCCTAAATCAGTTTGATTCACACTGTCTCTCCCACGTGGTCTCTATACGTGTCATATACAGTGGTTTAATTAATGTTTACAAATACGTTTACTGTGCATAGGAGCTTATTTCTCCGAGTTCACTTTTTCTCTCTTAATTTGTTATTTTCTCTCTAAATCGCAAATCCTCTTCTTTTTCATTAAAAATTCTTCTTTTCCTCAAAAAGAAGAAGGAATTCTAGGATTCTGCAATTTACTATCTTAATTTTTCCTTTCTATTTACTCTTCTTTCATCTCATCATGGACCCAAAGTACCAACATCTGAGAAAGTATTTCCCATCACTCTCCCAAAAGATTCTCAAAAAGAAATATAAGGCTAGAATTACTCGGTTGTGGATTCTTATGCGTTTTGGCATCCCTTGTGATGTGAGAATGTTGATAGAAGGGAAGATCCGTCCGAGTGACTTTAGTCAAGATGTCGGTTTACCAGGAACAGGTACCAGTCGTAGTGCAATGAAAAGAAGAGCTCGTGCCATCGTGGTCACTTGTAACAAATGTGGAAGACAAAATTGTAACGGTAAATGTACTTCACCTGGTTATATGTCTACGAATAGAGAGGATAAAATAAGGTTTTGTAGGAATGGACTTTCAAAGGAGAACTTGGATAGCATCCATCCTCCTCTCCACGGTCACCCTAGTGGATATGTTCAAGGAGCTATTTTTAAACTCTGGCCTAAATTTTATACAAAAAGACAACGCCTCAGGAATATGGTATTTCTAGATCCTGTTTGCCAAGCCATAAGAAAATTGGATGGGGAATAAGTCGTTGCTCTATAAAGGTTATTTAGTCTTTACTTATTTGAAGCAGTTTTAGCTGATGTTCAACAGTTTGTGTTCTTCTTTTACTCAGAATATTTGCTTTTGTGTTTGAAATAATTGTGATTATTAGATTGATACAGTAAGTGTTAATATCTTATTTAATTTATGATTTTCTTAAATATATATATAATAAAATATATTATCTTATCAGACACGTCACATACGGTACAGTAATATGTTTGAATTTTGAAAAGCTTATCCAGATATTTCAAGATTTGTGTCTCAAATTTCAAAAGTTCTACAGTATTTGTCGTTTATATTAAATTTCTAGACTTGGTGTATATTTGTCAAAAAGTCTACAGTTGTGTCATGAGGGTCTTCTGTCGAATTGTTCTCAATTGTCAAAAGTTATACAATTAGAGTCTAATCTTTTTCAAAAAGTGAATCAGATTTTCTGTAAACTATCAATCACCTTATCTTACTTTCTTATCCGCACAAGATTTTGTTTAAATCTTTGGATTACCTTTTCATTACCTACTCGTCTATCTCTTTAGCCCTTTTTGTATATTTCTCATCTTTAAAATCTCATGTAGAACCCGAAGTCTAAGTGGAGCAGACATTAAGCAACCACTTCTATAAACCAAATATGTCTACCTCCCAGTCCACGAAGAAAATAAAGAATGTCTGTGTCTTTTGTGGTTCCAGCTTTGGAAAAGATAAAGCTTATTTAGAAGCTGCAAATCACTTAGGGCAAGTCCTAGCACGCAAGAAGATTAACATAATCTATGGGGGTGGTAGTATAAAAATGATGGTAAATATGGCACTAGCAGCTAGGTCTAGCGACGCTACTGATGTAAGAATTTGGCCTCATATTCCAGTTGAAGGAAACCTTTGTAAGGAAGCCATAGGTAAGGGAGAAGGAGTCAGGAGTATCCCTAAAAATTTTAAAGACATAATCTATAATTCTGATGCTTTTATAGCATTACCTGGTGGTCTAGGTACTCTTGAGGAAATATTTATAGTTGCTTGTGGGCAATTGTTGGGCTTTTATTCCAAACCTTTGGGTCTGCTGAACGTAAAGGGTTTTTATGACGGTCTTTTGAAATTTCTAGATTACGCTGTGGAAGAAAACATCACTACAGAATCGGAGAGACAAATCTTTGTCACTGCTTCAACAGCTGAGGAATTGATAGATAAAATGCAAATCATACATCCAGAATCCGACACTGCAACATCCAAGCTTGAATGGGAAAGGGAAAGCCGGGAGCGGCCAATTGATTTGAATCTCCATCTGTAATCTTTTTGTTTTATCTTTGGCATGTAGGCATGTGTGTCCGTATTTCGTGTGTTACGAATAACCGTTTGCCTTGTATTCTGTGTTTCTTGTGGTACGTCGTTGTTCAATCTTTTAGATTCATTGAGCCTAATGCCGGGATGGCTGGATACGGAGTACTTGATACTCTCGAAACGCATCCTTCTTAAGGTCCGATCTTTTGTTTATCGATGTTTTTGTATCCTCTAAGCATGCATGATATGGATAGCTGGTATACGGAGTGCCTTGTACTCTCGAAACGTATCCGTATCATGTTTGTAATGTGTAATATTCTGTTAATATTATGTGGAAGTACCAAAGTCAGTTATGGGGATATTCCATATGAAATATGAGTATATTATTTGGATTGAATGTTTGTGTCATGAGGATAGCTGTTTAATGAAAAATATGCCGGGTATGTTTGCAACTCTGAGATTCCGTTTAATATCTCTATGAGTAAGTTTAATGTATAGTTTTGAATAAAAGCGTTTGTGATATATGTTTTATGATTATGTTTTAGTTTATTAGTTGAGGTATGAAATCAAATATATTTGACTTTTCCTTACTCAAAAAGGAAAAGGAACCTAAAGATGAAGTATATAAAATTTCTCTGGCAATCTCCTTAAATGTGATTGTAAATCACAGTCCATGGACAATGAAGGACTGGAATCATGGTATGGTCAATATGTATGCCTGATCAGATTCTTAGACTATTATACGGTGTTATAAGTTGAAACTTGTCAGAAATACTCTCATTGAGGGATTTAGGAGTAAGATTTATTATGCAAGTAAATAAGTGGAGATACGATAACTTAACTTTGGAAGATAAACAACATTAACGGTTTAGACTCGGAATTGGAATCATAATGGAATCAAAATTTTTACTAGTATTGCTAGAATTGAAATTTCGAGGACGAAATTTCTTTAAGGGGGGTAGAGCTGTGACACCCGTTATTCTCCTAACGGGTATTGAGGTAATTAAATTAATTTTTAATGTATAAAAAAAAATTGCTTCATTTAAATTTATTTTATAATATTTATTTTTATCTATTTTTAAGTTTTCTAAAATTCTCCTATATTTATTTAGTATGATTACTAAAAAGCCTTAGAACTTCTAATAAATCTCAAAAATGTCATATTGGCATTATGTGTGTTAAAGTCTTTAGATGAGACATAAGGATATCTTTTCCAACTACTCTTGACCCTCATTTTCTTTATTTCCTCCGTGACATGCTTCAACATGTCTCCTCTATAATTGTTTCTATCACTTCTCTTCAAAGACTTCATCTTTTCTTCCTTTCTCTTCCACGGTTCCCACACTCTTCTTCTCATTTCTTTGCTGAAGCAAAATACTTAGAGAACTTCTTCAAGGCAGTCATAAAAATCAGCCACCATCACCTCCATTTGAGCAAGAATTTCAGTCATACCGAAGTAAAGGAACCTGTTTTGAAGCCATTTCAAGCTTCCAACTAACCATAATCCGAGGTTAGAATCTTATGAACAAATTTAGTCTTTCATTTATAAATTTTCTTTTATACTAAAGGATTATTCAAATTTGCGTTCTTAAACCTAAGTATATGTTTGTTGCTATTTTGGAGCATATGTATGAAGTCTAAGTGTATATGCCCTAGACAGAAAATTTATATTGTTAAACTTTGTAATACCTCTATGGGCAGTGGTAATTTCTTGAAATTCTAAGATTAAATTAAAATAAATTTTATGAATGTAGTTGTATGTTGTGCTTTAGTTTTAATTGTCCTTATGCACGCCTTAGGATCAAGGGAGTATGGAGCTAACGTTAATTGATTCCAGGATTAAGAGACTGTTGATAAGCTTAAAAGGTAGGGATTCTATTACTCATCTTTTGTGAGGTTTTTATAGAATTAAAATTGATTGTTTTGCCGCAATATATATATATCTATGTTGAAGTGATATTATATGTGTATCACATATGAAACTATGACATGGACTCGTCTTGTATTGTACGGCGAGGAACATAATGAATTGACACATGTTATAAATTGAGAAGCATGGTTAGGAAAATTAACTCTATTAATAATGATTTAATATAGAGAAATTGTGAGACATGAAAAGGGCGACGGTTACGTCCTTGGGCATGAATACCCTAAAAGGTAAAGTAGGGGGAAGGCGATGACGCTTCCTTGGGTTGAAAGTCCCAGAACACACTGTACAGGAATCGATTTGGTGAGGACTCGGGGCTTGATGTCCCCTCACCGGAACACCCTTGGAATGTTTATAGGGTGATCAAGTGCGCCCATTTGGGTTTCGATGAGTTGAGTGATACTCAATTTAACATGGATACCTAGGAACAATGATGATTGTTAATATTTGTATAAATGTGTAATTATGACACTTGGTAATGATTAACTACGGTATCCATAAGATGTGATCATAATAAACCTCATAATCTGGAATATGATGTAACTTATTAACCATGCAGGTTTTAATGTGGTAATGATAAAAACCTAAAGGTGAGTAATGGCTTTCTCTACTGAGCATAGTGTTGCTCATTCCCTTATGTTTATATCTTTTCAGGACTCACTAAGTGTGAGGTGGCTACGAGAAATATAGTTGAGGAAGTGATGTAGCTATATTACATTGGGACTGCTTCAATTGTTGAGAATGTTCTTCATGATAATGTAAGCATCAATTGTTACTTTCTGTGACTGTATTACAATGTGTTGAGGGTTAAAATGATGATGACAACAGTTTATATTATTAAATTTAAGGTGCTACATTAAAACTGTGGTTTATTTGTCGTTTATATTTTTATTTTTGAGTTGAGAGTTTTATTTAAGTCCCGGGCAAATTTTATTTTTAAGGTTTTACTTTTATTATTTATTTTTATTTTATCTCATTAAAAACTGTTAACCCCCATATAGGGGCGTTACACTTTCCTAAATGAACTTTTTTTTTTTGGGTGATAAGAAATGGTTCGGTTATTTAATATTGTGTAATAGTAATTGGTGGTATTGAGTTTGTTATCATATTCTAAGCTATGTAGCTCTTGAATTTTGTATAATGTAGTTTAAGGGAACTTAGATGATCTCCAACCTATTGTACCACTTTGGTGATGCTTTTGCATCAAAGTGGTGCAATTTTAGCATCAAACTTAAATTTCATCGCTAACCTAGTAACATTAAAAGTTACACCAAAAGGAATATTCTTTTTAATTACCAACAATCAATCCATTTAACTAATTAATTCTTAATAATTACTTATTCATGTTAATACATAAATATATTATTAATTTAACTGACCATTACAAATTTTTTGAATGGTGTAGTATTACTATGTTATTTTTGTTAATATATATATTTTACATGTTTGAATTGTGATTTTTTAATTTTATTTTACTGTATATTGCACAATTTTGAATAATGAAAAAAAAGATTAGGAAAAAAATTGTTTGATAATTTGCATCTTGACCGTTTCAAAACAAAAAATAATATGCATTTTGAGGCTCAGTTAACGGCCAACATTAACGCTTTGTAGACGTTAAGCGTGGGGCTAACTCTATTCCTAAAGCAGAGAATCGACGCCCACATGCGAAGGTAGTACCGTCATTTCATACACATTATCACCTGACCCCTCACGCTGGCCTTCACCCGCTTAATCCATTCCCACTTCGCAGAAATAATAATTCCGGGAATTCGCACTCAGATAGAACGACGCTTCAACAATGGCGGTCTCCATTGCTTCTCTCACGTCTTCGCTCTCTTCGCTCTCATTTTCCTCTCAGATTTCCTCCAAACCAAACAGCCTTTCCTTCCACCAATCTAAGCTCATCTCTGTCTCGCACGTCGGCAGAAAATTTCCCTCGCTCCTCGTCTCCGCCTCCGTTGCTTCTCCCGTGGAATTGGAGACGGCAGACCTCGAGAAGTACGTTAAGTCGAGGCTTCCCGGAGGTTTCGCCGCGCAAACGATCTTCGGCACGGGCCGGAGAAAATCCGCCATTGCCCGAGTTGTTCTCCAAGAAGGCACTGGGAAAGTCATCATCAATTACCGTGATGCCAAGGTCCGCTAGCTACTTTTTCCTATCTCTTTATAAGATATTTAGTTAGGGCTTTCGTCTGTTAGAATGGTTAATTTTGTGGCTAGGCCTTTGGATTACCTGTATTGCAATAGTGTTCTGGATTGTTGGAGGGGATTCTTCCTTTTCTCTCCACGTCTTAGGGCTTTGTGATTGATGTAGACTTAAAAGAACAAGGGTTTGAACTGATTGCTTGAATCGTTTTGTAATTAGTTGCGCTATGGAAGATGATTGTGCGTCTTTTGCTGCTTTTGAGTTATTCTCTGGCTATTGATTTGGGTTCAAAAGTTGGTCTTTTGATTCTCAATTGCTACTTGAATATGTATAGAACATCTGGGGAACAATTGGCTCTCTATCGTTACCCAGTATCTTTTATTTCCTTGGCAATTCACTAGCATTTAGCGTAGTTATTTAAATCTATGATCTTGATTCGAAACAAAGAGTTAACTGATAAGCAGAAGTAGCGAGGGTAGGGGTGAGAAATAGGATAAGGAATCTCTATGATAATCATTAAGCAAACAAAACAAGAGAGAAATTTAAAGAGCTTCCTTGGGTCATTAGAACATTTGGTGAGAACACAATAGAAAGTAGATGCATTTGATTCCAGTTTGGGAAAGAGGCGATCTATTGAGTGGACAGATTGCATAAAGGACACTTAGTGTTTTCATATATTGAAAATAAAACCATAGACGGTGTGCTTTACTGGAGTTTTTAGTGTGAAGGAAGGCCTTGGATTCGTGTATTCAGGTAATATATCTTCAAGTTTGCTAAGCTACTTATGAAAATGAGTAAGAGCTTAGATGTACCTTATGTTGCTTTGACTTAAGTTAGCTCTTGATTATATCAATTATTAGTTCATGAGGGAAATATGCCATTATTTTACAAGTGGACTATCAGGAAGAGTTATGCCTGGCAATTGGAAGAGGAGGATGGCAGAAAAATATTGTTAGCTTCTCGGGACTTGATAAAATTTTCCTTCCATTTGTGCTTCTCGACTTCCCTCTTTGTGTTTCATAAAGGAGATTGCAATCATGAAGGATTTTTTTTCCTGGTGGAATATCATGTTCTTGATTTTTGGACATTCTTTGAGCTTTTCCTTCCCTAAAGAAAATGCTAAAAGATTCTTATTCTTGTGTGTGAACGTGCCAAGATATGTACACGACATATATAAGCATACATAATAGATGCTCCTTGATATCCACACGCATAGCCCATTTTGGAAGTTTACAAATCTTCTACGAAGAAAGTAAGGGTTTTTCATTTACTGGACTGTTGTGCTGTTGTTGTTACTGCTATTCTATTGAAGAGCAATAGTGTTTTCTTATATGAGATTTATGGTATGTTAATTTCACCTTCTATGTTACTTGTTGGAGCTTCCTAGTGTAATTGTCTCTCATTTGGGGCCACTTGTTTCACACCTATTGTGAAAGTAAAATGAATGTTATTAAAGCAATAGATCTAAATGGGAAACTTGTTTTAGTTGGTTTCTCTAAGCAGCAAAAACAATAGCGGTGTGGTGTACTGTTGTATTACGTACGAACTAAGAAATTGAAGGGCTGATTGTAGCATATTCATGTTTGACAGTTGCTTCAAGTGTGAAGCACAAAAATTACTTGGTTGCCAATTTTAGTTCGTACTTTATTGATTGGACTTTTTAATTTTTGCAGGAATATCTTCAAGGTAACCCACTATGGCTACAATACGTCAAATTTCCCTTGGTGACTTTGGGATATGAAAGTAGTTATGACGTGTTTGTCAAAGCCCATGGTGGTGGCCTCTCGGGTCAGGCTCAGGCAATCTCTCTAGGCATTGCCCGTGCATTGCTAAAGGTGAGCGAGGACCACAGAGCGCCACTCAGAAAGGAAGGTCTGTTGACAAGAGACTCGAGAGTTGTCGAGAGGAAGAAGCCCGGTCTCAAGAAAGCTCGCAAAGCCCCGCAGTACTCTAAACGTTAAGATACCTTGCCCATTCTCACGGCCCCCCAACATAGATAACCCAAAAGGACTCCTCAAATTGTATTACTCTCTTCCTTTTTGTAGATTCCTTTTATCCGTGCGCTTCTAGTTTAATGTCTTGGAGTTTTGGTGCTTGGGATATCGCAATTGGCATGATTATTCTTTTCTGTTGAAGCGTTTGCCATTATAAATTCATGATTATTCCGTTGCTTTTTTTAATATTTTTGTAGATATAACAACAACAAAAACAACATTATTATTATTATTACCACCGTCACCATTACTACTTGTCTCATTCCCGTGCTGTATTTTGTATTAGACTTTTTATTAACAGATACGTCAAAAACGAACTGTTGTTTCTCGTACGAAACCTCTGAAAGTAGATATTGGAGCCCAAGAATAAATATCCTCCTGGACCATAGGTGTCAAAATATAAATATATTTTGTTTATTAGAGGTCTTTAGTTCTTTTAATACAAAAGGAGCACACCTGAGAAGTCCGTCTAAAAAATGATTGATGACATGAAAATTCTTCGATTGCGAATGTTTTACACTTTCCCAAAATTAAAAATAAAAAAAAAAAGAATAATAACCTACTTTTGCATCTTTAAGCATGTTTACTATAATTGTTAATAATATAACAATTTTTGTTTTAAGATTAATAGAAAGGTTAAGGATGGTTTATAAACTAAAAATATAAAAAACAAAATTGTATTAAAAAATAAAAATTTTGATAAAAATGTAATGATAAATAAAATTTAGTGAATGCCACATCCACTAATTTGATCATCAAGTAAATTTCATTTTCTTGAAATAAGTCTGAAATTTAACAAATTTTTTTTAATGAACTTTAATAGGGTGGTTAGAACCGTTAGTTAGAACTATTTTTACTGTAGCATGTGAGAGCTTTATATAGTTTATAACTGTAATATTTCTTCATTTTCTCCTAGAACTTTGAAACTATTACTTAGTTTAGATAGTAAGTTAGAACTTGAAGTTAGAACTTAAACATTATAGCATGTTAAAGCTTTATACTGTAACAAACTACTATAACATATGAGAGTTTTATACTATAGCAAATTGAAACTTAAAGTTTCAACTTGCTTCTTAAACAAAGCCTCTGGCATAATACTTATTATGCACATTAAAGAGACAGAATTATCAATTTCTTTAAACTAATAACACACCCAATTGAATTAGGGTTTGTTCACTGATTTTCTTCCCTTCGTTCTTTACTTCTAAGCAGCTGCATTGACCCCTACTAATTTATTGAGTGTGTATGACAATCATATTAACCTTCAAGTATATCTCTTCTTAAAAAAAAATCCAAAAAAAAAGTTCCAAAATTTACGAAGTAGATCTGGAGATACATCATGCTTTAGGGGCAAAATAGGGAGGTTATAAAGTTGAGACTTTTACCCTAGAAGAAATTTATTTATTAAAGAAAAGGTGTAAAGGAGGAAAGGAAAAAAAAGTGAGTTCAGGATTTGTTTGGTTGTGTTTGTCAAATAGATAAAAATAAAATTTTTTAAAAATTATGTTAAGATTGTTTTAAAATTTTTGGCTAAAAAAACATAACAAACATTTCCAAAAAACCTCGAAACGTTAGCCGTGTTTCTTTTCCATTGCAACGCTGAAAAATCGCGACGGGCAAATGCGTCACAGCCTAGCGAATGAAGTTAACCGTAAAGCACAGGAGGATCAAAACAATAATTTACAATAAATCGCTATCTGTGAAATCTCTCAATTTCAATCCCTTTTCCCAAATTTGAATCGTCCTTCCTTTTTCCATGTTCGCCAATAACAGCGTATCGATCTCCGTCTCGGACGACGACTCGGACGAACTCGCCCGCGTCCGACACCGAGTCCGCAAGAAGCGCAAGAAGCCGGGAAACCGCAACAATGGCGGCGAGTTGGCTCGCTGGGTCGTCAGGAAACTCGCGAGGTACTGGATGTTCCTGATCTTTCTCCCAGCTGCTTGCTTGCTTCTCTTCGAGGCCTCCAGGATCGGGAGGAAAGCCTCTCCGGTGGAGAAACCAGAACTCGGTAAAACGCCGACCCTGACTAGTTCCGAACTCGGCACGACGAAGAATCCGAGCTTGGAGAAAAAACCGGAGGGCAATTTGAATCGGCTTGATCCCACAACTCGTGTCGTTGGCGGCGTCAGAGAACGTAAGTTCGCCAAATTTCAATTTCTTCTTGAACTTTTTTCCTTTTGATTAGTTGAAATGCTCAATTTTTGGTTTTAGGTTTTGAAAATTTGAATTGTCAGGTTGTTTGAAAATTCTACCGCCTGAGGAACTTGAGAAGTTGGATGTACCTTCGAGCAAGGAGTCTACTAGTCCTATTAATAAAGCAATATACATAGTAGAGAATGATACAGAATTTCTTGGAAGGAATCATGATGATGTCTTGTCTAGAGAAATTACACAAGCCACAAGATTCAATATGTTCACTGGAAATCAGACTCTATATCAGAGAGAGAATAGTTTCAAGGTTATAAGCTGCGTTGCTCATATGCTGTCCAGGTTTTGGTTAATTTATTACAGTATGGTTATTATGAAGTTAAGAAGGAATTACAAGGTCTTTTGTGGATTTTGATGTGTAATATCTACTTTTCTGGTATTAAGCAATGATTTTTGTTTTTAAATTTACAGGTAAACAACCCAACTGCAGTACATTGTGGTTTCTACAGTGAAAATGGAGGGTTTAAGATTACTGATGAAGATAGAGATTACATGTTAAGTTGTAAAGTTGTGGTCTCTACTTGTGCATTTGGTGGTGGAGATGATCTTTATCAACCTATTGGAATGTCTCAGGCATCACTTAAAAAGGTATGATTTTTGGTGTCAAGGGCACGTGTTGTTAGCTATAGAAGTGAGCGATTCTTATGTTTGTCAAATTGTTCTTGACGTTGCAGGTTTGTTATGTTGCATTTTGGGATGAAATCACTCTAGGTTCACAGGAGTTGGCTGGACATAGAATTGGGGAGGATGGATTTATTGGGAAATGGCGTGTTGTTGTGGTTAGAAATCTTCCTTTCTCAGATCAAAGGCTAAATGGAAAAATTCCAAAGGTATAAATTCCTTAACTGAAAAATGGACGTCGGTGACTATACCTTATAATAATTGTAGGTGTTAAGGTGATGTCAAAAGATATCTGTATTCTCAGATTATTTGACTGTATGCCATGTAACAACTTACGACCATTTCGTTCTTCATTTGTTTGCCAATTAACAAATTAGAATTGCGTTAGAATATCAATTTGATATTTTACTGTGTTTTTGCTGGCATCAGATGTTGGGACATCGTCTTTTTCCTCATGCAAGGTATTCCATTTGGGTAGATTCAAAGTCCCAATTTAGGAGGGATCCTTTGGGTGTTTTGGAAGCCCTTCTTTGGCGTACAAATTCTGTACTTGCAATTTCAGAACATGGAGCTCGCAGTAGTGTATATGATGAGGCAAAGGCAGTTGTCAAGAAAAACAAGGCTGTACCAGAGGAAGTGGAGGTGCAATTGACTCAATACCGCCATGATGGACTCCCAGAGGACAAAAGGTTTAATGGAAAGAAAGGTACTTCAATTTGCTATTCCCTGTTCTGAATGGATTGTGCTTAGAAATATGTCTATAGAACTGGATAGAAAGGTAAACTAGAGTAATCTGACATTCTTATGCTTTTCTAGTAGATTATGTTTGGTACGAAGTGGCAATATTCTTGATTAAGTGCATTTTCTGCAGAAACATTTATTTCCCTTAGTTTTGAACTTTTATCCTGTATTCTCATAAAAAGAAAGGCTACTGATTTTAGTAAATTTATCCATTGAAGAATCATATTCAGTCCTAGCTTCTGATGGTTTTTCTTGCACGCATAAATTTTGCTTGGCTCTTCTGAATCACCCCTATTACATGTCCATCTTTTGTGAAAAATTAATTTGTATGCATATATACAATGTGGAGGCTTAGCAGCTAACAATAAGAATGTTCATGTGCTTCAGCTCTTGCGGAAGCTTCTGTCATAGTAAGGGAACATACGCCCTTGACCAATCTGTTTATGTGCCTGTGGTTCAACGAGGTGGTTCGGTTCACTTCTCGCGATCAGCTGAGCTTCCCATACGTGTTATGGCGGCTGAAAGTTCTCAAGCACATAAATATGTTTCCAGTTTGTACCCGCAAGGATCTTGTGAATAGTATGGGCCATCTGCGTAAGGCTAAGCCATTGATAAGTTGAATTTAGTGTTTTTAGTAGTGAGCTTCCACTTCTTTGTATTGAATAGAGGGAACGGAACATGAGGCAGTTAGTGGCTATTGGTCAGTTTTACTCTTGTTAGATGCTTAATTGCTTGTTATATGAGTAAGAATATTCGTAATTTTTTCCCGTTGCTAAAATAAACGAAATATTTGCATTCGCTTATTATTTGTTGCTGTAGGAGTTGTTATTAATACGATTCAATGCATCTATGCTCATATAATTTTATTTTGTTATATTATTATTATTTTTTTAAGAAGATGCAAATAGGTCACCAAAGAAGAAACTTAAAAAATTTTAAAAATAATATTACGTGCACGCCACCGCCACCTCAACGGCCACAGCGATCGTGACTGCCTTGTTTTTTAGGTTATTGTACGGCTCGTTTGGTAATGTTTTTTATTTTAGATTTTGTTTTTAAAAAAATTGAAAATGAAAACATTTTAAGGAATGTGTTGGGATTGGTTTTGAAATTATGTTTGGTTATATATGATAGTGTTTTTTTAAAAAACATTTTTTATAAAATTTTTTATTTGTATATTAAAAAAAAAATGTGGGTTTACAAGAGCTTCCTTGGTCTGCTTCGGTAATCTTCTAGTGCTCTGATAGGCTATGGATGTTCGACAATGATGACGGCCAACCCAGCCCCACCCCCGATTGACACAGTCGACGACGACCGACCTAGCCCCAACCTTGATGGTCTCCTCTCTCATGCGCACGCATGATGGATAGACCCCACCTGTCAGCACCTGATCAATTGAATCAAACCCGTGTGCGCGAGTGCATGCGGGCGGTGAGCAGCCAAGTCGAGAGTAAAGTCTGAGTGCACTTGACTTGGTGGCAGACGAGTTTTGCATGGCATGGACGTGAAGACCAGCATGCAAAGGGAGGCAACGTGCATGGGAGTAGGCATGCACACACGTGAGGCAATCAGAGTTGGTTGTGGCACATGATGGGAAGTTGAGGCACATGTCTTGGATAGACCGAGACTTGACACGCGGATTGGAGAGACCAGGCCCCAGAGGCACGTGGAGAAGCAACAGATGGCAAGGCGGTTACTTGATCGATGTGGCGTGCGATTGTGAAGACAAGCGTGCGCCACTGCTGTGCATGTGCGAGCGGTTACGAGCAGTTACTTGGACCCGCGCCCTCATTGCCCCAGGTGGCAAACCGAGACCCAATACATGTGTCCCGTGAGTTTTGTGTGGCCTAGTGGCTAGGGCTGTCAGCCACCACGTGTTGCCTGTTTTTGTTTATTTATAGCCATTGATGGCTAAGGCTGAGGACACGATTTTGTGAGTGTGTGATCCTAGCAAACATTGATTGTATTCCTTTTATGCGAGATAATAAAGGGTTGGGAGATTTCCCGTACTTGCTGTGTTTGTGTTTACTTTGATCGAAAGTGTGTGCGAGTTGGCTGGCTGAGCGAGAAACTTAGCGCCATCACTGGTGAAAATTCGTGAGTGAATTTCGACCCCGTGACAACTGGTATCAGAGCCCAATCCTTGCGACGTTTCTGGGTTGGCAGCGATGAACAAGATTCGAGAACGGCTTACCCGATTGGAAGACTTCGTTGGTGCCCCTTTGAGCGATGATGCTACAAGCTTGGCCGTTCAATTTGAGCGACAATCTGAGCAGATTGCGGTGCTGAATGCAGCGCGGACGGACCTTGTGAAAGATATGGAGGAGCGATTCTCTTCCATGATGCACGACTTCATCACCATGGTCGACTTGGTGAAAGACAACTCCAAGAGATTGGAAGACGAGTTGAACATTGTCAAGAGGGCTGTGGCAACCCCTCAGCCAACCGATGGTGGTCCTGGTTCTTCGAAACTAAAAGTCCCAGAACCGAAGCCTTTCAATGGCAACCGGAATGCAAAGGAACTTGAGAACTTCCTGCGGGATATGGAGCAATACTTCAAGGCTACTCGTGTGGCAGAGAATGAACAAGTGACGATAACCAGCATGTATCTCAGTGGCGACGCCAAACTTTGGTGGCGCACTCGGTTGGATGATGATGCGAACTCAAGTAGGCCTCAGATTGAGACGTTTGACGCCTTAAAGAAGGAGTTGAAGGAGCAATTCTTGCCCCTAAACTCGGCCTGGTTGGCAAGGGAAACCTTGAAGAAGTTAAGGCACACAGGATCAGTGCAGGATTACGTGAGGGAGTTTAATTCCTTGATGCTGGGCATCAAGAACATGTCGGAAGAAGATAAGCTATTCAATTTCTTCTCTGGACTACAGCCCTGGGCGCAGGCTGAATTGAGAAGGCAGAACGTGAAGGATTTGTCTATGGCTATTGCTGCTGCGGATAGCCTTATTGATTACAAATTTGGGCCTTCTTCGTCCAACACTGACAAGAAGAAGTCCAAAGACGACGGCAAGAGAAATCAGAAATCTGGCAAACAGGGAAGGAAAGATAAGCATAAGAGGAAAGAGGGTAAGGCCTCAAAGTCCAAAGGCATAGAAGCGGCCAGTGGCAAGAAAAACTCAGGATGCTTTATCTGTGACGATCCTCATCGGGCGAGAGATTGCCCAAGGAAGGAGAAGCTGTCGGCCCTCATTGCTCAGGAAGGGTCTGATGATGAGGCGGGTGGTGCAAAACTGAGACTGAACCCCCTTCAGTTACTGAATGCAATCACGGGAGACAAGCAGGGCTCTCACAAAGGGCTCATGTATGTGAATGTGTGGCTGAATGGGCATGCAGTGCGAGCGATGTTGGACACAGGTGCGACCAACAATTTCCTCTCACAGTGAAAGATCAGTGACCTCGGGCTGACCGTCTCAAAAACTTCGAGTAGGATAAAGGCAGTGAATTCTGATGCACAGCCTATCCAAGGAATGACCACGTCGTCCTTGAAGATCGGAGATTGGGAACAAGAGTGTTGCTTCATGGCTGTCCCTCTTGATGACTACGATCTAATCCTTGGAATTGAATTTTTTGTGAAGGCCAAAGCCGTAGCAGTGCCCCACTTGAGTGGCCTCTTCATTCAAGATGAGGCAAAACCGTGTTTTGTTCTGGCGGATTTTTGTGAGCAAACTGCAGAGAAGCCATTGTTGCAGTCGGCTTCCCAGCTAAAGTCAGGATTGAAGCGGGGTGAAACAACATTGGTGGCTGCCTTGGTGGAGATCAAGCCAAACAAAGTTGTTCATGTGCCTGACGAAGTTGCTGGAGTGCTTGAAGAGTTTCAAGAGGTGATGCCACCCGAACTACCTAAAAAGTTGCCCCCACAGAGTCACTTTGATCACAAGATTGATCTTGAACCAGGCGCAAAACCCCCTGCCCGTGCGCCTTACCGCATGGCGCCTACAGAGTTAGCGGAATTACGAAGGCAACTGGATGAGTTGTTGGAGGCAGGTTACTTGCAACCATCAAGGGCCCCATATGGTGCACCTGTTTTGTTCCAGAAAAAGCAGGATGGGACCCTTCGCATGTGTGTGGATTATCGAGCACTCAACAAGGTTACGGTGAAAAACAAGTACCCCGTGCCCAATGTAGCAGACCTGTTCGACCGACTTTCAAAGGCATCTTACTTCACCAAACTTGACTTGCGGTCTGGATATTGGCAAGTCCCCATTGCTAAGGGAGATGAGTCTAAAACAACGATGGTCACTAGGTATGGTTCATTTGAATTCCTAGTAATGCCTTTCGGTCTTACTAACGCCCCTGCTACCTTTTGTAACCTGATGAATGATGTGCTCTATGAGTTTCTGGATAGCTTTGTGGTGGTCTATTTGGATGACATTGTGGTGTACAGTGAGTCGTTGGCTCAACATGTTGAACACTTGAAGATGGTATTCCACAAACTGAAGGAAAATTCGTGTATGTCAAGAAGGAGAAATGTGAGTTTTGTATGTAGGAAATCTTGTTTTTGGGGCACAAGATCAGCAAGGGGCAGATCAGGATGGACGAGCGGAAGATCCAAGCCATTGTAGACTAGCCTGCCCCCACGAAGGTAACTGAGTTGCGGTCGTTCCTTGGCTTAGCAAACTACTATAGGCGTTTTATCGAAGGATACTCCAAGAAGGTGAATCCCCTCACCGACTTGCTGAGAAAAGATAAGAAGTGGGCTTGGACAGTAGACTGCCAAGAAGCGTTCGAGAAAATCAAGGCAGTGGTGACTTCGAAACTAGTGCTGCGGTTGCCCAACTTTGGCTTACCCTTTGAAGTGCATACTGATGCATCTGATAGAGCCATTGGTGGGGTGTTGGTCCAGGAAGGGCACCCCATCGCCTATGAAAGCAAAAAATTGAAGGACGTGGAACAACGCTATTCCACCCATGAGAAAGAGATGGTGGCTGTGATCCATTGTCTTGAGATGTGGAAACATTACCTGTTGGGAATGAAGTTTGTCGTGGTGACGGATAACGTGGCTAATACTTACTTCAAGTCTCAAAAGAAACTATCTCCAAAACAGGCTCGGTGGCAGGAGTTCCTTGCCGAATTTGACTTTGCATGGCTGCATTGTCCAGGCAGTGAGAACCGGGTAGCAGACGCCTTGAGCAGGAAAGAAATGCAGTCATATGTGGCTTCCTTGACCCTTGTTCAGTCTGACTTTATTGAGAAAATCAGGCAAGCTGCGGAGGCAGACTCTATGTACTGTCAGTTGAGGCAGCAGGTTGAAGATGGACTTGTCCGAAAATATTGGGTTGATGGTGGCCTATTGTATGCACGAGGAGGTAGACTTTTTGTCCCTAAGGGTGGGGGACTGAGGCAGGAATTATTGAAGGAGACCCATGATCCATTATGGGCAGGACATCCGGGCATTGAGCGGATGATGGCACTTGTGTCGAGACACTATCTCTGGCCAAAGATGGAGGAAGACATCGAGATGTATGTTCGAACATGTCTAGTTTGTCAACTAGACAAAACCGAGAAGAAGAAACAAGCGGGACTTCTTCAGCCCTTATCAATTCCTGAGAAGCCGTGGGTATCCATTTCTTTGGATTTCATTGTGGGATTGCCGATGGTGGAAGGGCTGAGTTCGATATTGGTGGTTGTAGATCGTTTTTCCAAGTATGCGGTGTTTGTGGCTGCACCACATGCATGTACAGCCAAGGTGGCAGCCGAATTGTTTATGAAACACGTGGTGAAGGTGTTTGGGATGCCTCTGGACATAATCAGCGATCGAGATGCGCGGTTCACCGAAAAATTCTGGACTTATCTTTTCAAACTCATGGGTTCAGAATTGAAGTTTTCTACAGCCAACCATCCGCAAACCGATGGCCAGACGAAGCGGATAAATGCCTTGTTAGAAGAATATTTGCGGCATTATGTTACAGCAAGCCAACGAAATTGGGTGGATTTACTTGATGCAGCCCCGTTTTGCTACAACATTCATAAGTCATCTGCTATGGGATTGAGCCCCTCAGAGTTGGCACTCGGGCATCAACCCCTGACCCCATTAGAAGTGGCGAAGCAGAAGTCACAAGGGGAGTGTCCTGCTGCATACCGCTTTGCTCGTGACAAACAGGAATTAATTTAGCAAGCCTATGATAGCTTGACCAAGGCGTAGAGACGAATGAAAAAGTATGCAGACAAGCATAGGCGGTCTTTGGAGTTTCAAGAAGGTGATTTAGTCCTTTTGAAGCTGACCCCACAGATTTGGAAGAAAGTGACGGACAGGCGCTATCACAAGGGCCTGATCCAGAAGTATGATGGTCCATTTCCAGTGTTGCAGCGAGTAAGAAATGTGGCCTACAGGTTGCAGTTACCTGAAAGAATGAAGATACATCTGACGTTCCATGTAAGCTTCTTAAAGCCCTATCACAGAGATGGTGACAGGCAGCAAGTGAAAAGAGCCCCTCCAGTAGTGAGAAAAGAGTTCCATAAGAAGATGGTGAAGATTCTTGACCATCGGACCCAAGGTGAGAGCAGGAGAAATCGACGAACTGATTATCTTGTGCATTGGGTTGGCAGTAGTGAGGCAGATGCAACATGGGAAAGGGATGTTACCCTTTGGCAGTTTGAAGAGCAGGTGAAGGCGTACTTAGAGACCCTCCCGGCGAGGACGTCGGCTCCATCCGGTGGGGGTGGGTTTGTCAGCACCTGATCAATTGAATCAAACCCGTGTGCGGGAGTGCATGCGGGCGGTGAGCAGCCAAGTCGAGAGTAAAGTCTGAGTGCACTTGACTTGGTGGCAGACGAGTTTTGCATGGCATGGACGTGAAGACCAGCATACAAAGGGAGGCAACGTGCATGGGAGTAGGCATGCACACACGTGAGGCAATCAGAGTTGGTTGTGGCACATGTCTTGGATAGACCGAGACCTGACACGCGGCTTAGATAGACCAGGCCCCAGAGGCACGTGGAGAAGCAGCAGATGGCAAGGCGGTTACTTGATCGATGTGGCGTGCGATTGTGAAGACAAGCGTGCACCACTGCTGTGCATGTGCGAGCGGTTACGAGCAGTTACTTGGACCCGCACCCTCATTGCCCCAGGTGGCAAACCGAGACTTAATACATGTGTCCCGTGAGTTTTGTGTGGCCTAGTGGCTGGGGCTGTCAGCCACCACGTGTTGCCTGTTTTTGTTTATTTATAGCCATGAATGGCTAAGGCTGAGGACACGATTTTGTGAGTGTGTGATCCCAGCAAACATTGATTGTATTCCTTTTATGCGAGATAATAAAGGGTTGGGAGATTTCCCATACTTGTTGTGTTTGTGTTTACTTTGATCGAAAGTGTGTGCGAGTTGGCTGGCTGAGCGAGAAACTTAGCGCCATCACTGGTGAAAATTCGTGAGTGAATTTCGACCCCGTGACACCACCCTCGTTGGTCACCATCGACAGCCCCCTAGCCAGCCCCACCCCTGACTGCATAGCCAACGATGGCCGATCCAGCCCCACCTCCAAATGTCTGCTCTCTCACACGCGGACATGACGGACAGCCCCCACCCTCGTCGGCCACCATCAACAACCCCCTAGCTAGGCCTACCCTTGATCGACACAAGCCGAAGACGGCCGACCCAACCCCACCCCCGACGGTCTCCTATCTCACGCACGCACACGACGGACAGCCCCCACCCTCGTCAGCCACCATCGGCAACCCCCCTAGCCATACTCGATGGCCTTCCTCGACGACCTCAATCACCCACCTTCTATCTCACTCTCTTTCTCTCTCACCGTGGGTCTCATGGCAGCCGATGCGCGAGGCCAAGGGCGACGAGCTTCCTTGCAAGGAGGGATGGCGAGATCGTTGGGAGGAGGTCCTTGGTTGGAGGCCTTGCCGGCGAAGGGTGATCGAATGGATGGCAACGGCTACGGTCGAACGGCTGGGTTAGGAGAAAAAAAAGTGAAAACAAGTTTTTTTGATTTTCAATTTTGGGGGTTTTTTGAGTGTTTTTGAAATTCTTTTTGAAATATTTTGGGCTAAAATTTTAACCAAACACATTTTTTAAACCACTCCTATTTTTTGTGTTTTTGAAAATGAGAAAAATGTTTTCAAGAACGAAACCAAACATTACTTGTGTTTATTTTGGAGGAGTTTTTGTTTTTGTTTTTTTAAAGGAAAATGCATTATATAAAATAATAAAAATACAGCCCGCTTAATAGAGGGCAATTAATTATAGTCTAATTAAAAAAGGTATTTAGTTTATTAAGAAATAAAAGGATTTTTTTTACGGAGTAAAAAAAAAAGGACAGTATTCGAAAACAAAATTAAAATTTAAAAATTAAAACTTAAATATTGTATTATAAAAAAGTCTCGCACTAAAATAATTTTTTTTTTTTTTTATGATGACGTATAAAATATTTATCTCTTAACAAAAAAAATGTTAGAACTAACTTATCAAATTATGACAAAGAGACTTAACACCTCAGGATACCGCGCAAAAGCGACCGCCTTAACTCACCGACATAAAAAACGGCGTCAAAATCCTATAAATAGGCAATGGGTCCTTTCTTCTCTCACTTTTCGATCCATCTTTGGCTTTCTTAAGAAGTTTTTCATCTTCTTAATCTTAAAATAAAATTGGGGTGTGCAAGATTCGATCTTTCCGAGATCTTCTGGAATCGTCTCTTATATTAAAGGCTAATGGCTGGGTTTCAATTTCTGATCTTTGGATGATTTCTTTTCTTCTCGTACTCTCTTTTTTTAGCCGTTTTCTTTATGGCCTCTGTTTTTCGGAGATCTTCATCGCATTAGAACCATTCTGGTTCCTCTTCTTTGTTGCAGGTTATGCACGGATTCTGAAAGCCTGGCCACTAGGATTTCGATTCTCTTTTCTTCGGATTTGTTCCTTTTCTTCTCTTGATATATATTTAGCCGTTTTGTTTTCCGCCGTTCTTGAAAAGATCTTCTGCGCATCAGAGTTATTTTGATCGTCCTTGTTGCAGGTTAAATCTGGATTTTGTTATGAGGGCTGATTAGGGTTTCGATTCGTTTATCTGATATTTGAATCCTTGAGGTATTTCAATCAAGATTGGACTCTTTTTTTTGGGTTAATCTCAATTTTTTTTCCCTTCTCATCGGTGCGAATTGAGTTGATTCAGGGTGATAATAGGTGGATTGGCGTGGATTCCGTATTCTTTGATGAAGTTGTCCGTGTGACAGACATGGTTTTAGGATTCCAATTACTCAAGATTTTCTGCTTATGATTGAAAGTTTGGACTCTTTAAGTTTTAAGATGTTGAGGAATTGTTTAGGTTTTATCACCTTTTGTTTCACTTGAGAGTACTAGGATGTTAATATGCGTTCTACGAGTGTTGATTTGTTTTCCAGGTTTATGAGATTCCCAAGCAAGCTTTGGTGAGGTTGGAGGATGGTTGTGGCCTAGCGCTATTCTGGATAAGAACGAGTTCTCCTCTCTTACCATATTTTTTCAGTTTGTGTTTTCCGGTTCTTTTAAATCAGACCCTCTAAATTTTTAAATCATTATGTAAAACTAGGGATCTTTTCGCGATCTTCAGGAATCGTCTCGGAGATCGAAGGAGCATGGCTAGGTTTCAATTTTCTGATCTTTGGATGATTTCTTTCCTTCTCTCTTTCTTTAGCCTTTTTCTTTATAGCCTCTGTTTTTAGGAGATCTTCATTTGTCGCAGGTTATGCACGGATTCTGAAAGCCTGGCTGCTAGGGTTTCGATTCTTTGTTCTTCGGTTTTTTTTTTCTCCTCTTGATTTATGTTTAGCGGTTTTATTTACTGCGTTTCTTGAACAGATCTTTTGCGCATGAGAGTTATTTTGACTGTCCTTGTTGCGGGTTATATCTGGATTTTGTAGGGTTTCGCTTTGTTTATCTGTTATTAGAACCCGCGAGGTATTAACAATCAAAGATCGGACGTTCTTCTTTGGGTTGAGATCGGGATTTTTTTTCCTTCTTATTTGTTGAATGCAGATTCAGGGTGATAATAAGTGGATTTCGAGAGTTTCTGCTTATAATTGAAAGTTTTGGACTCTATTGAATCAGAAGCTTTAAAGATGTGGATGTATTGTTGTGGTTTTCAGGCTACATCATTTAACGTGGAGTACAAGCATATGAGGATGTTAATATTCGCACTACGAGTTTTAATTTGTTGCCAGGTTTATGGGACTCTCAAACGGCTGTAATGAGTTGGAGGATGGCTGTGGCCCGGTGCTATTTGGAAAAGATTTGAGTTCTTCTATCTTACTATCTTTTTTCTGTTTGTGTTTTCCAGTTGTTCTTTAAAATCAGACCCTCTGAATTTTAGGTTTCTTTATTTGTGTTATCCAGCATGAGAAAGCGTTTGTGGTGGTGGACAGATTGAGAGTTTTTGGATGCTTTTTTGTGGTTTTGGCTTTTTGTGATGCTGGAGGGAGGTTTTGGCTTTGCACTTGAATCTTGAGCCGTTCGACTATGCTCGTGTTTTTAATAAGTAGTCTGTTTACCTGAATCTCCAGGTTGCATGCATTCATTTGCTATTTTGCTCGTTATGAGGTTTGTAGGGGCCTTCATGACACGCTGGAAGAGGATAGGTTTGGCATAGGCGTTTTCCTTGCACTGCCTTTGATATCAGGCAGATCGTTTCACATAATGCCAAAACATGTTTTAATTAACGCCTGATAATATTCTGTATTTTCCCCGATTCATATACGCTCTCTCTTCTTGAATCTTGTTTTGAAATTGCAGAACAGTCTTTTTCTTGAGTAAGGGATGCTGTGTTTAGTTGATGCTTATTGTGTCCTTAGCTTTTACGAATGTCACGTTATATCTTAATGTCATCTTTTATCCCAATTTTCTTTCCTATTTAGCGGATTTTTATCGTGTTCTTAGCTTTTGAAGATGTCAGGTTATGTCTTGAGTCTTCTGGCTGCTTATCTAGGTTAAATCGATTAAAAAGAAACCTTGTGTTTTGTCGCAGTTTGGGGGGGGGGGTGGGGTGGGGGGTTGGGGTTCCATGCCTGCAAGCATTTACAATATTGAGGTTTGCCCATATAGCCAAATTTTACCCAGCGATCCTTGTTTTGCTGTTATATTCGTGCCTATTGGACATTGTAGTATTTGAATTAGCAGGCTGCATCTCGGAGGTTTGCAAGAGCCTTTGTGACGTGATTAACAAAAGAATAGCCTCTAATAACGCTGGAAGGATGGTTTTGGCATAAGTGCTTTATTTCGATTATCCACATTGTTTTTCCTTGGTAATTGTTTTGAATGATAGTTCTTTGCCCTGAATTTTGAAGCTGGTTTTACAGGAGTTTGCACAACTTTATTCTCTTGGTATTGTCCTATTTAGTGGATTGCTAATTAACTTCCAGGTGATAGGTTTTTAAACAAAGCTTTAATGAGACTGAAGGTCCAATGAGCTACGACGTTTCTTTGAAAAAAAAAAAATTCAATTGTTTTGCTCTCGTTCTTCACTTTGCAAATTGTGTTTTCCAGTTTTTTTCAGCTCGCTATGGATCCTGGACTGTCTAAATTTTCAGGCTACCTGTGGGTACGACCTAATAGCAGGAGAAACCATTTTGGTGTTTGCCAACTTTATTTCTTGGCTGCTTTTATGTGGTTCTATGCGTTGGCTTTTCTGGTGCTGGGGGGAGGTTCACGGATTTACACCTAAGCTTGAGCTGTTGTTTTCTCGAATCATTTATCGTTAAAGAAATGCGTCTGCTTATAAATGCACTTAAAATACCCGACTGCAAAAGGACGTCAATACTACGAGCATAACCGCAAAGCTCACCGCAAGAAGCATGGTGCCTGGGGCGTTTGTGGAAGCCAAAGGAATAAGGATGGGAGTGCTAGTCTACAAGAGTACAGATCGCCACGATGATATCATGTCTAGCTAATACAAGAATTGAACCGGAGGGAATTTTTTGTGAATCTTCTTTTTTAAAAAAAAATAAGGCGAGACAATATTTTGTAATCCTTTGACTGATTATAGTGAAATTATTATGCAAGATAAGTGGATGTAGCTCTAGTAGATGTGAGAGTGAATCACTATAAAATTGTATGTTTTATGTTCGTTTTTTTTTTTAATTTCTTTTTTTCCCCCTTGAAATGGGGGACTTTTAAGCCTCACATTCTCCTCCATCTGCGCTTTCTCATTTAATATTTTTTACGTGATCACTACTGTTCCCATTAATCAAGTGATGTTCCCCCTTATTGACATCCCTCTTAAATTTCAGGGAGCAATCTTTTGTCTTTTCCAATTTAACCATTTTATGCTTCTGCTCTGGTTTTAATTTTATGTTTTGAAAAAGAAATAACACTATTATTTGAAAAGAATAAATGAATAAAAAAAAATCCTGAACTTGTTTGTGAAACAAATCTTTCTGGCTTGATTTATAGGCTTTTTCATTCATGAATACAGCAAACAGAAAAGAAAAGAACAATCTTTTCATTAAAATTGGAGCCCCATAAAAAAAAAAAAAGGAAAATTAATGTTTTTAAGAATTCTAATATCGTAGGCAAGTTTCATCCTGTACTTTCCACCGCTTTTGTGTGATTGATAAATTGAGAACGTTTCTCGTAGAGTAGAGTTTCAAAACACGTCAAGGAAGTTGCCTAGAGCAAAGTGGTTGAATAAATACACCGCTTCAACTAATTTGATGACACAGTGAAGTTAGTGCAAGAAGAAGGGATGTTATAAAGCTAGCTTTCCCATCCTTCTATCACATTATCAGCCATTTAATAATTGATTAGGAATTTGACTCCTCTTAAGAAAATCCAATCAATTCATAAATGGTTCTAATTGGGTTAGTTAAGGAGCTGCGAAAGGTGGATTTGTTGGCCAAAACACGTTAGAAGTCTGAAATATACATTATATGGTCTCTTAAAGAAACGTATGCATATCTCCTCAAAAGTCCCTTGGTAATGGTCATTCGCATAATGTGGGCAAGAATCATTTTTTGTACTTCAGTCTTGTTGGCCATATTGGTAGTTATTCTCTTGGCTTTGTTTTCACCAACACCCAGCCATAATATATTATCAAAGAACGATCACACCAAGCCGCCTTGGCTAGCCCTGTCCTTGTATATCCAGCAGCCACTACATATTGGTGGCAGCGCCTACAGCACGGCCGCGCAGCCCGTTGCTGTGGAATCAGAGGATGCTGGGGCTCTCGTCTTCCACCGCACGCTGACAGAGGGGCCTGAAAACACCTCGCTGGTTGTCGGAAAAGCTCAGGGATTCATAATCCCCGTGGAGCACTTTGCTCACTCGGACTTCAACATCTTGTATCTTAGCTTTGACACTCCTGAGTACTCTGGTAGCCTTAGTGTTAAGGCCAAACATATTGCTCACAAAGACACCGAGGAACTCACTGTGGTGGGTGGAACTGGCTCTTTTGCGTTTGCACGTGGAGTTGCTGCTTTTGCTAAAACCACAATCTCGTCGGATGTTGATGATGCTGCTTATCATGTCAAGTTGCAGCTTACATTTCCAAATCAGTCTCGTACAATTCCAGGGTAACCGTGGATTAATTAATATTTGTGGATTCAAATATGGTTTTTAAATATGGTTTTTTTAAGTGAGGATTGTAGATTCGAATTACAGACCAATGTTAAAAGCGGATGTGAATTTACATTTAGTTACCCGCAACCACTTCATTACTTCTTAATGATTTGTATAAATATATATTTTTTTCTTAATACCCGTGGTTTTTATCGTACGTTTGAGAAGGATGTAAGTGCAATTTAGTAGAATATTTTATTAAATTACTTCTAACTTGTGGTAACTAAAAACCACTTTGGTTATGTAATATATGTAGTATGTGAAGAATGTATTCGAGTCGTTTGACCAATTCAGTGAACGAGAAACTAGAGATGAAGATTGCAATGACCGTTCTTTTTTCTTGTTATGTCGTTTGGTCAATAAAACGTGGTGTTGATCATGCCGAAGGATAACACGTTGTTGTTTATTAGTTGATGAAAAAGACATACGACTTGTTTAAGGCCTGTTTGAGACGTGGATTTGAAATAGTATGATTTTAAACTTTGTGGTTTAAATAGATAATTTTGAACTTCTGTAATTTAAACTGTGTTTTAAGTTAGTGTTTGGAAGTTAAATGTTTAAATCAATAATCAAAAATCATATAATGTTTAAAACGAGAACTATACAAAATAACTCAAATGGTGTGAAATTAGAGAAGAGGACAACGTTTTGATTTTAGATAGTTAGACTCATAGTGTGTTTGGCGTGGTGGTAGGAATCATTGGTTAGAACTGTTTTTACACTATAACAATTTTTTCTTTTTACTGTAGTATTTGACAACTTTATACTGTTTATAACTGAGATAATGATTAAAATCATTGTTGCTAAACAACACATAACGGCTCATAACTGAGAGGCAGTTCAAACTTTTTGTTTATGAGTTTGAACTGCCTTATTTACCAAAAAAAAAGTTTGAACTGCCTCTCACTTTTTACTCCACTAAACACAAATTGAGACAAGCTTCAACAAGCCTAAACCCATGCACAAAAAGCATGCTAGTATGTAGGCCGTCATTTATAAAGCCGGATGCCATTCGAGCGATCAAGGGCAAAATTTGATAAAAGTGCCACCCAAAAAATTTAATTGGAGAAATGAACTTTTTTTTTTTCACCAAAAATCAAACCTCTTAGGCAGAAAAAATGCTTCAATGTTCTTTTCATTTTGTTGAGGTTTCTTTCCTTGCTCTAATTTTTTTTCATCTTGCTGAGGTTTTTTTCTTTTATTTTATTTTGGATGACATGACATTGAGGTCATTTATCCAATTTTAAAATTTCTTGGTCTACTTATCAAAAAAACCTTCTTCTCTTATAAAAAAAAACTTCTTCCCAATGCCATTTATCAAAATCCCGACGATCAGGTGACCTGTCGTTTAAAATTAAAAACTATTGTTAAATATTTCACACGCTTTTGCCACTAGTGCGGGAATTATGTCGTTTTCTCATACTGAACGACATTTTGATATTGGTAACAAGTTTACTGCCTCCGTGTACGTGTTAGACAACGAATTGAAACACTAATTTCAGTTTCCTAATATATATAGATATATATAATCTGATAATTTCTTTTTCGTGAAAAGAGAGCCATGACACCTTCTAAAAAAAGGGTTCTCTAATAGAAAAGCACTTTTCAAGATTATTGTCGATTAATACGTAAAGCGACATGTACTTTTATTCTAAGAAAGTTATTTGATTCTGTTATCAAAGCCCCATGAGCAGCACAACAGCGAAGATCCACGTTTGATGCGGCAATTGATAAATATGGGAGCTACATGTCGTTCCCATAAAGCTACATATAGTTTATTTGTTTTTTTTTTGAAACGACATGTTGCTTGTGGTAAAAGATTCACTTGCCGGCAAGGTGTCGAGTCATAAGTGAGACTGTTTTGTGTTTGTGGTGAAAATTTTACCCACCGTTTAAATCATAAACGACGGTATAGTCTCCTGACAAGACGAAAGTATAGTTGTTTATAGGGTGTTTGGAAGAATGGTGAAAACCAATAGTGGAAACCACTTTTATTGTAGCATGTGAGAATTTATACTGTAGCATATTTTTTTATTGTTACTGTAGCATATGAGAGCTTTACACTGTTTATAACTGAGATTGTTGTGGAAACTGAGTGGTTCCCACCACTGTCAAACACCTCCTTAATTTTTAAAAATTTATTGTCATTTTGTTCAAGAAAACGATAAGTACTTTAAAAAATTTGTTAAAATTTAAATATTGTAGCATAAAATTTTATGTTGTATATTATAGTAAATTAAAACTTAAAGTTTCAATTTATTTTTCAATTAAAGACTTTATGCCTTAAAATTTCATTAGTTAATCAATAAAAAAAATTATAATCGCCTTCGGCCGATGGCAGAAAAAAAAAAATAAAAGCTGATAATACCATAAACTTTTTCACGTTTTGTCCAAACTCCAACTGTATCGATGAATCTTATTTTTCTTCCAGAAAACATCCTTTCTCCAAAAAAAAAAAAAAAATCGCCTTTGGTATGAATATATTTAAGTATTTACCTGGTGCCAAGCGTATAAAAGTTCTCTCTCCTAAAAAAAAGCATGTAAATAAAGGTTAAAAAAATTATAAAATTGAGAAATAAAAATAAAATAACCTGCCCTATCAAACGGCAATCATTTCGCGCCTTACTTTTGTCGTTTTCCTTAACATTTTTCGTTTCCTTTCCTCATTTTCTTGTTGTGCAAGCTTTTGCACATCGCCAGAAAAATTCCAGAAAGAGAAGAGGAAGAGTCAGATAGAGATCAAGCGACTGGAGCACCGACGATGGCGAAATCGAGCGCAGACGACCAGGAGCTCCGGCGAGCATGCGAGGCCGCAAGTTGAGGGCACCAAGCAGAAGATCGTCATGTCGATCCGTGTCGTCAAGGGTCGAGGGGTTTGGGGTAAATCGGGCAAGCTCGGCCGTCACATGGCGAAACCTAGGGTTCTTGCGCTTTCCAGTACGCAATTCTCTCTCTGTCTCTGTAGTTTTAGATTTGTCGGTCTAGTGAAATAATCTTCTCATGATTTTCCTTCAACGGTTTTGTTTGTTCGAAAAGTCTGAATTGTATGCGTTTGCGAAACCTGGGATTCAGAAACGGTATTGGTAAACCTAGATTAAAGCTGTGTTTGAGCTAGCCATATCTGTTCAGCAATTGCTTTTTAGCTTCTAAAAAGTTAGGTCTTTTGGTTCTTAGAATCTGCTAAAGGATTAGATGCAACGTGGTTTGGATTACAACGGAAAGTTAGGAGATGGGTAGGTGGATGACCTATATATTGATGACACTTCGACGATATAGTGTTTATAATCCTTTGATAATTGCCCTTTAATGAAAGCGAGAATCCTTTTTTTTTTCCTTGACTTATAGCCTTTTTTCAGTCATCCTGAATCTGCAAATGGCTTCACATTAAACGCCTAAAATTTTCAAGTAGTACTTTGGGGAAAAAAAAAACGGAAGAGTATTTTCCTCTTAGCCTGAGAAAGTTTAGCCGTTTCTGATGTATTTATGAAAGATTTTGGGGTGCTTGATTTATGAAGTCACTTGCAATGCCTTGAAGAGCCTGCTATGTATTGTTATGGTGCTATACCAAATAAAGTTCGTCTTGAGACCTCCTTTTGTTAATCGTTGACAAGTTGTACCGATGAGTTTGTATATGCCTGTTGCTCTCTTGTCTGAGGCTGGCAAAACAATGTCATAATGCGGGATGCTGAGGATCTTGAGGTTTTAGTAGAATATGTTACATCTGCATCACTAATTCTGTGCTTTGTGCAGCAAAATCAAAGGGTCAGCAGACTAAAGCTTTTCTTCGAGTTTTAAAATATTCTACTGGAGGAGTTCTCGAGGTAAAATTTTACATTGTTTGTTTCATTTCGGAAAAAAGGTTTAGGTTATGTTTGGTTGGATGGTTTATGTGGTTTGAACTAAAATTCTCCCTTAAACTAACATTTGCTAACCAAAAATTGAGTCATATTTCAAACCATGATTTGACAAGTTAAACTCAAAAAGCAATTCGAATTTGAAAATGCCCCTTGTTTTCATCAGTTTGAACTCATTTTTTTAAACGATACACTTAAAAAAAATTCAAGCCACCATGTTTCAAACCAACAAACCAAATGGACTCTTAGCTTCTTTTTTCTCAAGGACTTCTTCAAGCTTTATTTCCTCTAGTTAAATTGATAACAGAACTTTTCCAAATTTTATCCTCACTCACACAGCAAAAGAGTAGAAGGCAATTTATTTAATGACAAAAGAATAGGTCTCTATTGATTCACAGCCTGAAACAAATAATTATTTTATTGTTTTTCTGTAAGGTTGCCCTTAATTATATACTTGTGTTGCTATAAGGTCTGAAATTACATTTCTCTTGCAGCCTGCAAAGTTGTACAAGTTAAAACATCTTTCAAAGGTGGAGGTTATTGCAAATGACCCCACTGGGTGTACTTTTACGCTGGTAAGGCTCCATCTCTTGTATATTACAAATAGACTATTTTACCATTTGTCTTCTGATGGTTGGACTTGGCTTCTGAGTTTTGACTGAATCTCTTGTTAGGGATTTGACAACCTTCGAAGCCAGAGTGTCGCTCCACCTCAGTGGACCATGCGTAATATTGATGATAGGTAATATTGATGGGTAAAACATATGCTTAAAGATGTTGGTGGTATTACCCTTTGCCTAAAAATATTGTGTTCAATTACTGCTTTTTAAACTTATATTTTCTAAAAAATTTGCTCTAGGAACCGCCTTCTGCTATGCATTTTAAACATATGCAAAGATGTGTTAGGGCGTCTTCCCAAAGTTGTTGGCATAGATGTTGTGGAGATGGCTCTTTGGGCTAAGGTAACTGATAAACTTCTCCTTTTCCATTTTGGCTTTTATGATTGGTTAACCTTTGGAGCCAATGACAGCTAGGCCAAACATCATGGGGTAGGAGGGGGTGAGCCTTCGTTTGGGAGGGTGCAAGTTCAAGCCCACATCACACACACACACACACAGAGACACACACACACACATAAAAGATTAGTTGAATTCTGGTTCTTAATTCATGGTGACTCGTATTTCTGTTAGGATGTCTCATGAAGCTTAAAGATTTAGATTATGCTTATCTAGTCATTTGCAGTTAGTAGGAGTCAACCTAGTTGGGATGTGCTAAGTTTTTCTATTCGGTCCTATTTCTCCACTTACTTAAAAAAGTTACATTTTGAGTGTGACTGTCTGGTAACATCTATTTATAGGGTGTTTGGAAAGGTGGTGGGAACCAGTGGTGGGAACCACTTTTACTGTAGCATGTTAGAGTTTTACACTGTAGCATATTTTTTTTATTGTTACTGTAGCATGTGAGAGCTTTATACTGTTCATAACTGAGATTGTGGTGGGAACTGAGTGGTTCCCACCATTACCAAACACCCCCTTATATTGTTAATAGGGAGTATGCAGCTTAGAGATATTGTAGTTGGAAGATTGCATTTATTACTAAACTACTGCTTTGTTCTAACTGTTTTTGTGTTCAAAATCTGATATAGGAAAATAAACCAACAGTCACTCTTACTACTCAGAGAGGTATAGAACAAGATGGCCCAGTTGCTGAAATGGTAACTGAAAGTGACTTGAAAGTGACTGTAGAGAAAGATCTTGTGTCCCAAGCCGAGGAAGAGGACATGGAAGCGCTTCTTGGCACGTATGTATTCTTTACTGTTTTAGGTTTGGGTGTAAGAAATCATGACGTGTATTATTATAGATTCTTGAATTTTGTAGGCGGTCGATAAGCAAAAATCTTTTAGCGGAGAAACTCCTTTGTAGTAATTAGTAGGATGTGAAAAGTGTAATATATATATATATATATATAATCATGACGTGTATTATTATAGATTCTTGAATTTTGTAGGCGGTCGATAAGCAAAAATCTTTTAGCGGAGAAACTCCTTTGTAGTAATTAGTAGGATGTGAAAAGTGTAATATATATATATATATGTGTGTATATATATATATATATGGGACTGGCTGGTTCGGGTTCCAATTAGATTATGTAATTGCGTTTGTCCCTACAGTTTCATAGCTTTGGCAGAAATAGGTTAGTTTAGTGAAATTCTATCTTTTTGTTAAAAAAAAAAAAAATGAAGAAGAAGAGAAAGAAGAAGAAGAAGAACAAGAAGAAGAAGACTAATGGCTATGCCTGCCTGTCACTAATTTGAGTTTTATGGATTGGCCCTTGTCTTTTTCATTTGCTTTACATATCTGTATATGTATTTCTTTAACTCAATTCTTTGACCTGTCTAAAAAATTCTTTAAACGTCTTCATTATCATGCCATGTTGTGCAGTTATGTCATGGGCATTGGTGAAGCAGAGGCATTCTCTGAAAGGTTGAAAAGAGAACTTCTAGCTTTAGAAGCAGCGAATGTGCATGCCATTTTAGAAAGTGAGCCTTTGATTGATGAGGTGATTGACTTACACCTTTGTTGTGCATGGCAGTTCAGTAATCTTTATTGGCAGTATGGGTAATTTCCAATTTGTATGTTGTCGAACTTGTTACCATCCAATCTGGCTAGAACTATTACAACTGCTAAAGTCTAGTAGGATCCATGCAACTCCACAGTAGCAGAGAGGTCTAACCATGCTCTTCTTTTTGGTCCTTTTCTCAACGTCAAAAGATACTTGCTGGCAGATTCTAACCTCGATCTCCCTTTGGCATATTCATCTTGTTTCTGGGATAACGAATGGATGTTTTATATATACATAACACAGACACACACATATCCATTAGAGTTTCTATTGTACTTCACTGGAATTCTGTATTGGCTACCATGACAGATATTATTCTGGGACTCTGGGTCTAGGATGTCAAGTTATTTTGTGTTCCAATTGTGAAGTTAACTGTTTATTAGCGAAGTCAGTTACTGAAGTCAATGTTACTTATGCACCTTTTTACTACTTTTTGTTGTTGTAGGTATTAAACGGGCTCGAGGCAGCTACAAATTGTGTTGATGACATGGACGAATGGTTAGGCATCTTCAACGTGAAGCTCAGACATATGAGAGAAGACATTGAATCAGTAGGGAGATCTATATATGTATTCATTAACAGTGTGTTTCTTTGGTGATTCCTGCCTGGCTGACAATCGTGTCGACCAGGATCAACATTGTGTTTCTTTGTAGTTATCTTTTAACTTCCCTTGTTTAATACCAGATAGAAACTCGCAATAACAATCTTGAGATGCAATCTGTAAATAACAAAGCACTCGTTGACGAACTTGATAAGCTTGTAGGGCGCTTGCGTGTTCCTTCAGAGGTATATTATCCGTCAGTTTCGTTTTGTGATTGGATATCTTTTATGAATCTGGGCATATGGTTGGGCCCTAGTTTATCACTGATAACACTTCATGCATTGTAGTATGCAGCATGCTTGACAGGAGGTTTATTTGAAGAGGCTCGTATGATCCAAAATGTAGAAGCATGTGAATGGTTAGCTAACGCTTTACGTGGTCTTCAAGTGCCTCATTTGGATCCTACCTATGCAAACATTCGAGCTGTATGGTCTTTTCTTTGTTACTCATCTTTTTTCAGTTGACAATGTTTGCTTGGATAGTATACGTCTGAGCTATTTCCAATATTGGTTGTAAATTGTACTCTCACAGGTCAAAGAAAAGCGAGCAGAACTTGAAAAATTGAAAACTACATTTGTTAGAAGAGCTTCTGAGTTCTTACGAAATTACTTTGCTAGTTTGGTGGATTTCATGATAAGTGACAAAAGTTATTTTTCACAGGTAATTTTAATAGACTTGTGCTGTTTCAATGTCGACTAAAAGCCTTATTTGTGGAACTTTTTAGTTTTTTAATTTTTTCTAATAACTGTGTTACAGCAGGGGCAGTTGAAAAGGCCTGATCATGCTGATTTGCGGTACAAATGCAGGACGTATGCGCGGCTTTTGCAACATCTAAAGGTTAAATTTTAGATTAATTGCTTACCAGAGATTAATAAAACAAAAAAAAAAGAAGATTAATGCTGCTCATATGTTATGTTTTTTCCTACATTATAGCTGCTAATTTTCTTCTTTGCTGAATTTTCTGTCTGCCTTTGCAGAGTCTTGATAAGAATTGTCTGGGTCCATTAAGGAAAGCATATTGTAGCTCTCTTAATTTGCTTCTTCGCCGAGAGGTCAGGAGATAACCTTTTATTGTATCTTCTGGACGCTACTTATGAGTTCATTAAGTGTTGTCCATATGAGTGGTTCAATTTCTAGAGGAATTTTTCCTTTTTTTTTTTGGCAAACCAATGTCTTTCTTGATGTGATGAGTGATCAAACTTTCCCTTTTTCTACAATTCCTTGGTGGCTGGCTTCAACTTGCTAAATTTATCGTATAGCTAATTTTGTGCAACTTCATGCGACCAGAGATCTTCATATCGTCTTGTGTTCAATTTCGATGCTGCCCATCCTCTGAAACTCTATACTTCTTGCCCACTCTCTTATCACCTTATTTGCTTTATTTTGATACTTTTTTTTTTTTTTGGGTTGCTTGGAGGTAACATTTATGGATTACAATATACCATACCCATATCAAAAGATGAGTCTATATTTCCAGGAAAAGTCTTTGATAGTTAAACTTTAAGATTGACAATATAGTTTGACATTTACAGGCTCGTGAATTTGCAAATGAGCTCCGTGCTAGTACAAAAGCGTCAAGAAATCCTACTGTGTGGCTTGAAGCTTCCACAGGGTCATCTCAAAATACAAATACTGCAGACACTTCTACAGTCTCCGACGCTTATGCGAAAATGTTGACTATTTTTATCCCGCTCCTTGTAGATGAGGTACAATTTAATTATACGATTATTTTAATCCAAAGGGGGTCTTTTCTCCACTTGAAGATTTATTCTTCGTTGGCTTATACTGCAGAGTTCCTTTTTTGCACACTTCATGTGCTTTGAAGTTCCTACACTTGTGCCTCCAGGAGGTGTTGGTGATGGTAGTGTGTCTCGAAATAATGATGATGATGCCAATGATGATGATTTGGGAATTATGGATATTGATGACGATGATGATGGAAAATCTGGTATATTTTTTTTCCTTACTGATTTGTCTTTGATGCCCAAAGTTCAATTTGTTTGTGTATTTCTGCCCAATATACAAGGAAAGAAGATTTTGCCAGTTCTAGTTCTCAATCCTTGATATCTTGTACGCTATTTCATTTTGTAGATAAAAATTCAGCAGAGCTCACTGCACTAAATGAATATCTTCAGGATTTGCTAGATGGAATCCAGGTGATGACACAGAATTTGCAATAACTCAGTCTTGCGATTACATCATTGACATCTGAAAGGTTCCCATGAATTTTTGCAGAATTGAATAGATATAATTGGCTGATATGTTGTATTCAATGTGTATAATCTAGAGGCCTTGTGTTTGGAAGAGTAGTTCAAACTTTGAACTATAAACAGTGTAAAGCTCTCACATACTACAGTTTTTAGACCAAAATTGATGGTTTAAACTACTCTTCCGAACACCCATGGCAACCCTTTAAAATCAGTATTAAATGGGGTTCCTTGGCAGGCAAGGTTTTGGTATCAAAGAACTGTCTATTGTTTGTCAGAAATCTTGAAATTTCAACAGCGTTAGTCTCTGCTTAATTTTAGAAATTGTCTGCGTTTTTAATATTATATATATAAGAAGTTCTACATGAATTCCGTAATGCATTGAGCTCATAAGATGGATCTTTTGTGCTGCATATCTCTTCAATTGGTTTTTGTTTGCTTTTAATCTTATTAATATGCACTATTAGGTGGTTTGGATTAGAATTACTCCAAATTCCTATCTTTGACTTGCAGTTTTCCCCCTTTGTATGAATTTCAGGAAGACTTTTATGCTGTAGTAGACTGGGCTTATAAGATAGACCCTTTGCGCTGCATATCCATGCATGGGATTACTGAGCGCTATCTCTCTGGTCAGAAAGCTGATGCAGCAGGTTTTGTGCGTTTGTTGCTTGGGGACCTGGAGTCCAGAATTTCCATGCAGTTCAGCCGTGTGAGTTTCATCCTCAAACTGCGATATGTCACAGCAATTTGCACTCTGACCCTGACCTTAACTTCACATTTGTAATTTGTGAACAATGTCACAGTTTGTTGATGAAGCTTGTCACCAAATTGAAAGAAATGAGCGCAATGTACGGCAGATGGGTGTCTTATCCTATATACCAAGGTAATGTGGTTTCAATTCAAATGCTTAAGCTTCTGTCAGGTGCTCTCATTTATTGAATCAACATGATCTATAACCAGTCATAAGATATAGGAAAAGAATTGGACTAGTTTAATTTGCCCTTTTTAAGAAATGTCGGTTTTATAAGTGGTGATGGGTCTGCTGCTTGCAAAATACTGATCATTTTAGTGCAAATGAATAAAATCTTGAATGGAAATTCTAGTTTTGTGGCAATTGGTGGCCTTTGTTACTATTAAGTAAACAAGTTGATATATTATTGTCATTTTCCTCCAGTTATTTGCATCTTTGGCGGTTAGATTCATTTTGCTGCAGCTGTGATATCTTATTCTATTCTTTGCTGAGCACTACATTCTGTGCTAGACCTTGTTTTTTTTTTTCGTTGGTCCTTTTTTCTTGTTATATCCAGTTTGTGCTTGTGTCTGTATCTTTTTAGTACTTCTGGTGTTTCACACAGTATTTGTTTTGCATAGATTTGCAACCCTTGCAACACGGATGGAGCACTACATTCAGGGACAATCCAGGGATTTGGTTGATCAAGCATACACAAAATTTGTGAGTCCTCAACCTGTTGATCTCTCTCTCTCTCTCCTTCTCCGGGATCGATGCAAGTTTTTGGAACAAAACCATGTTGAGTTGAGATGTTTGTTCCTGTTCTTATTGCAATTGACATGCAGTACAGCGGCATCCCGGCAATTGTAAAATCATTTTAGGCATGTATACAAGTAGTTATTCTGAAATCTGTTCTTTCACCTTAGTTGCTCAGCGGAGTGACTGTGATTAGAGCTTATGTCCACGTTCAAAATGTTCAATGCCTAATCCAATATGTGCTTATGGAATTCCATGAATTTTAATGTTGGTCGCATGTGGGCACTTCAACAGGTGCCTACATGAAAGTAATAAGCCTAAAACTGGATTGAACTGTTCTTGTCAATCTATTGACAGTATTTACTATCAATTTTTTGTGTTCCACTTGAAGTGAAATTTTGTTATTGTGCACTATTCTTTGACAGATTAGCATAATGTTTGTGACTTTGGAGAAAATATCACAAACAGATCCAAAGTATGCTGATATTATTCTTTTAGAGAACTATGCAGCATTTCAGAATAGGTGAATTTCTTTCTTTCTTTCTTTCTTTTTTTTTCTAAATCTTTTCCTTCCGTAGAATTTATTATTATCATTTGGGGTCCCTTGCTGAGTAAAAGCAGTTGCATGCAGTTTGTATGACCTAGCCAATGTTGTGCCTACCCTAGCCAAGTTCTATCATCAGGCAAGCGAAGCTTATGAACAAGCTTGCACGCGATATATCAGCACGATTATTTATAGTGTGAGTTTCAGTATTTCAATTACCCTCTTTATTTATTTAATTTTAATTTTATCCTTTTTTTGTGTTTGAGTTTTGTTCTTCCCCCTTTTTCTTGTGTTCTATGTTTCCTCTTGTGGGATAGAGTGAATACTCACTTTTTGCTTATTCAAAGAATGAAATGCTAGTAGCCTAGTACAAGTATATCTGAGAATAACTCTACAGCAAGAAATAGAACATGAAAACAAACAGTTTAAGTTTTGACCAAACCCTTCCAAAAATGGAAGAATCCTCAGTTCGTTTTCTGTTTAAAAAAAAAAAACAAAAAAAATCTGAATTATGCTTCCCATTCCCTTGTGTCATGATGGTTTACCGGCGATCACGAGGTCTGACACCAAACATTCCATCAATCCTTATCCCTCTGCAAAATGTTGCTAACATTATTAGGTTATTAATTTAATAAAATTTTCCGTTTGTAATGCAATTTTAACATTATAGTTTGTAAATTAACATTTTCATTTCTTTTCAAATTGTCTATTTGCAGCAATTTGAGCGGCTTTTCCAGTTTGCTCAAAAAATAGAGGATTTAATGTACACAATCACGGCAGAAGAGGTTGGTTATATCTTGTAAGATTTGAGTGTATGTTGAACCAGATAGCTTGCTTTTTTTTTTTTCTTGGCTGAGTTGCACGATATGGCTTGTTGGAGATATTAGATGTTTGGCAATAAACTGTTGGTACATATAGTTGCTGTTTAATGACGTTCATGTAGGAGTCCGACAGGACACTGTTGCATTGTTGTCAGTGTTTGTGGATATAGCTTTTTGTCAATGACCAACTTGCGAAATTTCCTGTGTTAAAATACCTGATAGATGACTAGTTTTATGTACTGAGCTGGACAGCTGGTTATTGTTAGCAATTGTCATTCCTGTTAGAGTTTGTTGTCCAAAGGAGACCGGCTGGTTGCTTCAGGTTCTCGGTAAAGCTGTTAGTAAAGTAGTTAGCAGTAGAGGTTAATAAATAGGGGGAAATCAATGGGGAAAGTAGGCAATTGGTACGCGAGTGAGGTTTAGTCTCAAGGGAGAGATCGGAGCCTCTCGAAAGCTCTGAAACTATCTGGATTTCCTTCATTTTCTGTTCTATTTCTTCAATAGAAGATCAGTTTGTTTTTCTCTAGATCTTGTTTCTTAGCAATACCTTCCTTCCCCTGTTTCAGATCCCTTTCCAGCTTGGATTGTCAAAAATGGATCTTCGGAAGATGTTGAAAGCCAGTTTAACTGGGGTAAGTTTGTTGAAATTTCCTCAAGCATCCAAAACTTCTATCTCAATCATCTTATTGCAGTATGTTGGTTGCTCCGGTATAGGTTGATAAGAATATCTCTATGATGTACAAGAAGTTGCAAAAGTACTTGACGTCGGAGGAACTATTGCCTTCTTTATGGGATAAATGCAAGGTAAGTTGTTCTCCATGCTTTTGAATCACGACATCGGTGTACTGCCTGGCTTATAGGAAGGGAGATGTAATTTTCTTGCTAAGAAGCAAAACCCTGAAATTTTCCTTTAACGTGGAGAATATATTATTGTGGGTAATAGCTTCGTTGCCTTCTCCTTCTGGCTTTTCATGCCAATTGCTAGCCCATACATTTTGTCAAGAATAGAAGTATTGAACTATGAAATGCCCGTATTGATTTTGCCATGCAGCAAAAGCAGCACTAGGCAGACATTATAAAGAGGTGTTTTAACTTCATCTTTGCTGGTTCTTGCTTGATTGAATCACAAATCATAAGCAAATAGATAAATAAAAAGAAAAAAATGTGTTTTATCAGAGAAAAAGAAAAAACTATTTATCACCTGGAGTTTTAGAGAGTATTTAATCAGAGAATATTTGTTAATGCTATTTTAACTTTTAACAGAAGGAGTTTCTGGACAAGTATGAAAGTTTTGCTCAACTGGTTGCCAAGATTTACCCCACAGAGAGCATCCCATCCGTAGAGCAAATGAGAGTACTTTTGGCTTCTATGTAAAGAGGGAATTTGCTTACTATATATTGTCGATAGCTTTTTTTTTTTTTTTTTTTTTTGAGGTATGGATGTGTTTTTGATTTATGTAATAATTCGTTTGAACTATTTATTTTCGTTACTTTGATTTATTAGACAAAATTTTGGACTAGTCAATTAGATGGTGACGCTTGTATGATGTATCACTGGCACAGTGTATATGCTGTTTAATGTATTTGTCACCCGAGTGTTTCCTGCTGTACTGTCTTGCCATTGCCTATTGAAAGTAGCATATAGTGAAAGAACCATGGATGATTTTTATGATCAAGAGATTGAGAAATGGTTGAAGTTGAACCGAGAGTTGGATTATAATATTCCTCGCCAACTCAGTGAGACTTGTTATGTACGTAAAATGACCAAAGCTTTTGTCAAAGTTTTCACCTTGTGCAGCATGTTTGATGTCTTGCAAGAAATCATATGTACAAAACTTTCTCAATGGGAAATGCCAACCAACCTGAGCCTGAGTTGCGTTGCAAAACAAAGAATTGGGTCCGGGCATGTGGGGCCCACCTCTATTTTCCAACCTGACTCGCCTGAGATGGTTGTTTAAAACCGCTCCCAAATAAGCGAGCATTCCTATACTTTCCAAGAGGGATACATCCCCATCAGAAACGATGAGTGGGCTTAACACGGTGCACTGAAGTAACAGATGCCATACTCTCATGAAAAGCTCGAATGCCCTTTAACAAAAGGGTACCCGTACTTAAAACCTAGAGACGACTCTCTCAGGCCCGGGGGAAGCTCAATATGGGTCTTGCTTAGCCTTCTCCCCTGCTCTGCTCTGACTCCGGTTGATGTGCCTTCGCCAGTTTCAATGAAGACAAACTCGTTTAGGGGAATGCATTCTTCCAGGCAGAAGCCCATTCCTTGTGCTCAAGTCAATTAATTAATCAGATTCAAAGAAGGAAATGAAAGAGCGGGAATTTCTTATTGACCAAGGCAGTCGTGGGGGTCCATCCGTCGTGTCTAAAGGGGTTGTATCCCCGTTGTGCAAAAATGTGTAAATATATATATATAGACATATATATATATACACACATGTATTTAAGGGGAAAACTGCTTTCAATTTCTAATGAAAGAAAGTCCAAAAGGACAGAATTGGAAGCCCATTTAGGCACCACATCAGTCCAAACACAAGACAATTTTGATAAAAAACCAGAACGAGCGAAAGAATGCGCCACTGTCGTTAATATCTCGGTGGCTAAAATTACAAGTACAATTTGATCTAGAAAGGAGCGTGCAAATGTCTCGGGTGATTGAGCCATGAATGCTTAAGAAATCTCTGGATTTGACAGCATTTACAACTTTGCTTGCATCAGTCTCAGCAACACTGATATTCCAACCATGGTGATTAGCAAACAAAAGAACCCACCAGAGGGCACAACATTAGGCAAGGAACGGGAAGCAGGCCCCCTGCACCCAAACCAGCCCCGAATCATCCCTGACTACCCCTCCTACTGCAAAGGTTTCTGTCATCTTCTCTCACTTCAAAGTCCCTCGGCAACTTTTAAATTGCTGTCTCACGGTTCTAAATAAGCTGTGCGGAAGCGTACTTCGATGTTTGATGCTATTAATTGCGGCAGGGGCGCATTTACGCAATGGCATCTTTGTGAATTATGCCGACTAGTACAAATTGGACAAAGTCGAAGCATAACCTCGTCAGCGCCAAATGCTACATCACACGTTTAAGCAACTTCAGATTAAGCTTTATGAAAGTGAAGTTCAAAAGCACGCTTACTGATTCATACAAGCAAAAGTTTCAAAGTAACACTTGGTCGGCACATGCACCGTCAAGTCCAAGATAAAAGATACCTTTACGTCCTTAACTTTAGTCTTTCACCTCATTTTAAAAAAATATTTCTGTATATCTTAAAGACTTTCACATCCTTACCAGTTATTAGAGAGAGAGGGAGGGGAAAAAAAAAATCCTTCGATTTGAAATTGGCCTTTCCTCATCCCCGACAGATTAAACTTGAACAATTTAAGTCCAGACTGCAGGTGATGGGATTTCCGTAGTGCTACAAGCAGGGCAAGAGAATTTTGTTTTGTCCTACTGACTGATGGTAATTTAGAAGTACATCGAATATCATGAAGCATTTTTATAAATGTACGGACGAGAATACGATTACTCTTTTTGTTTGTTTCTCTTCTTTTTCCCTTTCTCATAAATTGTTGGGATAATAACAAATGCTGTTCCACTTTTTTTTTTTAATTAGAAATTTCAGTAAAAATGTCAGAATTTTAAAATATCTTTCCACTCTGTTATTGATTTCTATAGATATCAAAAATATCAAAAATATCGGTAAATTTTAGTAAAAATATCGATATAAAAAATTTGTTGTATATTTTGTATAAAATTTTAGTATATATTAAAGAAATTTTAATAAAATTTTGATAATGTCAAAAATAAAAAACTTAATAGATTTTTTTCCCTTTAAATAATTTATCGGTATTTTATACTTTCAATTAATGAATATTTATCCCATGAGTTTACAATGAGAGAGGAGGAACATCAACAATGCTAACATTGGATGAAGATAATATTTCCATGAGTTTGCAATCTATGAAGTTGCGATCCAATTACAGTAACTCTTCAATGAGGCTCCTTGTACTTATTATCTATAAAATCAGAATTTTAAAAACTATGATAGTTATGAAATTTTCAATTATCTTATCCGAGCATATCACCACCATTTTCAGGTAAACAATGAGGAGAATTTACAGTTTCTCATTCATGAAAATATAGTAGAAAGTAATTAACAAACCTATATATGACATATTCAAAACTATATTCAATACTACTCAAATAACATATCATGGCACCTATATTGTTTGAATCAATATAGAATCTTAATCATGTTTGAACCTCATATTGACAAATCTAATATGTATGTGGTTATTTATATTTCTTTTTAATATTTATTGTATTTTAAAATATTAAAGACATATTAAATATAAAATTTCTATAATTTTTGTCCAAATTTTTATTGATAAAATTTTCATAAAATTAAAATATCAATATTTTGCATTTATTCTCTGTATTTTAGGAAGTGTGTCAAAAACATCTCCTTTGAATTGGTCAAAACAACCATGTAAAAACAAATAACAAGGTAGTTTTCTCTATGACGATTTTGTTTGAATATTAGTATTTGCGTCCTTTAAAATTTTTTTGGAATGCCAGGCTGTAATTTTGCATCAGAGTGGATGTTCTTATCGCTGTCGTTAAGCACAAGGAATAAGTGAGGATATATAAGAACCCCGAATAGGAAAATAATATGTTTTGTCCCAAAAACATTTGTTGTTTTTTTTATTAATGGTTGAAACCTAAATTATTTATCGTTATAATCTCACAGTGCGTGACACGTCACCATTTTTCACCATTTTTCCACGCAAGGTGGTCTGGTCTCCGCCCCGTTGTCGACAAATCAAATGAACGAGATGTTCAATCCACATCACCACCGTTCATTGACCTGTCCATCGACGGTGACGATGATTTCTAAACTGAATTAGTTACAGTAATTTCTCCTCACATTTCCCACTCCCATATATCTCTCACATTGACTTGAGAGCTTTCTCTCCTCCTCGTCTTCATCCATTCCTCAGTCTTCCTAAAATTTTCCAAAATCCTCTGCCTCTTTCGAACGCATCCAAAAACCCTAAGTTTCGATAATGGAAGAATGCCCAGATGACGAGGTCTTGTTCGAAACCAACGAGCCAAAGCCACCGCACTACGCGATCCTCAACGAGGCAGAGATACGGCAACGACAAGAAGACGATATTTTAAGTGTTTCCATGGCGATTTCCGAGCCGAGGGCCGCCGCGATCGTCCTCCTCCGCCACTTCAATTGGAACCCCAGCAAGCTTTTCGACATGTGGTTCGACGACCAGGACAGAGTCCGATCCAGAGTCGGCCTTTTTCCGGTTCCGATTGCTCAATTTCCCTCCGATCATCATCATCAACGCCCGATCACTTGCGGAATTTGCTTCGAAGCGTTTCACGATACGGTCTCGGCTTCTTGTGGACATCCGTTTTGCAGAGCGTGCTGGGGACGCTACATTGCTAAATCGATTAGCGACGATGGACCTGGCTGCTTGCTGCTGACGTGTCCCGCTCCGTCGTGCGCTGCCGCTGTCGGCGAGGACATGATCGGAGCCCTGGCGGTGGATCGTTCCGACAAGGAGAAGTACTCGCGGTATCTCCTCAGGTCTTACGTGGAGGATAGTTACCGAAGGAGAAAGATCAAGTGGTGCCCTGCTCCTGGCTGCGAGTACGCCGTGGATTGTTTGGATTCTGTTGTCGGTCGTCCCGAAGGTTTCGATGTTTATTGCCGCTGTTCGTATAGCTTCTGCTGGAATTGCAACGAGGAAGCTCACCGTCCCGTCGACTGCGAGATGGTGGCGAGGTGGACGTTGAAGAATTTGGACGAGGCGGAGACTGTGAACTGGATACTCGTCAACACCAAGCCGTGTCCCAAGTGCAAGCGGCCGATTGAGAAGAGCCACGGATGCAACCACATGAAATGTGCTGCGCCGTGCAGGTACGAGTTCTGCTGGCATTGCCTCGGCGAGTATTCGGCCAAGACTTACCATTCTTGTAACAAGTACTTGAAAGAGGAGGCAACGGACGAGGCCGAGATCGAGAGAAGAGAGAGCGTGAAGGCGTCGTTATGCAAGTACACTCATTACTACGAGCGTTGGGCGGCGAATTTGAAGTCGAGGCAGAAGGCCATGGAGGATTTGAGGATGTTGCAGGCAGAGCATTTGGACAAGCTGAGTCTAATCTATGGCCAGCAAAAGTCCTTTTTGAGGTTCATAACAGAGGCCTGGCAACAGATAATTAGGTGTAGAAGAGTTTTGCAGTGGACATACGCGTATGGGTACTATTTTCCCGAGGATCAGTGGGCGAAGAAGAGGTTTTTTGAGTACTTGCAAGGACAGGCAGAGTTTGGCTTGGAGAAACTTCATTGTTGTGCGGAGAAGGAGCTAGAGAAGTACATCAACGGTGAAGGGTCGCTGCAACGTTTCATTGTCTATCGTGGGAAGCTGGCTGAACTCACCTCGGTGATTGGGAATTACTTCAAGAATTTGGTGAGTGCCTTGGAGGATGGACTGTCCGAGGTGGAGCCCCGTCCTTGGTCATGCGAGGTGTGCTCATTAGCCAATTCGTTTACCATGAGATGCCATATGTGCTACCATTCTCCAACGACCCTTAAGTTGTATTAATCTAGGAAGGTTTCTTCTGCGTAGGAGTCAGAGGCAGATGTCGTACGGTTTGTTGGCTAAAAATAACAGAGCTTATAGATTATTCTGAGCAATAATATTTAATGCCTTTTTGCGCTTATAGCATGGGTCTTAGGTACAAGGACGTGTTCTCGTCAGTATAGTGTGTGCTTTGTACCTATGTAAATATAGTCAAGGAATCATTGGCATAAGAGAGAATATGGTTCGGTTGGTTATTGATACTTTGAGAGTCTTGCAGGTATCTGACAGGTGACTGAATGTTTATCAATTCCACATATTCAAATTGGGTTTTGTCTTGCCAACAATTTTTTTTTTTTTTGACAATTTATTACTTTCTCGTTCAACCATCTTAGATCAAAGGACGAGTCTTTCTTGCCATGGCAACTTCGACAACTATAAAATTCTCCATGCAATTTATATCAGAAGAACAATTCTTGATCGCCATGCAATACTACCAGATTTACTAACTGTGGAGGGGGAAAACAAAGAAAGCGAAATGCATTTCTCCAAGCAATTTCAAATCTCTGCTATAAGGTTGTGCCCCCACCGTCGGACATAAGAGATGCAGCCGCGGCAGCAGCAGTAGGAACAACACCAGTCGAAATGCCCGGTTTTGACAAATGCAGAAGCCTGAGAAATCAAATACAATAAGCCTTAATATGATTTCAAATTAAATAAAATCAAACTACCACAATTTTAAAGCAAGCTTCTTTAATCTACGTATTGCTTCTCCTGATCCTTTTGCACTGTTAAGGGATACTGATTCACTATGTTGTATGAGGTTCAGCAAAAATAATCTTAAAGCAATCTCTATCATGAATTGTTCACCGTATATTATCTTATCGAAAGAGACTCAAATTTTGTTCGGACATTGTGATCCCTAATCATGCCTTCATAGCATGCAAAATAACAGCAACTAAGAATGCACGACAAGAATGAACTACTCTGGCAGGTTTTGAAAAGTACCCAGCAATGACAATTAGATGAGCATGTTAGGATCATTTGGGATTTCTGAAAAAAAAAAAAAAAAAGCCCTCTATAAGAATAGTAAATGAAAAGAACTCTTACGGGGCTAGATATTCACAAAAAGATGATACTGCAGCAACAACTTCAGTATAATTTTCAGGGGTTGCTGGGGCTGTCACTTCAACGAGTTGTGTTCCAGGAGTCACCGGCACAGCCTCATCGGTAGCATGTAGTTTTAGCATTTTATTAACAGATGATACAGTGACGGTAATTTGAGCGCCTCTTTGGAAATGGAACGCAAATCCCACTTTCAGAAGCTCATGATCCAATTTGTAGCCCAGCGAATAAAACATGCGAAGCACGTTCTTGCTTGCTTTGCTTTCCACTGTGGTCCTAACCAGAACAGAGATTTGCTCAGCACCTGCACCCCTCATTGAACCTCCTATATGCCTCACGGTCCTGAAGAATTTAACTCTGTCATGAGCCTATCTTCTCTAAATAAACGGATAAATCTAAGAACAAGAAAACCAAGATTTACCATGATGGTTCGGGTTGTTCAAGATCACATAAAAGTCGAACCTCTGAAGCTACAAATCCTACAAAAATGAACCACATAATCTCTTATCAAACCAGGCAGGTCTCACCAAATATATGAAAAATTCATATGGCTGGAATTCTAAAAGGGATCTACCCTACATTTAGATCCCCATAAGCAATTATAAATAGTTCGGTACTTGGAGAGTACCAAAAATACTTTATGTGAAAGTGTTCAAAGAGGAGGAAAAGAAAAACACCACCAACCAAGGACTTATCACTCACCGAGGCTTGGGCCATTTTTAAGGCATATTTCATGGATTTTCAAACGTTCTCTATGAACACCACAAAGACCCTGAAGAAGAATCTCTAGGGCCTCAACATGCTGCATAAGATGAATCATATGTTAAAGAGGGAAAGAGTTCTTATTCAGAGCTTCTTCTCAAAAAAAATAAAAATAAAAATAAAGGTGGTATATGCATGACCAAGTAGGTAAGTATGGAGTTCTAAGCAACTCTTGCCAACATAGATGCGTCATAATCTCATGTAAAATCAAAAGCATTCACAATAATTGGGGAATCTACTTCAGCCCAAACCCAACTTTTGTTCTTTGCCAAAAAGGCGAAGGATTTAATGATGTTAAAACACAGGGAAGGCTTGATCAGGCTTCTATTTTGGGAAAAAAATTATAACATTTCATACTTTGCCGTCCCGGTATTTTTTTTTTCCTCTAGGTTTTCCCCTTTCGAAAACCTAGCTGCTTCTGTAATTATCCTCTCTCCCTTCCCTATTTTTCAACAAAGCATTTAATCAAAAGTAATATAACCTAACTTAACTCTATGTAACCATAAGCGGACAAAAAAAAGTGATCTTTAGCAAAAACTAAAGAAAATTTCTGAGTTGCAACCCTGCAAACGGGACGAAGGAAGTATATCATGAATAAGAAACTGAAAATTTTTCTCGAATCTAGCAGAATAGAATCATCAGAAATCAAATTGTTAAGGTGGGACAGGTTATTGATTCGTACCTGTGTCTCTATAATTCCCTGAACCACGCACTCCATTGAAATTCTGGCTTTTTTACCAAAAATACAATTATACAAAAAATACCCAAATTTTAAACCTGTGTTTCTACTAGAAATATAAATATATATTTATATATTAAATAATATAATCTTAAAACCAAAAAAAAGCTTAAAAAAAAAATCTGGTTTTGCAGGGGAAGGAATCGAACCATGCACTTAGAGTATGATGTTGTTTGTCTCACCGCCACATTGGATATTCAATGATAAAATAGGTGCCTTTTTATATTTATTATGATTTTTTTACTCATTTAAACCGCAGCCAAAGAGTCCCTCATCGGGAGAGTAAAATCCTTCATAACTTTTCTCTAGATAAGGAAGAGCTCTCGGCGTGGAAACGTTGTCTTGTTTGCTAATGAAACTATATGACACAACGGTTCTTTAATTAGAACTCTTGAAAAGATCGAGTGGAGAGGAAATTTAGCTTAAAATATTTAATAAATAAGTGTTATTATAATTTTATAATTTTATATCATGAATAAGAAATCGCACTCTATTGAAATTCTGGCTTTTCTTAATAGCAATTTTCAGCGAGGTTTTTGAAGTTTTTTAAGTTAAGCTTAAAACAAAGCACTTGGAGTATGATGTTGTTTGTCTCACCGCCACATTGGATAAGCAACCACAGGTGAGAGAACGCCTTTTTCTTATTTATTATGGTTTTTTTAACTCATAGCATCTATATGACGAAGAGCTCTCCTCGCTAAAATTCTGTCTAGTCTGCTAATGAAGCTAAATAAAATAATAGAAAATAATAGTTCTTCAATTTGAACTCTTTTTTCAAAATATTGGAGAGGAAATTTGGTTTTAAATATTTAATAAATAAATATTATTATAATTTTATAGTAAAAAATTAATTTAAAATATTTTATAAATGAATATTATTATAATTTTATAGTAAGAAAATATAAAATTATATAGTAAAAAATAAATATTAAGTAATTTAATTATGTTGTGTGTTATAAATGTGTTAGTATGAATATTATTTATAATTATGTTGTAAATATTTGTAAATATTAATTGTGTTTTATATGTGTTGCTAATAGGTCGTGTTAATTATATTGTGTATAATACGTGTTGTAAGTGTATTGTGTTTGTGTTTATATTTTAAGTGTGTTTGTGTTTATATTTTAAACATGTTTATTAATTATTTTGTGTTTATGTTTAATGTAATTGTGTCATGTTGTAATTATGTTAACATAAATACGATACATGCAGCCAGGCCAACACCTTGTGAAAAAAAAAAGAAATGTTATTTGGAAATAGGCGGAAGATTGTGTTTGGAAGTAAAGCTGGCAAGCATGCTGCCAGCGCACCACCATGTTGAGTGAATGTTTTTTTGTCAAATGAGGGCTTTTATTTTGTGACGACCCGCCTTTTTGGGCAGTCACTTTACTTTCATAAACATCGTTTCATAAACAGTAATCTTACTTACTTAGTAAGATTACTGTTTATGAAACGATGTTTATGAAAGTAAAGTGACTGCCCGAAAATGCGGGTCGTCACAGGTGGTATCAGAGCAGTATCCCGCCATCCCATTTCGCGCTGTCATATGTCCGCTACACCATAGCTCAAGTAAGTAAGTTAAGTTAAATAGAAAGAAAAGTTAGAATTTAATGAATACGTATTTATGTTGGGCGTAGCCTTTGATATCGGCACACCCAGATGAACAACGAGAAGGCAAAAGTCAAAGGATGAATGTGATGTTATATGCTAGAATGTCCTCGCAACTCGACAATAGTCGTTGTCTATTAGCGATGTCAAGTCAACGATGATAAAACGTGCTCAATGATGGTCAACAGATGGCCGACAGCTTAAAATCAAGAAGATGAGCTTGTGACACGTTATGATGTTTAGGCGCACAATGAAGTCTCTGTAGGAGCAAATATTACTCTGATGGAGTTATTATGTATTGGCTACACGTATAACGAGAAAAAGTGGATTAAGATAATGAAATAATGAAGGTCTGAAGTGATTTTCAGTGCGCTATGGAACGAAAGTGCCTAAGAGCAACTTGACGTTAGATCATTAATTATGTGATTTGATAGGGCTTAAGCACTCCTTCGCTAAGCTGAGACATGCGAATGAGCTCGTAACTGCCCGGATGGGAAATACAATCAAGACAACGATGCCCAATCTGGCAGCGAAAACCTCACAGATTGGAGGATGGAAGCTGGAAATTATACGTTATGAGGAAAATTACGGCAAAATGTCATTTTAGAATGGATATAGAAACGAAAATTATGGATTTTGTGATCGGATGACCCTGATCTTTAGAAAGAAATGAAGAGATTAGAATGAAAATGAACCCTATTTCTAAGAATAGCATTCAATGATAGAATGCTAAACCCTTAGATGAATGGAAACTGCGCTCAAATGTTGGAAGATCAGAGTTGCGCAGCAGAAGTGTGGTGTATAATTTAAAGGAATATGTCAAGAACATGATGAAAATTGTTGAAGTTCCAAGATGAAGGCTCAGTTTTAAAGAAAAAGTAGTGATCAAGAAAGTATGTTAAGAATGAAAAATGATGACAAGGGAGATGAACTGCCTATGAAGGTGCTAATTTTCGAGGACGAAAATTGTTAAGGAGGGAAGATTGTAACACCCGAGATTTTTAGTGCATTAAAAATGCATTAAATTAAAGATTATGTTAAGACAAAGTACAATTAAAGAAAAATACTGTATAATAAGATGGAAAATTATACAGTGTTAGAGTAATGCAGTATAAGAATTGAATTGTGTGGACCACAATTTTATCTTATACTTTTTAGAAAAGAAAAGAAAAAAAAAAAAGAAAAATCAGAAATTCAAAGCAAATTCGAGACTTTCTCTCTCCTCTTTCTCTCTCTAGAATTTCTCTCTCTCTCCTCAAATCTCGTTTGAGATTCCGGCGTTATTTTTCGACACCTCCCATACCAGTGGGAAGCTCTCGTTGAGCTGAGTCCAACGAGGTGTCGTGCCACCCAAATAGCCACCGGAGGAGGGCCCACGCGCCGCCCAAAGTGGCGGCGAAACCCATAATTTTTCGACGTCATTTCTCCGCCGTCCGACCACCAATCGACGTGATTTTGGTGTCTATGGACTCAGTGTGAGGAGAGGAACAAGATGGTACCAATTTTCCAGCTCAATTTTGGCTGGAAAGGCTTCGCCGGAGCTGCCCCGTCGCCGCCGTGGAGCCGCCGTCGCAGCCGTCGTTCCTGGTGGCGGTGTGGCACACCGCCGGTGCCAAAATGATCAAAGGGCGACGGCGAGCAAGACCCCTCGGTCAATTGCACCGTTCCGCCGTCCCTCGCCGGAGAACGAAGGCACCCGCCGTGGGTGAGTTTGGGTTGGCCATTTTAGGCCGTTTTGTGCCAAATTGAAGGCACAAACACCTTCAGAGGACCGAGAGGAAGAAATTCGGTACCTCAATTTCACGAAATGACGGCCGGTCACCGGAGAACGACCTCCGCCTTGGTGCGCCGCCGTGGGGAGCTTCGGGCCGCCGTTCCACGTGGTGTTGAGCTGCCCCATCGTAGGGGAAACACTCAGAGGGACACGGGGAAGAAAACGCCCAAGTCAATTTTGGGCTACCGTCGCCGGAGGACCGAGATCGGAGCCGCCGGTGTTAGCCGAGAAATCCATCCTCGATTGGAGCAGATGGAGGGCGAATTGGGTGAAATTGACCCCACCAATCGACTCAAGAGGGTCGAATTAGGGGGGGTAGGCTCGAGCTCAGCCCTCAACGGAGCCAACCGCCGCCGGTCAACGGCCGGTCAACGGCGGTCAACCGCGGTCAACGCCGGTCAACGGTCGGTCAAAGAGCAAAATAGGATTTTGTGATCCGGACCTCCGATCGAAGATCCGAGACCGCCTCCCGACTCGTTTCGACGCTCTGAACGCAATGGTGACCTCCGTTTGAGCTAATTCCACTCCGATGAAAATCATCTGGTACCGACTGCACGCAGATCGAGGCGATTCAAACAGCAGTATCGGAGTCCAGAATGATGTTTTCAAGAATGTATGATCTCCAGGAAGCATTCCTAGCCATTCATGGTAGCTCGAGGAGCACTGCAGAGGATGCTTCATATACTGTAGATGCAGCGAGATACAACTGGATCTGCTTAGCTTGAAGTTCAAGTAAGTAAGAATCTCGCATACAGTATAAACTGTTTTAGAATAAACTGTTTTAGATGCTTTCATAGAAATTTATGAAATGCATGATCAGTGATTGTTACACTGTTTTATATGAGAATAGGTTTTATAACGTTATAACGTGACGAAAAACCCGTTAAGGGTAAAATCGTCATTTTTAAGGAAACGGCTAGAACGGAGTCGAACACTCCGATTTAGCATAATGTTATTAGATGGAAAATGTTCCGTAATACGTTAAGTAACGTTACGGTCATATGAGATCAGAGATTTCATAAGAGATGTTTTAAGTAAACGAGAGGTAACCGATGGATTACAAAGTTAAAAGGAAAAGTAACCCCGGTGGGTTACAAGGCTAAATAAAGGAAATGTAAACTGACAGTTTATAAGGTTGAGTAAGAGAATGGTAGACCGATAGTATACCAAGTTATGAATAAGGAAAGAATGATTAATGTTTACGTTTTATTATCAATCGAGTGGATTGATAATAAAGAAAGTTAATTCATGAGTCGGCTGTCGTTTGATCAGGACACAAAAGCCGACCAATGGAAGGAAAAGGAACGAGAAAAGAACGGAATAGAGAACGCTAGAGCATAGTTTGGGTAAGTTTCAAACCTCACCTACAGCATGAAGTAAATGATTTTTAAATGTTTATTTATATGATTTGCAAATGTGTTTGCAATTGTTAAGCAAGTTTCTTTTAAAGTATATTTGTATTTATTATGCAAAAAGTTTTAAAGTTCAAGAAAAAGAATTGCAATGAAATTGCAATCGTTATGTTAAAGGTTTATTGGCATATTGATATGCATAACGTTATTTAAAAGTCTAAGTTATGATTTTCAAAGTATTGAAAGTATGTTTTGCATTATGACAATACAAAATGTTTTATAGTTTAAGTTATAAGCTTTATGATGCATTTGTATGCAATGAGTTGCAATTGTGGTGCAATAAATTCCAGAATACAAGTTATGACTTACAAAATGTATTTGCATTATATGTTGCATTTGTTATGCAATGAGTGTTAAATTGCAAATTATGATTAGTAAAATATGTTTACATTTTATATTGCATTTGTTATGCAATGAGTTGTATTTATTATGCAATTGGTTTTATAGTACAAGCTATGAATTGCAAGTGTATTGCATATGATGTGATTGCATTTGAAATGCTCACTAAAGTTAATAAGAAGGTAACGTAAAGATTAAAAGGAAAGTGTCGTACCAGCCTCTTTGTTATGAGGTAATAAAGTAAAATTAAAGTTTGACCTCCTAAAGGTGAGGTACAAGACCTCAATGTTTGATGGTCTCAAGTCTTCCGCAAGGGAAGCATCATGTTTATGATCTCATGATTAATGAGTTGGTACGAACACTAAAGAAAGTAAGGAAAATGAAAGTTATAAGATAAAGAAAGTTAAAGAACAAGAATAAAGGTTGAGAAAGAGATGAATGTTTAAGTTTATAGAATGTTCATAAAATGCTCATAATTGAAGTTAATAATTGAGCATAAATGGAGTCATGCATTCTCATGTTACTTGAATGCTTTTTTATGAAATGTTTATATGTTATGTTTATGGAAAACATTCTGAAAAATGTTTACGACAAATGTATATGAATAATGTTTTCATGTTTTTAAGAAACGGTTTATGAACGACGTTTTAAGATAAACGTTCAAGAAATGTTTAAGAGAAAGGTTTTACATTAAATGTTTATGAAAAATATTTCATGTTTGCAAGAAAAGGTTTACGAATGACGTTTTAAGAAAAACGTTGAAGAAATGTTTTATGAAAAATGTTTTCAGAAATGTTCTATGAAAGACGTTTATGAAGAACGTTTTTAGAAATGTTTAAGGAAAACGTTTATGAAAAATATTTTCATAAATGTTTATGGAAAACGTTCATGAAGAACGTTTCAAGAGAAAGGTTTTCATGAGAAAAGTTTTTAAAGCATGTTTAAATGCTTTGTGAGAATATGTTTGAACTTGCTGAGCGAAAGCTCATTAAAAGTTTTTCATGCTGTAGGTAACTTATGGGTGACCAATGGGACCCGTTAGAAGAGCTGGGTGCTGCGGAGGACAGATGCGAAGATTTGGGTATGGATACCATCACTGTTTGCTTCCGCTACGTAAAGAAAATGTTTTCCATTGTTTAATGTTGTGTTCTCGAAGTTTAAAGAAAATCAGAGTTTAAGAATTGCATTCAAAGTTTTAAAATACAGTTTATGGACTGTTTTATGTAATTATAAAGTAAAGTTTTAAACTATGATTTAATAAATGTTTCTTATTAAGTTTTAAGAAACGTTTTGAAATGATTTTAAGGGCAAGTGTTGAGCGATATCTCAACTTGAATGCGACAGAGGTCGCATCAATATTAAAGAACGTTTAAGGAAAGAAAAAAAAAATTTATTACAGTATTTTCTTACTAAGTAAGTAATATTACTGTTTATGAAACTATGTTTATGAAAGTAAAGTGACTGCCCGAAAAGGCGGGTCGTCACATATTTATTATGATTTTATGGTTTAAAACTTTTAACTATGTCTCACATCTAAAGAAAATGAAAGCTTTTTGTTATTGGTCTTTATATAAACACCACTGGTTTGTTTCTCTCAATCTCTTATAGTTTTGTCCAATCTTGGTTTGAAAACAAAAATTTAAAATATTCAATAATTAAATATGGTTGCATTTTTGACACAATTGCCAGCCCATCCAGTGAAGCCACATAAATTATAACAAGCTTTTACACAACAAACGACATTTTTTTTATTCATAAGAGCATCTCAGTTGGGAGAATAGACAGTTAGGGACTTGCTAAACCGGTTAAAACAAAATGTTGATTTGAAAACTATACCATATAAAAACTTTACACTAATAATTTTTTTTGCAACTGTTAAGAGTTTTACATCGCAGTTGGTTGAAAACATGAAAACATGGTTGGAACCATTGTCTCCAATAGACTAGCCAAACAGCGCCCATATGTATCTTAAAGGAGACAGTCCCTTTAAAAGGATAAGCGACGTGTCGTTAAAGTTGACCAAACAACGGCTTTAGAAAAAACGACAATAAGCTTCAAACATTAAACTGAATGTCATTTCGCAAAACGAACGGCAAGAAATAGAAGTTCAAAGAATGACATGTTGATCTCCGTTAAACGACAACAAAATTTGAATCATAAACGACAGGTCTCGCATAAAAGTTAAATGTCTTTTTTTCCTACTTAAAAGACTGTTAAGGGAACGGTGCACCCTAAAACGACAAACTAAATAGAGAGAGGAATTCATCACTCTGGATATTTGTGAAAAACGATTCAAGCAGTATGCTACTGGTGCTTCTTAACTGCATCCGGTTGATTAAGCAAAAGGTAGAATCTATGACTCCAATGACGATGCTCATTACTGCATAGAAGATTATACAGCTGTTGCATTACAACGGAAATCTGATATAGATTCTACAGTTTTGACGCTAAACATCAGTACTTCTCTGCCACAGGTCTAGATGGAAAGAGCCTCAAAAGAAAAGTCATCAACGACCAAAGGCATACCACACCGAGTATTTGAAACGCTACTATCATGGCAAACATCGCACCACTTCTTTCCATTACTTTTGGGGTCACAGGAAGCTCCTTCATCGAGAACATCAACCTTTCTATGAAATGGGCAGCTCTTGTCAACAGATACAATCGATATACCTGCCATAAAGATTCAAATACATAAAAACCATGCTTGGTTTGACACTGAAAGATCTTTAAGCATTTCTCAAAGAATTATGAACCCACCTCGAAGACTATTGGAACCAAAGGCCAACATGATGATCCACGCTTGTCAACATACGTTTCAAAAGCAAGTTGAGCAGAGCAGCTGAATAGAAAAGGAGCAACTGCAACCAAGGCTGGAAGACCAATCACGGGCCAAGTCACATACATGGCAAACAATGGTGCAATGACCTTGAAGCCCATTGCAAAAAAAGACGACGTTAAGTATCCCCTGAGGCCCGTGATGAGACCCCATCTCTTCGTGCTGAATTGTAGATATGGCCTTTGGACATGGTCAGTTACAAGCAAAAACGTTGCAAGTCCAATGTAAAAAAGAACCTCAAAAACCAACGAACTTACTATTTCTGCCATTGAAAATATTACTGGATGTTAGCGTTTTAATTCTACAACATACATCCTAGCGTATATGATACTGAAGCAGGACAGCATACATAATTAACGATGAACAAACGCAACATAAACAGTTATTATCCTCATGTTACATACCATGTTATATTGTGGATTTTGCCCAACCAAGCAGCAAAACATCCGTTTAAAATAATCACTTGCGTGTTAGCAAAAGGATTCGTTCATGTTTTAGAAATTTAAGCAACATCAATTCTCACTTTGATTCCAAAAACTTGGCGAAGTTGTTAATGATGTTGTATAAATCGCTTAGAATAACCGTTGTAATTATACATATATGAGAAGCAAAAAATATCCAAATGCTGGCAAACTAACAGGTAACAACACGGTTAAAAGAAATACCTACAAGAGTATCCTCCTTCAAGAAAGCTTGGATAGCACTTCCGAAAAAGAATTGCGGTAGAGTTATGGACGATATCAACGCTACGGGTGCCAAAATCCAGAGAAACGAGCCTTTGTCTTCGTTGAAAGGTGCAGAAACCAATTTCCCTTCCTCTACAGCCTGGTCAGTCAACCCATAAAATGAAATTGAGCCTGATTTGCCAGGAAGCGGCTCTGCCGCATCGAATTGAATAACGGGCACACCAGAATTTCCCCGTCCTAAATGTCCAAACTTTGAGTCTGAACTAGAATTAGAACTAGATACAATAACTCCTCTCTTCAAGTTTGGCAGTAGGGCATGGGCGTTCTTTTCCAACCTCTTCAAAACTGGCACCAAATTTGCTGGAAATTTTCTGTTGTTAGAATAAGCACGGCAGAAAAACACCTCTCACAAACAAAAGATTAAAACTTCTTTGTCTGCTGTTCCACGGATTACTTAAGAAACTAAACCACTTTAAGCTTTAAAAAAATAAAATAAAATAAAAAACTGGGATTGGGGAAAACTCACATTTGGGAGCAGTTCCGAACCGGAGTCTTTGGTTGCTAAAGCGTACATCTCTTGTAAAAACCTAAGAAATTAACAAATAGAATAGAACTTAGTAATTTGAATTTTCATCGGCAAGGGCGATTGAGAAATGGAATTATTGAGAGACTCATTCACTTACAATTGATACGCAAGGATTGGGAATCCTGGTTTTTGGAGCAGAAAAACCGATACAAGCGGATTGCAGCTCCATTGTTTTGGGGTGGGATTTAGGGTTTTAGCAGAGTCCACTCAATTCTTTCATGACCTTCTTCTGAGTTTTGGCAGCTTAAACCTTCCTCCTTAAACCCTCGTTCTTCCCCTCCGTTCTAAAACAATCTACCATATCCCCTGCCAGTGAAAGCGAATAAACGTGACGGATATTGGGCTTTCTTCCTGAAATGGTTTCTAAATGGGCCTATTCTGAAGCCCACAAGTAGCAGACTCTCTCCCTAACGGACCGTCTATATGGGAGAACAGCATTCCTTTGTGTTTAAATTACAAAAGATAATTTGACGACAACATTTTTCCATAATTTTCATAAATGTTATTTCTGTTAGTATGTGTGGATCCAAATTATTATTTTAATATAGATTATTTTTACGTAGAGTTTGTATGCAGATCGACCTTCGCGGTGAGGTCAATCTGGGGTTTGGAAGGGGAGAAAATCTTTTATGTAAATTTATTTTACATAAGGGTATTTTATGTTTTTTACACATGTATTTTTTGTTGCCCTAATTTTGCTTATATTGGGCAGCTGTTCTTGGGAGAGCAATTAAGAGCGAGATAGTTTGATAGAAAAATTTGCTAGGGCATGATCTTATAACTCTCTTTGTAATCTCCGGTTTTATTATAGTAGAAATCTACCGCGGCAGCAAGTGGACGTAACTCTCACATTGAAAGTGAACAACTATAAATACTATGTGTCTTCTTTATGTTTTATTTTTTGCCAATTATTATCATTTTCGGTAATTAGGATTAGGACTTTAATCCTAACAATTTCTAAATATTTGATTTTATACATGCTGTAAATGTTTATTTATGGTATAACTTAATATACAATATGAAGAATAATGTGGCATAAACTTTTCTAAATATAACATGAATAAACACAAATTTTAAAAATATGGCATAACTTGTAATTGTCTCAACATTTTACATAAATTACCCTAACCTTTTTAACTTCTAATGAAAATGGTTAAAATATCCTAACAATCTTAATTGTTGACCTTCTTATAGTATTGATCTTAGTCTTCTATGATGGCCAAATATAGGGGTCTCAATGCAAAAGGTCCTACTCTTTTTTGGATTTTTTATAGTGTTATTGGTACCGTTAATCCTTAAACTACGAGTTTTGTGATACTTTTGATCCTTTAATTTTAATTTCAACATTTAATTTAACTATGTCCTCTTTTTTTGCAATTTTGGTCCCGAACATTAAATTTTAAAAATCTTTCATCGATTTTAATCTCAAAGACTATCAAAAATAAAAATTTGAAAAGTAGCCTATTAAAATTAAAAGTTTAAAAACTAAAATATGACAAGATTTATGGTTTAGGGACTAGCAACCTAATATCTTTTTTTTTTAATACAAGCAATATACCCCCTAAATTTGTTGTTATTTTTTTTTTTGCTCAACTTGTTCATGAGGCCTTGACTTCTTTTCCTTCCTTTATTTCTTGTAAAAGGTACACAATCTAATCTTTTTTAGACAATGAATTAATATTTATCTTTGTTGTATAAATATCATTTGTATATCCCTTTTTCAAAATTACATATATTGGAAATCCTAAAATATTTAAATATATATTATCATGTATGTTTTTATAACAAATTTTCTTTTTTTTTTAAATAGTGAAATTGCTGAAGAAAAATATACATATAATTCCTTATTTTTCTGTAACAAAAATACACATATTAATGTCAATAAATTACTTGGACGACGAGAACTAAAAACCCAATAAAAATATTATTAATTTAATGAGATATAATTACATCAATAAAACCATTTAAGTATGTGAATAAATTTTTTACAACATAAAAAGCAAAAATCATAATATCATTAATTTAATGAGATATAATTACATTAATAAAACCATTAAAGTCCATGATTTCATTGAATTATAAAAAAGGGTAAAAGATGACATGTCATTAATTTTATGTAATATGAACTACATTATAAATCTAAAACATTAACGATAATACTACCCATCTAAAAAAGAACCAAAAACTAACACATTAAAAAAAAAACATGAACAATCATTAATTTAATAAAATACAATAATACTACTCATCCAAAAAAAATCAAAAACCCATATACGAAGAATAAAGGACTTAATAATATCAAATACTCGCTAATCACAAAGACACACATATTATATCAATAATTTATTAAAATAAAACCAAAAAAACCAAAATTAATACTATTTCCGTAATTTAATAACATAGAACCCTAAAAATCATTATAAAAAAATCACTCAGTTGTAAATTGATTACCGCTTCTGGAGGAATTCCTACAAAACCATGAACATCTATTACAGATTCCAGACCATTAATGGATGATTTGATCTTCTTTTTCGATAATTGTATTTGAATCATTCTTCCAAAGGGAGAGAAATTTGACAACACCTTATTTTCAATTTGTCAGGAAAATCGTGATTCTAATATATTGGTAAAAAATTCCATCTTTAGGTTGAAAAAATTTTAATAATGTTATTTTAGATGCCAATTTAACTTTAAGAAATGAACACCCTAATTTTATAGTTTTTTCTTAAAAAAAATTTAACAGTATCATAATTTGTTCAAAATTTAAATACTTATATTATCATTATTTAAAAAAATTAAAATTAACAATATTATCGTTAAGGTCATTAATGTTTTTATATATATATTTAAATAATTAAAACTAACAATATTATCGTTAAGGTCATTAATGTATATATATATATATATATATATATATGTATGTATTGGGACATATAAATAATATTCATGAATTGAAGACATATTTTAACTTTATAAATAAAAAATACCACATGTCTCATTAACCCATATTTTTTAAGAGACAATTAATCCATAGCTTTTGGCTGTAGAAAGAAGGGCCTGTTTGAAAAGCTCTTAAAAGCTGCTTTTAATTTCTTGAGTTCAAAATATACTTCGAAAAGTGTTTAGATGATCTATTAAAAGTGTTTATGCTCTTCAGAAGTGATTTCTATCAAAACCACAAAATATGGCTTCTCAAAAGATAACTTCTAAAATAGACTTTAAAATTTGTACAAGAATAATAATATATTATGAGCTTAAATATAATATTTTATAATTAAAAAAAACTATTTTGACTCATAAAAAGCTCTTTTAAAACCATAGTTTCAAACACTTAATTAAAAGCTACAGTTTTTATTTCTCTTTTTCTATTAACTAAAAGCACAAGCAAAAATTTTACCAAATAGACCCTAAAAGTAGTAATACAACTCTAAAATATATATATATACACAGATAGGAATAGAACTCTAAATATACACACACATATGTGTATATATATATATATAAACACACACACACTGATAGAAATAGAACTCTAAAAACGTCAAGTTGCATAATTTTTTTTAATACGACAATTAATTGTAAACATAAAAGTAGTAATAAAAAATTACCAATCGGCTCACGCAAGCCAAATAATTAAAAATATGAAAGCTCAACTTTTTTGGTTGACATCATCGGATGCTAGTCATTGGTCAATTTATTTATTGGTTTGAGAGAGATATTTTTTTAATTCACCATCTCTTTCACATGGTTCTCTGTACCAGTAGGATCCAAATTTCATTAGATTTGAAAATCACCATCAGTGGCGGCTCCATAAATGAGCATTATAAACTTCTTTTCATTATTTATTTATTTTTTTTGGAGTATATAAACTTCTATATATGAGTAAATGACACGCAAAAAAAACAATTAAAAATGTCCCTGATTAAACATTTCTGGTATTGGACATGTGTCACATGTGACTTATAATGGCGGCTTCTTACATGAGTTTATAAACTTCTAGTTCTAGCATGGTTTTTTCAAAGAGCTGGTTGAATTAGTTCTTTCAGCTTCCATTATATTGTTGTCCATTTGGCTGGAAAAGGTCGAATAAAATATCTCTCTCGTGATACAGGCGCGCCATTCTGAATCTGATAAGGTGTTGACAAATCAGACCAAATATAAATTAGTATTTTATTGATGGATCTTGAATTTTTAAGGCAACAAAGAGAACAGAGCGGTTAATACAAATAAGTCTATTTTCTATTGATAGCAAAGAAAAAGGACAGAAATTAGCAGGTAATCTTTTGTTTAATTTAAAAAATAAAGAATAAATTGCTTAATTGGTCTTTAATTTTTTTGTGAAAGTGAGATTTTAATTTCTATTTTTTTTATCAAATCAATTCCAATCTTTCAATTTAGTTGCTGAAGGATTAAATTGATTGACCTTCGTCAAGTTTTGTGTCACGTGAAAAGCATGTGACCTTGTTAACATAGGTATTTTAGTAAAATATATAATGTTTTTCAAAAAATAAAACTAAAACATTAAAAATAATAAAAAAAGAAAAAACAATTTAATAAAAATTAGCAAACAAAATAAAACATAAAAACAAAAAATTGTTCATCAGATCTTCTCCTTTTTGAAACGACAACATTCTAGGTTAGACTGTAAATATCCTCACTTTGGAGAAAGCTTTACTCTTTAACTCAAAGAAGCAATCAGGGAAGATGAAAACCTAAATCCGACGACCCTCCGTGTCTGCACTTTCTCTTAGCTTATCTCGCCATATTTGTGTTGGGCTTGGTGCCCTAAAAGCTGTGACATTGTACATATTGTTAATAAATAAATAAAATGACATTTATTATTGTTTTGGTTGATTATATGTATTATGAATACATTTATAAACATCAAGAAAATTCCATGATTATTTATGTGACTATAAATTTAGCATATAAATGTTATTTGCTTAGGGATAAAATTTATAGATAATAATCTAAATAGTCCGTAATAATTAATTAAAGTTTGGGATCTTTAATTAAAAATTACAAGTACGGTCCAATCTCATCTAAAATGAAATAGTCATTATCCGGACTATTAATGTAGAGACATTGGATTGGAGGTACTTTATATAATGAGATTATATATGGCTGGACCAGATAAATTATAAATCTCTAATAATCATCCGTTACAAATAGAGTATTCAAATTTATCACTATGATGATCATATATTTGACAGTCTTAATCCTGACTATTTATTAGACTCCTATTTATTACATTATGTTTTTTTGACTTGCATGGTAAGATTTGTCTAAGCACAGATTATAACTTAGCATCTTGGAAACATAAAGTAATAAATGGCTGGGAATAATATTATACAGATATGAAATCCATTCCTTCCCTATGGAAGTTAGAAAAATAGTTCTCTTGAGTGATAATTCAAGGTTTGAACAGTAGAGCGCTCGTTCATAATAAGATTATGAATTAATTGTTCATTAGAGAATTATTGAAACTCAATGATAAAGATGTAATAAGAGAGGTGAACAAAAGTTGAACCTAACTCTTATTATGAACTATTTATGGAGGACTGATTTATATGTAATGATTATATCAATGGACTACTAGTTAATTTTCTTTGAGTAATTTCACTGTAATCTCAGGAGTTCAGTTTCAGGTTTTTAGTGGAGTAACACTGAAACTAATAAATTTGACACATTAATTAAAGAGTTTGATTAAATGTCAAATTTATTGGAGCTTGGGTTATAGGTCCATAGGTCCCCAATACCAACTCTGTAACACTATATTGGATTTTTGCATAGAATGAATTATACATGTTTAATTCAGAATTTTTGAATTCTGAATTTAGTTTTTCATACTTGAATTATTAACGTGACACAGAAAAATGTTCTCTGTGACACATAATGTAATGTGATAAATGTTATCACATTTAACTGAGCATTAGTTAATTGATTGATTATTGTTAAAATCTATTCTTAAATAAATGTGATTTATTTTTGAGTTGAGATTTATATATATATATATTTATGATTTTAAACCAAATCTTTATATATATATATATATATAAGATTTTATAATATATTAATATATATATTAATATAATATTATAAAATAAAAAAAGGTTGCAGGAAGGAAACGTGAAACACTTTCACGTTTCACTTAATATATATATATATATATATATATATATATATGTGTGTGTGTGTGTGTGTAAATTGAGTCACATGTTGTGATTCGGTCAAAGAAAAAAAAAAGGAAAAAGTTTACTTTATGTAAACTTTACTTTTATATATACATATATATATATATATATATATTATACGGATCAATAAAGGATTCAGGAAACGAAGAAAACGAAAAAGAAAAAGAAGAAAAAGGAAAGGAAAAGAAAGGGGAAAGTAAAATTACTAATGGCTCATATATAAAAAGGGAGAGATAACAGTTATCTCAGTAATTTTTATTCACATAATTTTTAGAGAGAAAAACTGAGGGTTCTTCTCTAAAGAAAAAGGTCTATTATCTCAATGTGTTGAGTACATAGCAGATTCAGAAAAATGTGAGGAAAATTCATTATTGCAGTTTGACGCCAACTCGTCTTTCTATTGGTGTGGAGGCCTGGTTTGGAAGATCGTGGTGTCAAAGAGGAAAGTTAGGATACTCTGATAGTCTTCAAAAGGTTAGTAAAAATTCCTAAAGCTTTCTGTAATTAAAATTATATATCTATTCCCGATGAACAAAGTTTTCAAAAAATTTTTGTTTGTCAACGATCCGTTCCTTTCGCTGCGTTTCATGTTTTAATTCCAACAATCTGCACGTTAGTTCAATTTCTTCGTTGTCTTCTAGGTTTTGGTTAGGCTCTTATAGGTTTGAGGTCCTTTTTTTTTTTTTTTTGAAAAAGAAATAAGATATGGTTTTTGTTTTGAGGAATAAGGAAAAAAAAAAAAAAAGGATTTGAGGTATGGGTTTTTTGTCCTCCATCATATGATGATGAAGAAAATCCGAAGGAGAAGAAGGAAGATTTGGGTTTGACGAGAAGTGGGGGTGGGGTGGTTGGGCCGCTGGTGCGGGAGCGGGGGGCGATGGGTAGAGGGGCCTACGCGGATTGCCATGACAGGCAGGGGGCTACGATGGGGCTGATCAATGGTGGTTTGGTTGTGCTTAGCGATGGTTTTTTGGTTTTTTTGGCTGATTAGTGATGGATGCTGAAGGTTGAAGATGAGATAGTTTTTTGGTTTTTTGCTTTTGTTTTTGTTTTTTGATTTTGAAATTTTTTGGGTTAAAATCATGGCTTTGATTTGATGTTTATGAATCGTGATTTACCTTTAATTTTTGAAGGTATTAACATTTAAAAAGTAATTAGTAATTTTAGTTAAAAAATGATATTTGGTAACATTTACCAGTTTGATCATTAAATTGCTTTCTTAACAACTTAAATGAAAGATTCTAGGTGATTTAGTTAAAAAAGTTAAAGACTAAAATCTTTTTTTTTTTTTAAAGTTAGAGATCAAATAAGTAATTTACCCAAAAAATAAAATAAAACTAAATGGTAACAGCCTAATTCGGTTCTTAACTTGTCGATTATCATAAAAAATAGCTACAAATATAGAGTCCCAAACTAACGGGGAAAAAGAAAAAAGCGTAGCATCACGCGCTTAACGAATAAACAGACACTATTGAAAGACAAAGAAAATTAAAATAAACGAAGCAAAAAGACAAATGTAATCGAATCAAAGACATATGCATCTATCAGTTCACCAATCAAAATTTAAACTTTTTAATAATCCAAATTGTCGATATCTGCATTTTTCCAGCTCATTTCCTTTCTTTATTTCTCATCTTTTCGTCTTTCTCTTAGGTTGCGTTTTTACTTGTCTAAAGAATATAAATGGTAACGTTTATCCCAAACCGGCCAAAACATGGCAAAGTGGCGAATGGACACTGAAGGGCGAATTCTTATCAAAATGTTCTATCGAGTTTTAGGGACACAACTGATAAAACCAACGAACATGAAATCCCCGTGCACTTTGGGCCGGTTGTCATAACCGTGGCTATAAATTGCACGTGGTCGGAGGTTGGAAGAACGTTACGGTATGTTGAATCGTTGACTTCGTTTCGTCAATTCTTTAGACTATGAAATTTGGCGGTTCTCCCTTCGAACTTCGAAGGAAACATTTATATATATATATATATATATATATATATATATATATATTATTTATATTTTTAATATTTCTAAACGCACCTCAAATTTTTTAAAAAAATATTATAATTAAAATTTAAAATTATGTCTTTTAATATTAACATTTATTATGTTTTTATAATACCCCTATAGGACACACATAAAACCAAATTCCTCCCCGTGCTTTGTAAAGTAGTTTTCTTTATTAGCTGTCAAGATTTTGTTTTTTTGTTTTTTTTTTGGGGTCATTTAACTCAACCGAATATCGATACAGAATAATCTACCATATATAATTTAGAGCGTCAATGAGTTTATGTTTTTTAAATAACTGACACACTTTCCTTTTTTACCTTTTTTTTTTATTTTTTTCTTTTTTGGCTAAAATACTTAAGGTCTAATGTTCATGTACGTAGATAGCTTCTTGCAGAATAGATCTAAAAAGGTAGGAAAATGAAGAACCAAAGTTGGATCTGCAAAAGTTCTAAAAGAAACGAAAAAATGACATTTTTTCGTTTTTTTTAAACAAAAAAAGTCCTTAAACTACTTGTTGAACAATTATTAAAAAAAAAAAAACCTCACGTGAAGGAATTTCTTTTTGAATATTCTTTCAATATAACTTTACCTAATGATGATAGTCAGCCACTTTCAACTTACACCCAAAAAAAAAAAAAAAAAAAGAGAGCAACAAATCCCACTGTTTTAGTGCGCATTAAAATGACCAGCATGTTCTTAACTATTCGGGGGAAGAGAGAGAGAGAGAGACAGAGAGTTAGACGGGATAAGCCAAATCAAATCCTATGTTTAGGTGTAGTTTTTTTTTCCCCTCTTTTGCAATAAATATTTAGGTATAGTTGGATTAACTAGTTTAGGACTTGCAGCAACAGTAAGCAGAAGCAAAAAAACAAAAATAAATCAACAAAGTTGAGCGATTTTGTTCAAGATATATAAGGTATCGTTAGTTTAATGAGAACAGCAGCAAAAAATTAGTTTGATTAGAAACTACGTTATTATATTTTCTTAGCTAACATAATCACATCGTCTGTCTTAGAAGCGATCATACTTTGAAAAAGAAATTAGGTGTTGCATAAAGATAACAGTTATTTGTCATTTGTGGTAAGCGAGATTGGAGAACCTGACTAATACTTTTCGTCATAGCCAACCATATAACAAGCAAAAATAAGTTGTTTTTCATTCTCTGAACTTTCTGATTATGGAAGCTTCAGCCAAAAAAAGCAATCCTAGTAGTAGAAGTTAGAAATAAGAACGTAGAAAAAGGAAAAAGAAAAACAAAAGAAAATATAATACCAAAATCTAAGCAAAAGGGAAAATTAATTTGGTATGGTAATTGAAACTATTGGTTAAACTTATAAATGTTATAGCATGTAAGAGCTTTACACTGTAACATTTTTTGCTTTTATTGTAACATGTAAGAGTACCAACTAATACTAAATAGATTGTAAATACCAAAAATTTCACGAAAGGGAATTTATCCGTTGTCACAAATTTCCTTGACGCGTGAACGCCCTCACTTGTTTAATGTTAAATAGTCATTGTAGATACGTAGAGGGAAGGTGAATGGCTGACTAGAGAAAACATCTCCGGCCAACTCAGGCTACAAACAAACAACATAGAACATTTTCTTTTTCTTGGCAAAAAAAAGATAATATTATTTTCTTAAAAGACAACCACTAAAAGAAACTCATAAAAAAAGGAAAAAAAATTAAAGCACACTTTTCACGAGCCATCTCAAATTCAAGACTTTTGGGATTTCCAGCTCCACCATTTCCCACGCAGCCTTCAGCCACTATTAAGCTATATAAATACACCAAAAAAAACTTACAGAGACGACCAGACCTCTTAAAACAGATCATCGTTTCTTGATTTTACTTCTCTACCCTTCCTTATTCTCAACAAACAAAACCAAGAGTCAGTCAGACTTGAGTCTCAACTGAGTCCCAAGCCCACAATGGCTTCCACTTCGCTTGCTTTCCCTTCTCTTCAGCCACAGTTACGACCGTCAAGAAAATCCCACAAGCGATACGATCGCCGTTTCGTTTCCATTCGGATACATGCGTCTGTCTCCGAGAAACCATCCGTGCCGGTCCCACCGTCGACGGTTCAACAGCAAGAATCCCCAAAACTCAGGGTCAGAAAAATCCCCGGAAAATACGGTCTCCCATTTATCGGTCCGGTCGCCGATCGTCTCGACTACTTCTACAACCAGGGAAGAGACGAGTACTTCAAATCACGAATCCAGAAATACCAGTCAACGGTGTTTAGAGCCAACATGCCGCCGGGTCCTCTCATCGCCTCGAATCCGCGCGTGATCGTCTTACTCGACGGCAAGAGTTTTCCGGTCCTCTTCGACGTTTCGAAGGTTGAGAAAAAGGACCTATTTACAGGGACTTTCATGCCGTCTACGGAGCTCACAGGCGGCTACAGAGTCCTCTCGTATCTCGACCCGTCAGAGCCGCACCACGGCAAGATCAAGAGCGTGATTTTCTACCTCCTCAAGTCTAGCCGTGACAAGGTGATCCCCGAGTTCCACTCCAGCTACACCAAGCTCTTCGAGACCTTGGAAAGCGAGCTCGCCGCTAAAGGGAAGACCAACTTCGGCGAGGCCAACGACCAAGCCGCCTTCAACTTCTTGTCCCGCGCTCTTTACGGTACCAATCCCGCCGACACGAAGCTGGGACTCGATGGCCCGGGTTTGGTCCAGAAATGGGTTCTTTTCCAGCTGAGTCCAATTCTCGTCCTCGGTCTCCCCAAATTTGTGGAGGAACTAGTTCTCCACTCTTTCCGGCTTCCGCCTTTTCTGGTGAAATCCGATTACCAGAGGCTGTACGACTTCTTCTACGAGTCGTCGGGACACGTGTTGGACGAGGCCGAGAGGCTGGGAATCTCGAGGGAAGAGGCGTGTCACAACTTGCTATTCGCCACGTGCTTCAATTCCTTCGGCGGGATGAAGATCCTTTTCCCCAACATGCTGAAGCAGATCGGCCGAGCAGGAGTCAAGCTCCACACGGAGCTGGCGAGGGAGATCAGGACCGCCGTCGGAAGAAACGGAGGGAAAGTCACGATGGCGGCGATGGAGCAAATGCCGCTGATGAAGTCCGTCGTCTACGAGTCTCTCCGGATCGAGCCGCCGGTGCCGCTGCAGTTCGGGAAGGCGAAGAGGGACTTCGTGATCGAGAGCCATGACGCGGCTTTCGAAATCAAAGAGGGGGAGATGATATTCGGTTACCAACCGTTTGCGACGAAAGACCCGAAGATCTTTGAGAGGGCCGAGGAGTTCGTTCCCGACAGGTTCGTTGGGGAAGAAGGCGAGAAGCTATTGAAGCACGTGCTCTGGTCGAACGGACCCGAGACGGAGTCCCCTACGGCGGGGAACAAGCAGTGCGCGGGGAAGGATTTGGTGGTGCTGTTCTCGAGGCTGCTGGTGGTGGAGTTGTTCCTCCGGTACGATTCGTTCGAGATCGAGGTCGGGACGTCGGCGTTAGGGTCCGCCGTCACCGTGACATCTCTCAAAAGAGCGAGCTTTTGAAATCCTCCCGACGGTTGATGATCATGATCATGGGTCTGTTGGGAAATTTTGGGTTGCTTTCAGGGGTAAAATTGGAAAACCAGGTTGATAAAAAAGTAGAATGTCAGGGTACATTTTGTGGATTTATTTCAGCGTCAATTTACGTTTGTTATGACGTCATAGTATATTTAGTTTTAGTATCTGTATAGGAAATAGTCGGCTGCGGGCCATGTAATCTTTTTTCTTTTTTCTTTTCCTTTTTCCTTTTTTTAACAGTGAATATAGAACTTTCGTTTTGAATGATCACGCGTTAAGCTTGTTTTACAGACTTTTCCATTGCCTTTCCATGGACAATAAAGTTTTTTAATCAATTCATTTTCTTGTCCTTGACTATAATCTGCAACGGGCTATGTTATCTTATTTTTTTTATTTACCGGTAAATATATAGTATTTTGGTAAGATCACTTTAAATCATAAAATGACTTCAAATAATATAATATACAAAAGCCTTATATTGTGAACTATTTAAACTAATTTGGCTAATAGATTTAGATGATTAGACTTAAGGCTTATTTTAGCAAGTCTTTTCTATTGTCTTTAAATGGACAATAAATACTAAAATTAATAAGTTTTAATTATTATAATATAAAATTTTTATATATTATAATATTAAAATTTTAATTTTAAGTTTTAATTTTATTTTCTATCGCTCCCGAAGTCTGTTCATAATTAATTGACTTTCTTGACTATAAGGGTCGGTGATTGTACGGTTTGGAGGAGATTCGATTATGAAGCTAGCGAGGTACTCTTTACAGTTTATACTATAATATTTGATTGCATGAGGGTGGAGGACGTGGGAAATGGGAACACTGTCACTGCCACGTCCTTTCCTTCCCAACGCAAGTAAATTATTGTAAAAAAAAAAAAAAAAAAAGGTCGCCAAAAGCCTCAATGGACGCCAAATAATAATAATAATAATAAAAGTTAATTATATAGTTATATATTTTAATTTTAATTTCTTTTTATTTATTTTTTTATTTTTAAAAACTACAAAAATTTCTTTAAAATTTAAAAAATTTTATTTCAATTTCATTCCTATCAATAAAAAAAACTTGACAAAACAACATGACTATCCTTAAATAGTTATGATAAATATTTTATATTTTAAAATATAAAAAATCCTAAACAAATTAAATTTCAAAAAAAGAAACTTAAGTCTTATGATTTTTTAAATTTTAAAAGATATATATTTTTAATTTTTTTTCAAAAAGATACATATATTTCATAAAAAAATAGATTTAGTCAAATGTATTTTTATCTTATTTTATGTTTTTTAAGTCGAAAGTCTGCAAGGGATAAATTGAAACAAACTTTTTAAATTTAAATGATACTTTTACAATTTTTAAAAATAGAAGAACAAATTGAAAAATAATAACAACTAGGAGATATAATTAAACGATTAACCCAAAAAAATAAATACATAAATAAAAGGACAACAGCAATAAAGAGATTCCTCAAAGCATTAATACCATTGCAATTTTATAGAGAGAGAAAAGATGTAAGATTTGTTTGACAACGCAGTTTACAAAATATGGTCCTTAATTGTTATTTTATAAAGTTTTAATATATTATAATATAGAGTAAAAATTAAACTGTTAATTTTAATTGTGTTGTGAAATACTCTCTTATTAGATTAACGTGGGATGCGTAACCTCAGATAAAATTGTTTCCCAAAGACAAAGTGTTGTTACAACGCTGATATAACTGTTCAATTTGAGTCTCTGTCTGCTAATTCTGCTTGGTGAATCTTTGAACCCGTTTGGTTCGAGTATTTAAGTAGAGTATCTAAATAAAAATTTAAATTTTTGTAAAAAAAATATTATAACAAAATAATTCAAACTTTGATTTAAATATTTAACCAAACATGTGGTTAAAATTTTGAGCCCTTTGACAAACTCATTTGTGTCAGATTGTCAGCGGATTAAGACCTCCTCTCACGTGGGCTTTCAATCCCTCAAACTTTTAAAACTTTTTTTTTTATTTTTTTTTTGCTTGGACTGAAATCCGTCACTTTATCTCGCAATGTTGTAGCGAATGAGTAATGCCCCTTTTATAATTTCTTGTCAAAAAAGTTTTAGCTGTGTTTTCCACGCAATCATCTGCACAAAAAACTCATCTTATCCACTCGCTGTTTCAATTAAATGGATGAAAATTGGCCACGCCAGCATGCCAAGAAGAAAAGTTGTAGCCTAAGTTAGCATCAAGGACGACACGGGCAATGTGAGATCACATTTCCAAATTTCAGACACAAGAACAACTTCAGTAATTTACTGTGGACCGATCCACATGCGTAGCAAGAGAAATCACTTTCTAAGTTTGACAAAACCCCAAAGTATGAAACTTTTGGTTTCTGTACGAAGATCACTATGCTACGGATACACAAAACGAGAAAAGAGTAAACAAGGACAGACAAGAGAATTCTCTGTTTACTAGCTTTAAGTTGAATGAATCTTAGAACTCAGGAAGGAACTGACAAAACAAACTTCCTTAACTTGTTAAGAAAAAGATTAAGGGGAAGCTAAGAAAACCTTATAAACTAATTATCTATGTCGACAACCGACACGAATTTCTCAACAGACCATTTGAAGAAGGCGAGCTATGCTCACTCAACCAAGCATCTTGCACAGAAATTGGTGAATGTTCTTTCAACACATCCTTTGAGTTAAAGCTATCACCTCCTATTTGCACCATGAGTATCTCTCTTCTCCCCAACTCGACCTTATGAAAATTCAGAGGTCTCTCGCTCACATTCGACGAAGAAGACGAAGAGCATACCTCAGATGAAGGTGTGCAAGTGTTGTCTTCCGAATTTCCCCATGATCTGCTCCTCCTAATTTGGTCCAACTCGGCTGCAACTTCTATCATCGAAGGCCTCATGTCCCTGTGAAAAGCAAGGCATCTGAATGCCAATTCCGCTACCTTATGAACCGAACAAAGTGTCCAAGGATCCCTATGCGGCTCAATCAATGGATCTATAATCTCATCTAGACATCCTTTTCCAATTCTGTCGGTAGCTAAAGCCGCCAAATTCACTTCATTTTGGGGTCGGGAAAAGTCGACAGCTTTAAGCCCTGTTATGATCTCCACAAGAACAACCCCAAAGCTATACACGTCGCTCTTGTCAGACAGGTGAAAGTTCTGATGGTATTGAGGATCAAGGTATCCAGGAGTACCTTGTGGGGCTGTTGAAATATGAGAAGTTTCAACCATTCCAAGCCTGGAAAGACCGAAATCCGCAACTTTGGACCTGAAATTATGATCCAAAAGAATGTTGCTTGACTTGATGTCTCTGTGGTATATGGGAGGTTTGATAGCAGAGTGCAGATATGCAATGGCTTGAGCTGTTTCAGTGGCTATAGTAAGGCGAATTAGCCACGAAAGTCCATCGCCTCTCTCTTTCTGTAAATGCTGACAAAGCGTTCCGTTTGGCATGAATTCATAGACGAGGATTTGTTCTCTGTAATCGATTGAACAGCCTAACAGACGGATGAGATTCGGATGGCTTATAGATGAGATGAGTTTGATCTCATTAACGACTTGCTCAATGCTGTCAGCGTCTCTGTATCTAATTCTTTTGATGGCAACCCATTCGTCGCAGTTCGTCAGTTTTCCTGCGTAGACAGTTCCATAGGCCCCGGTGCCTAGTCTGTATTTGTCCGAGAAGCCATTTGTGGCTTTTTCAATGTCTTTGTAGGAATAGATTGGAATGTTCAAGTTGCCTGTGGCTTCGGAAAGATGGCGCTTTGTGAGGTGTCTTGCTTTCCATTTCGAACGCCGCCGACAGCAACAGCACATTATTAGGACCAGACTGAACGTTAACGAAGCAGCAACAACAATGCCTGAAAAAGGAGAAGTTTACATTGTTATTGTAGAAGCATGTTCTGATACTACTGATTATTAATGAAGCAAAGTCCTTGTGAGAATGATATTGCTGAATTCAAACAAGATCTACACAATGGGCAGAAGTGTAACTCCAATAAAAGAGTTAAAGATCCTAAATGTCAGTTTTTGGAAGAGTTACCTCCAACTAACATGACGACTCTAGTTGGTCCTCCGCACTTGCCAGACATGTATCTTGCTGGATTGCACTTTGAAAAAGCTGTTCATACAATCAACGACACACGATATATCTGTAAGGTACTTGAAAAAATATTCAGAATGCCAGATAAATTGATCAATAAATGAGTCATCAGGACATCTATACAAATAGGAAACAACTAGTTGCAAGGTTGTGGAATATTTCTTGTAGTGATTCATCATTGGAGTAATAAGTTGTTTCTATTTTTAGTGATGTTTTGTCTCTAGGACGATGCCTCAACGCACGGAGTGTAATGTAATACAAAATAAGCGTGCGTTTACCAAATAAAAGAAAATAACATTGTTATCAATGTTTAAAAAAAATGTATTTCTCAATGTATACCATGTGAAGTAGTAAATAAATAATAAATAATATATGTTATAGCAATTAAGAATGTATCTTATACTCTTCACACCCCTTGAACGCTTGAACATGTAACGGGTGACAACACACCCAAACCACCCAAGTAAAAAACCATAATCAAAACTATGATCTTGTGGGATGTGGCACCAAGTAAAAAAGATCCATAATCAGATAATAAAAAGAAGACAGGACACTACCACCAACAACGTAAACTTAGTTTGGATTGGATATTGGTAAAGAAAATTAGAAAACAAGGAGTCTTGCAATTGGATGTTAAAAGAGCCAAACCAAATTAGAAAAAAAAAAAAAAAAAAAAAAAAAGACATGACTTTCAATTCTAAATCTTAAAATTTGAGTTTTATTCCTAACTCTGTTTCTAATCGTGATCTGATAAGTTTCTTTTGCTTTTCTCTTTTGGTTCACAGGAGCCCTTTGTACTCCTTTTTTTTTTTCCCCCTTCTTTATATGTTTTATATTGGTCTAGCATTTTTTGTCTTTAATGGAAATTATGAAATTTAAAAAAGGAATAATGCAAAATAAATAAATAAATAAAATCGGTGTAATTCAATTACACTCTTATAGGCATGCCATATGGTGTAATTGTTATCTTTTTTATTGAAGTAATTGGACTATAATTTTGATGAGTGCATGCATATAATTTTTTAAAACAATTCATATACTAAGAAATAAGAAAATAAAAAAATTCTCTCCGGACCTCAGCTCCCTCTGCCACTAACTATATATTATGTGCGTCCAAAAATTGCAAGTGCATGTGACACCCATTATTTTCTTAACAGGTAATATGGTAATTAAATTAATTATTAGTGTGCTAACTAAAATCTATTTCATCCTATTTATTTCTACCTATTTTAAAATTTTCTAAAATTTTTTTATATCTATTTAGTAAATTTACCGAAACGCTCTTGAAACATCAAATTAATTACTAAAATGCCATTTGGTATTATATGAACTAAAGTCTCCGAAGGAGACATAATGCACTTAATACTTCACCTACTTGTCTCCTACTTCCCATTATTTTCCTTCAATCGGGCCCACCAACAAAGAAAACTATACATTCATTTTCTTTTCTCCGTGCAACACTTATCTTTCCCTTCCTCCTTGAAATGTCTTCTTCTCATTCTCTTCTTCTTTTTTCTTCTGCTATCTAAGCTTGAGAAACCCAACTCCATGTCGTTCAAAAGTCTCCATGCTAAAGTTGAATTTGAGCTTTAATCCCTTGAATTGATGACTTAAAGTTTTCAATGAGATTTTAAAGTAAGATTTTAGAAAATTAATCTAGTTTTATCTACTATCTTTACTTTGAATTTGCTCATTTATTTTGTTGCACAAATTAGATTTCATGGTTTTGAATGATAAAGTTTGATATAAGCATGTTTTCACTCTTATTTGTAAGAAAGGCTAGATATGTGGTTTGATGATGATTTTGGTATAAAACTCATGAAAATATATTTATTGTGATTATATAATGCAAGCTGCATATTTTGGAATGGTTTTAAGATTTTGAACAAGGATAATATGTTTTGGGTTAAAGAAAATTTTGACATTCCATAAACTTTGTAATACCTCTATGGGCAGTGGCTATTTCTTGAAATTCTAGGATTAAATTAAATGAATTTTATAAATTTGTTTGCATATTTAAAAAAAGTAGACATCCTAAAATTTCTAACGAGCCATCATAAGCCTAAATCAGAGTTGTATTTTATTTTCTATAAATTTTTTAATTTTTGGATTGGAAACTAGTAAACCTGCCAATTTGTCGTGGTATACCAGCTGCTAACCTGAACCAAGAACACATCTTTGCTCACCACCTAATTCCTTAATGTCTTGCAACCTTTTCAATATTATCCTAAGTGATTGATGAATCTTATTAGGGACTAAAACATATAGATTACTTGTATACATTTTATATTGTGTAAAGATAAAAATTGTTTACTGTGGTATTCAAAAGAGATTTACATAAAAGTTTTATTGGCACACTAGTAAGATAGATTTACACATGATTTATATATAAATGTGATTGTATGTTGTGCTTTAGTTTTAATTGTCCTTATGCACGCCTTAGGATCAAGGGAGTGTGGAGCTAACGTTAATTGATTCCGGGATTATAAGATTGTTGATAAGCTTGGAAGGTAGGGATTCTATTACTCATCTTTTGTGAAGTTTTTATGAATTAAAATTGATTGTTTTACCGCAAGATATATATATCTATGTTGAACTGCTATTATATGAGTATCACATATGAAACTATAACATGGACTCGTCTTGTATTGTATGACGAGGAATATAATGAATTGGCACATGTTATAATTTGATAAGCATGATTAGGAGAACTGACTCTATAAATAATGATTGAATATATAGAAATAGTGAGACGTGAAGAGGGCGATGGTTACATCCTTGGGCACGAATACCCTAAAAGGTAAAATAGGGGAAGGTGATGAAGCTTCCTTGGGTTGAAAGTCCTAGAACACACTGTATAGGAATCGACTTGGTGAGGACTCGGGGCTTGATGTCCCCTCACCGGAACACCCTTGAAATGCTTAGAGGGTGATCAAGCGCGCCCATTTGGGTTTCGATGAGTTGAGTGATACTCTATTGAACGTGGATACCTAGGAATAATGATAAACTGTAATATTTGTATATATGTATATGTATGAAACTCGGTAATGATTAACTATAGTATCCACGGAATATGATTATAATAAATCTCATAATCTGGATAATGATGAGTATTAACTAACCATGCAGGTTTTAATGTGGTAATGATAAAAACCTAAAGGTAAGTAATGGTTTTCCTTACTGAGCATATTATTGCTTATTCCCTTATATTTTTATCTTTTCAGGACTCACTAAGTGTGAGGTGGCTATGAGAAAAATAGTTGAGGAAACTATGTAGCTATATTACATTGGGACTGCTTCAATTGTTAAGAATGTTCTTCATGATAATGTAAGCATCAATTGTTATTTTCTGTGACTGTATTAAAATGCGTTGAGGGTTAAAATGATGATGACGACAATTTATATTATTAAATTTAAGGTGCTACATTAAACTATGGTTTAATTGTCGTTTATATTTTTATTTTTGATTTGAGAGTTTTCATTTAAGCCCCGAACAACTTTATTTTTAACGATTTTACTTTTATTTCTGATTTTTATTTTAATGCATTAAAAACTGTTAACCCCCATATAGGTGTGTTAGAATGCAATTCAGTAAAAATAAATAAATAAAAATAAAAAGGCGATAAAAAAGAAATGGCTTCAAAACACAACATAACAGAGGAAAATTCTTTAGTGGAGTATAAAAAATATCATAGAGAACACAATTTTTAATCATCATATCATATTAGATTATAATATTATTTTTTCTTTAACCACATATAATTTTAAGGTTAAAAATTGTTGGGAATCTAGTATAAAGACTTGAAATACGTTATTGAAATACGTTTTCCTTAAAGCGTTATTTGCCTCCTCTCGATTGATATTGCTTACTGAAATCACTCTGCAAACTGGTTCTAAGATATGACAAGCCTATGAATATATTTCTGTACTAAGCAATGATGAAGAAACACAGAGAATGTCTAAACACTTTTCTGAGAGAAGGAAATAACGTAAAAAAGAGTAATTTATAACTCAGATCATGTTTTTTAATTTATAATTAAAAGACAAGCATTGATTACACCATTTTAGAAGCAACTGTTTAGAGAGATTATAACCTTTTTGATCAATTAATTCATATTTCACTCTGAAAAAGGTGACAACCTTTCAAAATAAATCTGAATTATTTTAAATTAATTAATTAAATTTGAAAATAAAATAAAAGCTAAATCCAAATAAAATATTACTTTTTTACAGGTGTTGCCTGTGCCTACGAGGCCAAGTGCACCCCTACAATCATATTGTCTATGTCATGTGAGCTTTTAGCGAAGTTTGAGTGTACAAGTCATCAAATCTTTTAAAATGATAGAAACTTATAAAATCTTACAAGCTTTTATAAATTTATTATGTGAGACTATAAGTTGTCTCAACACTTTACGACAATTCTAACAAAAATTTATAGTGACGTGAAGTTCTTCTAATAATAACTTTGTTTTAGTCGAGTATGGATTTTCTTCCTTCCCTCACGTGTGTCCATTGACACTTGTTCTAGTTAAATACCTGTACAATTACTTGAAGTTTGACCAGCAACAGCTGGTGATTTATAGTTTTACCTGAACTCCCACAAATATAACTTCGATTGTGCGACCCTCAAAATTTAATGAACTTGCTGAACAATCACATATTATATCTAGGGCTAGTAATTTATGTTTGCATGTCATGTTTAGACTAATATAATATGATTAGCCTGAATATAAATACGATACTATTAATAAATGTGTTAGAAACTCTAACACAAACATAGACATGAACTGCATGTGACACGCTTAACAGGACATGACACGATTAACATTATTATTAAATAGGTTATGATAGGTTGACGTGATAAAAACACGTATATGATCCATTTATTGTCTAATTAACTGAAAATTTTAAAAAATTAACACAAACACAAAATATCTAAACTGAACTACAATTAGCCCTAAGATTAATAGTGGAATTGGGTGTTATAAATTTTCATATTTAAAATTTAAATATTTTTATATTTTAGTTTATGTGTTATGAACGGACCTAATTGTATTGTATCATGTGGTGTTAACACCTTTTGGACTGTTTAATTAAACGTATTAAATCTGTTGGTCCAAGGGTGAAATCATCACTATTCTTGTACTGGGCAGAGTACTCACACCTGTTTCTTTTGCATGCGGGACAAAAAAGAAGAAGAAAGAAAGAAAAAGTTATTAAGTCGTCCGAAAAATAATTAAAAGTGAGAGGAAAAAAGCTAACAATTGTTTTTTCTTTCTTTTCTGGAGAGGCCACTTGTGTTAAAAATGATTAGTCAGACATGACCTTAAAATGATAAACGGACCCGCAAATGATGTTCTGAGAGACTGTTGCTCAATTTCCGGGGACCACACGGGCCACTTCAATCTCCCCAAAACACTGTAGATCAGTGGGTATATTTGTTTAATGAAAATGGTTCTTGGACATGTTAAGATTCTTCTGGACTTTTGTTTCTTCTCACGCGTGTTCGTTTCTTTACCTAATATATCATATTAGGATTGTTATCGTGACTATTTGAAACACATTCTTGGATACCCTTCTTACATGAATAATAAGACAAATCCAGTTGGTGGGATTCACACTAGTGTCTTCAGCTATGTTTTAATACATCGGTGACTTTTGACTTTCCAATCCCCAAACACTCAGCCTATGAATTAATTACCCTAATGAGCCTATCCAAAATATGTGAGTACGCAGAACATTTACGTCAGTGGGTTGCACTTCTAGGGCCCTAGTAGTAGTCTATCGCCGTTAATAAGCATCAGTAAGCACGAAAACGTGAAAGTCAATATTATGCCTGATCCAATTTGGTCTCATTCAGTTCAAAGGGTCCAACATAAATTTAAATTTTTAGAAGAAAAAACACAAGAATAAAAAGTATAAATTATGATTGAACTTATTAAATTAGCGGGACTTAAATCATTCGTTTAATTTTATGTTTAAAATAATATTTAACTAACTATATCATCTCATATTATTATTTAAAATTTTAAAATATTCTCAATGAACATTTTTACGCTCGTTTATTATTGAATGATGTGGCACAAGAAGTTGATAACAGGCCCTGAATTCATCCACTGGACAAGTGTGGCCTTAATTTTGGGGAAATAATTATGTACTCTAAATAAATTAATCGAACCTAACTAACTATTAATCAATCAATAATTAAAATAACTCCGGCAACCAAAGGGGGAAAAAAAAATCAAACTAACCTTTCCGGCAACCGAAACCGGCCGTGTATCCGTCCCCTTCAAAGCCTTCCTTGCAGTTACAACGATATCCCTTTTTGCCGTTGGGCGACACAAGGTTTGTACAATTGGCATTCACATCACACTGGCAACTTCTTCCCTCCAGCCACCAGCCCAGCTCCACAACCTCGACCGCCAAAGAAACCGGCGTTTCCGATGCGTTGAGCGACTCCGCCGATATAGACGACAACAAGTAATCGCACTTACTCTCCTTCATCAGCCTATTATAATTGATAAAAGCGCTGATGTTTCCCTCGGAGTAGCAGCTGATGGTGGCGTTGGAGTCGCTGCAGCTGGGGGAGGAGAAGTGTGTTTGCACAAGAATCGAGGGGATTTCACAGGGAGACGCCGTTCCGGTGCAGTTCTCGAGCAGAATCGCGTTTCGGGACGTCGGGGCGTAGTTTGGGCCGAAGAGCTGGCCCACGGTTCTCAGCGACCGGTTGCATCTGCGCTGGATGCTGACTTTAATGCTGTCGCCCGTTACAATCTCGACTGGAAACTCGCCGACGGCAGCTTTTCCGGTGGTGTTGCAGTTGAGCTTGATTTCGCAGCCGTCGGAGAACCCGAACGGATAAGGTAAGGTCAAGCTGTCGGAGCCATATTTGGAGTTACGGCATGTTCGGTCGCAGAAACTACGGGAGGAATGATTTTGGGCTTCAATCTTCCATGGAATTATCGCAAAGAACAACGTTATCACCAAGAGGAGGAGATTTGGTTTGTGTCTAAACATGGATTAGAGTTTGAAGGAACCAATTTTTTTTTTCTTTTTCTAGAATGGGTAGAGATAATATAAATATACGAAATTTGCGTGTGGTTTTAAGCAGTCGACGGAGAGACAACTGTTTACATTTAGATTCGCCTTTGAAAAAGGGCAAAGAAAAAATTGGTAGGGAAGATCAGGAAGTTTCTTGCTTTCAAGTCTTGATCAAGTGACCTACATCAGCTCCCTTGTTTTCATACTTGCTAGGGTAGTTTATTGACAAATTAACGTTACTTCAACCATTTTTTTGGCTAAAAAGGGACAAGGCGTACTTTTTGAGTGGTAATTTGGTTTCACCGTAGCACACAGATAATTCCCACCGGAGGGAAAAGTTAATAAAGATGTCCCTCTCCCCGACCAAAGGATCACGAGGCAAACGTGGGTCAGGATCCGACGTGTTTACCATCCATTGGATGTTTATAACGACGACCATAGTCCTTTTGCACAGGCTTCCCTACAAATGTATGGATTTCATCAAAGTTTTTGTTTTTTAGGTAAAAATTCTTTGTAGTTGGTCTAGTCGTTAAGTTGTGTTCACACGACCGTATATATTTTCAAGTAAGAAAGAAAGATAGATGACCAAGTGAAAGCGATTACGTACGTTAGAGTCAAATTCACAATTCTGTCAAGTTTGAACCCAGATTATGGTTTTCTACTGTGGAAATCTGGTACGAATACTTGCAGTAAAAACGTCCGCCTCACTGCTCATACCGCGCAAGCGGAGTTTTAAGTAAGATTTAGATGTAACCCTTCAAAACGATGAAGCCTTATAAAGTTTTACAAGCGTCTATGGATTTCTCATGCGAGACTATAGGTTGTCTCGATATTTTACATTCAAATTTGAGCAATTCGAACTGTTTGAATTACGTAATACTTGCATGACTTATTTTTTGGTAAAAGACCTTTTAAGTATACATTATTAGGGTGTTTAGAAAATTAATTCTGTAAACAGTATAAAACTTTCACATGCTACAATAAAAAAGCTATAATATAAGAGCTTTTATATATTATAATTTTTAAACTTAAACTAAACTGATGATTTAAACTACTCTTTTAAATACCCTACAGAAATGAGTAAAAAAGGACCGAGGATGGCTTGATAAAATACACGTTTGCTAAAAGTGAAAAGCACAACCAAAGAGAGCATCTAATTAAATTAAGTGACATGAATTATTCACAGAAAATTGCATTTAAATGGGACCGGACTTCTCTAACTTATTTCTCTGTCTCTAATTTTTTTCCCCTAACATCTGATAATATAGCATGCTCACTCGTTTAGCCTTTGTTTTATAAAGTCACGGAAGGGACAACAAAGTCAACGAATTGAATCATAATATGATCTATCTCTAAATTTCATTTCCTATTTTTTAATATTTTCGCTTAGATAATCATCGTCAATTATTGGAGTTATTCTTGGGTAGTTGTGGAGGTGGGTCCTTCCCACCTCTCTTTTTTATAAGCGTGGGTCCTTTTTAGAGCAATACATGACAAATTTCCTGTGGTCAATATTCAAAGAATGGCAGTAGACCGTCACATACGGGAATATTGTGTCATTTAATGGGGCGATTTTTATATTTATTTTTCATAGAAATAGAGCGAGGGTGTTTGTACTTTTTACCCACCCCAGCTCAGTGTCGTGACTGTTTTGCTAACTTCTTTCGACAAAGACGTGTTTTGGTAATTTTTTGTTAGTATGTTTAATGTGTAGTAATTAATAGAAATTATATTTTAAAAAAATAATTATAAAAAATATGATTCTCAAGAATCAAAGTTATTACGTTTGGTTGCACATAAAATTTTTTTATTAAATTTTTAAGAGTAATATAGTATTATGTTTGGTTGTACATAAAAATCTTGTATAATTGACAAAATTATTCATAGTATTAACATTAAATTTATCAATATAATATATTAGTACTAATATTAAATAAAAATAATAAAAATAATAAAATAATATTATTTATAATTTAACATTAATATTCCTATGAATATTATTATTAAATAATTATTATTTTATATTAATATAATACTTTCTTTATATTATATAAAAATATTAATTTATAATAATCATAGAATTATTATTTAACAATATATTAATATTAAAATATTGTATATAATATAAAATATATTGATGTGAATGTAAATAATAATAAAAATATAATTCTTAATAATATATTAGTATTTATATTAATATTAATATATATTGTTATAGAAAATATTAAACATATTTAACTATATTTTATATTTATAATTATTATAATAGTATTTATATAGTTTAATATTGATATTACTATGAATATTAATATTAATATAAATATTATACTATTCATATTGATGTTATATTATTATGTTTTTATTATTAATGTTATTATTATTCTTATTATTAAATTATAATTTTATATTGATATAATATTTATATCTATATCATATATTAATATTAATTTATAATAATAGTACAAAATTATTTTATTTTATTATTATAGTATTTATATATATTATATTTAGATATTGTATATGTAATATATTATATATGTTTATTATTATTGTTAATGTTATTATTATCATTATTATCAAATTATTATTTTATATGGATATAATTTTTATATTTATATTGTATAGAAATATTAATTTATAATAATAATTTAATAATAATATAATTATTATCATCATCTTCATGGGAAAAAAAGATAAGATTTCCCTAGTTTTAAGATTCCCAGGAATATGAATATAACCGTATTAGGTGGGCTTCATATTACCCCAAAACGAGGTAATCGGAATCCTATGGGAATGAGTTTCTCAAGAATCCAAAACTCAGATTACTGCATACCAAACATGAGAATCTGTAAAATTCTTATTCCCACCTTAGAATTATTGCATACCAAGCACCCCCTTTTATGTATAATTCTCCATAATCTCTTTGACAGTTATTAATTCGGGTTTTAATTTGTGCATTTAGTCCCTAATAATGGTTATAATAATCGCAGTAATTTCCATATAAAAGCCCCTAATTGCATTCTGAACCTACAAATTAATAATTTTAAATCTTTTATTACGTACATTAAAATTCTAGTGGTTTTCATTATTTGATTAGTTTCATTTTCTTTCATTCAACAATTTTGCAGATACCACGGGCATAACAACAGGAACCAATGATGATTTTGCTCTGCCATGACTTGAACCTCAGTTTTTACAGACACATGGAGAGAAGGCAGCTTATCCATATGCATTTCTGTTTCCTTCCTCATTATCTAGTGTGGAACAGAAAAGGAAAAATGTTATCCTGCATGTTCTAAAAATTAAAGTTCGTAATCACTTCGCAATATGGTTAAGAACCAAAAAAAAAAGATAAAAAATGAACTTTATCCTATTCAAAACAATTTGTTAATATTTTCAAAAAAGAAAAAGAAAATAAATATTTGGTATTTAGCAGCCATATATATATGCACCTCTTTTTTTTTTTTTTTTAAGAGGAGAAGATTAAAGACGACAATTTCATTCAACTAAAAATTTTATCTTAAAAATTAATTTCATTCAACCTAGTTAAAAGGTGTTGAATGTCTCTCTACTCAATTACTTACATATTTCTCCGCTATGTATTTGAAAAGTTTCAACTAAAAATGGATAAACCTTATACATATAATTATAAGTCTAACTATAATTTCTCTTAAAAATTATAGATCTTATAAAACTAGCGAAATCCATAGAACTAAACAACTATTAATTATATACATAAACGAATTTCTTTTTCTTTTCTTTTGTTTTGTCATAGTCACTTGTGCTTGTCAAATTGCAATATCAGAGCAGACTAAAAAATTCTGACTTTTTGTGACCAACTTTTTTGTGACTAAAAAAATTTGGTCACAAAAAGCAGTTTTCTGTGAAAAAATTTTGGTCACTAAAATGTAAAAAAATAGCAATGCTTTCGGTAACCAAATCTGGTCACCAAAACATATTTATCAACGACCAGAAAATTTTTCGTCACCAAAAACTTAGCGGGAAACTAAAATTTATTGGTGCCAAGTGTATTTGGTGACCAATTAAATTTGGTTGTGGATAGTGGACTTTCTGTGATTAAATTTTGGTCACAGAAAAATGTTTTCTGCGACCAAAACTTATTTGGTTATTGAAAGATGGTGTGAAAAAAATTTCAACCTGCACCAAGGATTTCAACAATTCATGGTCAAATACTTGGATGCGAATTCCTATGTTTTGTGACCAAAATGTTACTTTTATTTAGTCACAAATTGTATTTTTTTTTTGTATTTATACTTTTTTAGCTTATGCTAATCTTAAATTTTTAAATTTTCTTTTTTAATTTATTTCAAAAATTTAGAACTTGCTATTTTATGAGTAATTTAAGTGTGTAATGTCACATAAAAATATTTATTTCAACATAAAATAATTTGTTTGAATTATTTTTAAAAAAGAAAGATCTGTGACCAAAAACACAATTTGGTTACAGAAGATCCTGTTTCGTGACCAAATTTTGGTCGTTGAAAGATGCTTTCAACAATCAAATCTATTATTTGGTCTCAGAAAACTATATTTGGTGACCAAATCTACATTTTGACCACGAAATATTTTTATTGTTTAAAACCTTGGTTTTGTTTTTTTTTTTTTTTTTGCTAATTTTTCTCATCATTGACTTAATAAATTAGAAAACATCCTTTAAGAGCACAAATTATAATTTTGATGTTATTTTGTAGTAAAATTAAAAGTTTTAAACAAACACGTTGTTGTGTCAAACTAATTAATAAGTAAGCTCATAATATAAAATGATTAGAATAGTAATTGTATGAATCAATGGTTGTAATTCATTTCAAAAACTTAGAACTTGCTATTTTATGAGTAATACAAGTGTGTAACATCACATGAAAAAATTTGTTTCAACGTAAAAATAGAATTAAGTATGTTGGTCATAAAAGATGCTCATTTTGATCACTCGCGACCAAATTTATTATTTGATCATAGAAAACTATATTTGGTGACTAAATCTATGTTTTTTTTAGCTGATTTTTATCTTTTTTTATATTTCATTGATTGAATAAATTGAAAAACATCTTTTAAGAGCACAAACTATAATTTTGATGTGATTTTGTGGTAAAATAAAAAAATTTAAGCAAAAATATTATTGTGTCAAATTAATTAGAATGGTAAATTTATGCAATCGATGATTTTATTTTATTTCAAAAATTAAGAAGTTATTATTTTATAAGTAATTTAAATGTGTGATATCATATGAGAATATTTATTTCAACATAAAAGTATTAATGTTTTTTTTTTTTAAGAACACGATCTGTGACCACAAAAGAATTTGACCGCAATATATGCTCTTTCGTGACCAAATTTTGGTCATTGACAGCCGTTACTCGCGACCAAAGGCTTTATTTGGTCGCAAAAAATCATAAAATATATTTTATTTTTTAAACTCTCATTTTTTACGCTACATTCGGCGATCAGTTTTTTGGTCAACGAAAATCAAAATTCTTTTCTCCACGCAATGTTACAAAATATAATTGCAAGAGACAACAAGCAAAGCTAATGATGTCATGCATTGCTGAAATTGTGTAATCTTTAGTAGGATTTTTCAAGGGTCAAATTAGCAGGCCATACTTGAAAAAGACTCACTTTAAATATATAGGGAATCTAGAATCAAGTAGAATTCCAATTAATCGAAATAATTAGTTAGAATTTGTGATTGCTTGTATAAATAAAAAAAGGAAGATATAATTGGAGCAGTGAATACAATGTAGTTACTGGGGAATTCATCCCATCAGATAAAATAGACCATTATATCAGTCCAGACAAAATAGGAACTCTATCTGCTGCAACGTAAATTATTGTAATACGAGCTATAGGATTACTAAGTGATGCTGTTTTAACATGTATTTTCTTTATTTGCTTTTTTTCTTTGTACTTAGCAAAATCTACCTAGGGATTCTATATATTTTAACTATTTTGACATTTCAACTTGGTGTTTAGTATAGTAGTTAGAACTGTGGCATATAAGAGTTCTATACTGTAGCAACTTTTTTTTTTCCTTTTTACTGTAACATATGAGAGTTTTACACTGTTCTTAATTAAAAAGTTAGTTAAAACTACTCTTACCAAATAGGCTTTAATGATGATTAATTAGGTTAAATTTTACTATTCCAAGTTTTTAGTTTTCCTTATTTGCCTTTTTTTTTTGTTTCTCCCCACGATTTTGTGGTGGAGAAGCATGTGACAAGCACAGCGCTCCGAGCAATAATTTATCATCATTGTGTTTTGAAACTTCTTCAACACACTTGAATTCCATTTAATAAAAATGCACTGCTAAATTTACCCAAAAAAAAAAAAATGCACTACTAAACGGAATCACTAATCAAGATAAGTTACCAAATGGTCCATGGCTTATTGGCTCCACTTATAATATCTTATCTTAATCAAGCCCGCACCCTCAAAAGGGCTAATTATATATGCAAGAGATTCTTGAACTGAATTGATTATAAGTCCGTTAACAGCAGCACAAGCAAAGTTGACTCGTGAAAGCATAACTTATAACTAATCCTGTAATTTCATTGGCAAAAAGCTTCCACCATTTTTTTTTTCTTGCTTCAAGAGAATCAAACAATATTTAAAAAAAAAGAGCAAGAAAAGCCAGGGATAAGAAATGATTCTTCGTTCAGAACTCTTATCGAGACGAATATTTAGAAGGCAATCAAAATAAAGATGACTCAGCATCATGTCTTAATTGCTTGAATATTGCAATAGTGGATAACTATGAAGTTCTCTCATGTATTTATCTGCTCAATAAAGATTTCTATGTGTCTCTATTAGTGAGACGGGCAACAAAAAAATTTCTTTCCATTTTGTTGGTGGTGGATTTTAGTGTTTCTTTGTTGCGTTCCTTCTTTGTTACATATGCTTTAACAATTATTAAGCAAGTTCACTATTTTTTAGTTAAGAAGATTATAGGGGGCGTGCCCCCTTCTCAACTTTTTAGTTTTGTTTGATGCTTGTAAAATTCAATATAGAGTTATTTTCACAAATAGTCCTTGAAGTTTACACTCAGTCCCTGTTTAGTCCTCAATGTTTAAAAAGCTTCATTTTAATCTTTAATTTTTTACTTTATTTCAGTTTTCGTCCCTCAAATAAAGTAATAAATTAAGGAACAAGATAAAATTTTTACTTCAAAGACTAAACCTAAATTGATGATAAACCTCGAAAATTATTTGTGAAATTAACCCTTTATAAAGAGGAGTTCATATAGTGTTAAAGAGATTATGTAAATCTTTATCCTTATATAAGAACATTCCTTACTCTTTTTTTTTAATTATAGTTCCACATGTGCTGCCCCTTCCTCCCATGAGGCTGAACTTTGTGCTACGTTTTAATGTAACCAGTAAAATTAAGTTATATGTTTAAAAATTCCAATCAAAATAAAAAAAAAAAAACTCTTGGAAATAAAATACAACAACTTTCAAAATATCACAATTAAGGCATGATAACAATTATAACGATTTTCCACGTTTAATGTACTAACAAAATTACGTAATAAAAACAAATGTCTTAAATCTTTTTCTGTCTCGATTGTTTGGGCCTATCAGCGCATACAGCTCTGGCAGGGCGCACATTTTCTTTTGTCATAGCCCAAATAGCTATGTTTGAATTATCACATCCCAACTTCCATAGTTTTAAGAATTAATTTCCAACCCAAAAAAATCTGCTCTTTCCACTGGAGAAGACAGTTCTTACACAAACACAGCACGATAATTACTTTACAAGGCCATGTTAAAGTACAAAGTCCAATATTAGTTGGTTGCATCTAAATTTTTTAAGTTAAAGATGGTATGTTTTTATATGCAATAATAAAAACAAAAAAATTATTATAATATAAAATACTATAATATTTATAGTTGTAACGTCGAATTAAACGGTTAAACGGTTACAGGACGTTAACAGGAGGAGCAAAGCTAGCTACAGTAGTGGTCACTTTCAAGTACATGGTTACAAATAACAATATTAATTAAAGAGCGGCAAAGGCATCGTCCATCCACCTCTTCTGCGGAAGCGAGGCCTCCTTATCGCTACTCTTATTTGATTTGTTGGGCAATCCGATGAGGCCTTGAAAAGCCGCTCTCAATTTGTTGGCTCTCTTGCGTTGCCGAATCCGCTGCAGAACCACTTCCTTGTCCAAGGCTTGGGACGAGTGAGCTGGTTTCAGGTACAAACGGCTCGTCACACTCACTGCAGCCTTCTGATCATGAGTAGTAGTCTCTAATTGCTCATCTTGATCTTCATCTTCGTTACCCAGATAGTTGTTGTTTTGGGTTTTTGACACTACCACTTTTGAAGACATCTTTATTTTTCTACCACTCACAAGACTAAAAATATGATTTTGGTTTGTTTTGAGGATTGAACTTTTGAAGTTTGGCAGGGGTTTGGGGTTTCGGGGATATTTATAGGAAGAGTGAGAGGATTGTGTTTATTTTCTATTTGTTGGTTTATGAAGTGTAAAACAAGAGAAAGCGTAAAGGCGAGCATTTGGGGCAGTGGCTGAGAGATTCGAGGCGCTATTGGAGAATGCGGAATCCGACAGGACAACTGATGGTTTCAGAGAAAGTCGGTTTCAGTCTATTTATTTTGAATGTATTATTTTTTATTTATGGTATCGTGTCACGTGTGGCCTTACGGGGCCTTTTCAGGTGAGGTCAGCCCAATTAAGTTTTGTTGGGCCAGAACAAAAGACTAGGGCCTGAGTCAAGGAGCACGAAAGCCCATTATTTAGTTTTAGGTGTTTAGACATGATGATTGCCTTAAATAGCATGAAAGATTTATTTTGTGCAAAAGAAGCATCATAAAAAAGTGACAAGAATTTAGGATGTACTGTTAAAAAACAATTTTACACTTTCAACGAACTATTAAGAGGGTGTTTGAAAGGGTGGTAGGAACTGTTGGTTAGAACCACTTTTATTGTAGCATATAAGAGCGTTATACCGTAGTAATTTTTTTTATTGTTATTGTAGTATGTGAGAGCTTTATACTGTTTATAATTGAAAAAGTGGTTCCCATCACTTTTGTCAACAAGGGGTAAATAATGTTTTCTCTTACATGTTATAGTATTTTTAGTTCTAATTTGTGGTTTTAACTATTTTCCTCGTATCCTTTTTTTTTTTTTGATAAACTATTTTAAGATGGTGCGATATTTGTTATTAGTCATCGAGAGATCAAATCATGCCAACAAACTTCTGCGAAGCCAAATTTAATCCAGTTTAAGACTGTCTTCTTAACAAGCCGTCATGTACAAGTTTAAGCACTATGACTTCGTCAACTAGTTGAGTTATCTCTTCTTTTTTTAAATCCTAATTTACTGAACAATACTTTGAACATGCGTATAGTTAAAGAAAATGAAGCAGCCATTAACGCGCTTAACTTCTATTCAAAGTGACGGGTGGAAAACACAGATTTTAGCATGCATATTTGGCATTTTGATATTGATTAAACAAAAAACAGAAAGAAACTTCTGGAATTCAGAAAATGATGTGCAACCATTAAAGATTAGGACAAAAACTAAAAATTTCTTCCAAATTAGTCTTCCCAATGAAGCTCCCTAATTTAGCTTGTCCATTTGTCTCAACCTGATTTGATGATTACATATTAATAATCATCATCTATCAATTAGACTTGTTGAATTAAGTTCCCCATAATTATCTCATCGGCTCAATCCATCCAATATTTGTAAAACATCTAATATTGATTAACATAGACTAGCTACACTTATTTCAACAACCATTTACTGTTCTATTCAACGCACATACATCTGTAATATAAGATATATTTAATGGCTAACGTTATCTAATTGTACTTTATTTACTTTATTGGCTTAGAATATTACAACTTAAAAACAAAATCGAAGGGCCTTGACAATAATAATTAACATTTATGTCCTCACTTCAAAAATAGGTAAAAATCTGTTGGTAATTAAGCGGATAGTTAATGATCAATAAGCTACTTGGTATTTTTTATTATTATTATTTTTTTATTTTTTATTGTGTCCATATTTGTTGTCCCATTGTGGTTGTCCCATTTGCGGTCTCTTAAATAAGAAACTTGCCTCGTCAATAAAACAATCTAAACTTATTCCCCTCCATAGAACTTGTTAACGACAAGCATAATTCATCTCCTAAGAAGACATAAAAGTGGGTCGTCTTCTTCATTCCGTCCAAAACAATTCCATTTCTTCCGTAAAGTTTTACCCATCAAATAAACTGAAAAAGGGAAAAAGAAGAAAGAAATTGTTCATAAGAATTCTCATTTTCTTTTTTGAACTAATTACCGCGACGGTTATAGTACTATCTTAAGAAAGAAACTAAAATGAGAATAAAAAAGGGGCCATAGTCTTACCCAAAAAAATAAGATGAATTTTGTTATCATCCTCTTCACTGATGCTAGTGTTTGTTATTAAAAAAAAAAAAAGATAAAAAAATAAATGACGTGTGATTAACAATTAAGTCATATTCATAGTAAGATCTGTAAAACTTGTTCTCACTCATCAATAGAAGAGGATTAATAGATGTTGTTAACAATAACATAGATGGCTCATCTCATGTGTAAAAAGTTGATGCGTTGTCAATATTTAATTGAAGAGACAACAATAAAGACAACCAAAATGAGGATAATGTAAAGCAAGTATATTCGCGACCTTCCCTATACAATTATCATAGAATCAAGAAGAAGTCAATTAGCAGTAAATGTTCCATGTGTACGTGTGTGTATAATTCAAAGTTCTTCCAAAAGAAAAAAAAAATTAAGATCAGGAGAATATACAGCTTGATATGAAACAAAAAAATATGCTATCAATAAAGTGTCAGATCGTGTCATATCTTTCAAAAATTTGTTTTCTTTGGTACATTTTTATTTGATGTTCTTTTGATTAGATTTAACATGCCCAAAAATTTACCGTATATCGATAAGTACATAAACCAAATGCAAAAGTCGAAATGGATGTTTGTTCATTACGGTGAAGTTCACCAACCAACATCTGCAGCTGTCGATAACAAACTGATGTGTTCATTTATGTTTTATCAACCTAATAACTCGTATCATATTATTGTTTTTCGCCAAGTAAGATTAGGAAATGGACATGTGGATTAGTATTTTTTTATTTTCTTCCAAAAATTATTTCCCATAACATAAACTTGATTGCCAGCATTCAATTTTTTGGTCTTTAATAATCTAAAGATATATAGTATCTATTTTAAATTATTAGTTTCAAAGAATATAAGTAAATCCCATGAAATGGTTCTTTAAATGTTTGGCATGTTTTCTCTTTGTATAATGATTTTTTTTTTAAATTTCTTTTTGGCTATCGATTTAAAATTGGGATTTGAGATATTTTAATTATAAGGAAAGGGAAAACCCACAATATATATGTTTTTTTCTTATTAGTTCCATCATACGATTTTTTTCCAAGTAAATTTTAAAATGGAGTAAATAATATTAACATATTCTTTTTCAACGTTATCAAATGGGCTCCTTAAACGTTTGATAAAAACTCTCGTTGAAAGCCCCATTGATTGTCTCTACTTCTCGATGAGGAGTGCGTCTTTTTATTCCCATCAAATATACTAACAGTAAATCATGAATCATATATTTTTTTCTACTCACATGATACGAACATTGGCAAAGAAATTCTCACTTTTTCTTGTTTCGATAAAGAGAGAAATACTCACATGGACTGTGAAAGCCAGGCACTTTCTATCTTTTGCAAACGACACACTTTTGTGGGTAACTTGATTGGCACCAATATAACAGTACTCCTTGTGTGCTTCTTGGAGTCACAATGTCGCACTTTGATTTTGCGTGACATGTGGAAGTCAAGCAGTGTCTAGACAATCATGTCCAAGACTTTGAGATTTCTAAGCGGGCATCAAAGAAGAATGAAAGCTTTTAAGAAAATTACCAAAAGCAACGTACGTGGTGGTTAGACCGTTCACCTCGGGAATTGTTCTGAAACGTGTCAAGTTTCAAGTAGATGTTTTGTGTCTGATGGTTCTAGACCGCTCATATATGTCTTTCAACCATGAAATTGTATGAAAAGATGATTTTAATTAAATAAATCCATACAATAAAAATTAGAATATTACCGGTTACGAGGGTCCTTATTTGAGAAAAATCATTTGTTCTTTCCCTTAAAAAAGGTAGAAGAAACATTTTATTTTTATTAAGCAAAATAAATACGAACCAATTTATTAAACGTAGGAGAAGTATGGTTTAAATTAATTTTGATTAAAAATATTATACTATATTAGAGGTTCATATTATAATTTACTTTTTTTGACATTGTAATATTAATTTAATATTAATTATTATAATATTAATTATTTTTTTCCCTTGAAAAAAAAGGACAAAAGTTGGTACCAAATTAGAATAATTATACGATGAAGAAATATATTGGAACGAAAGGTAGTTATTAAATTCAATTGAATTCTGTAACTCTAAAATCTTTGCAATTAAATTGAAGTTTGAATTTATTGACATAGTAATTCAAAATTTCAAGACAGAGACTAGACTTTCCTCAAAATGTCTCCTTTTCTGTCTTTATCTTATAGTGTGGGTTATTTTGTGATCATTGTAGTCCCCATGAGCTGAGGGATGGTGGCAACCTAGCTACTTCAGTTGTCTTTTTGCTCTCAGAAAAAAAAAAGGTCTTTTTTTTTCCGCGTCAATATTTACGCATACACATTCGAAAAAAAGACACTAAAGAGAGAATTGTTTTATTCATAAGTTCCCTATCTTCATTTCTCATCTTCGTCTTCTTGCTTTGTTGGTAAAAATGAAATCTATGTAATTTTGTGCACATACCATTCCCCCAATTTGTAAATAATTTCAATAATTAGACATAGGTGGTCGGCTCCAAATCACTTTTTGGAACATTTTTACTCATTGATAAGGACGTGAAATTGTTTTCAACCTCTTTTTTTTATAATTTTTTTATACTAGTCCTTTTTAAAGAGAAAATTTTCTTCCCCTTTCCTTTTCTTATAATTTGGGTGGGAATTGGATTCTGGTTCAAATCCCATTATAGAGATCATTAGATAACAACTGAAAGGCGAGTGTTAGCACCGTAACATTTAGGGCATAGTGGCTGCGACGTTAGAGGCTATTGCAATTAATGAATTCCATACAGTTGTGAGTTTACCGTTTAAATTCCACAATCTAGAACTTGCGATCAAAACTTGTTAGCACACCTTGAATTATATCCCCATTGTCATTTCTCTTCACTGATTGATCAGATCAAAAGGTGAGAAATAGTAACATGTTATTTTCACTATTTACGTTCAAAATAAGTCATGCTTGATAATGAAAAGAGGGGAAAACAACAAATGAATTTTTGGTTAGTATAACAATTAGTTTCCTTAAAGTGCTAAACGTTCTTCAACTGAAAAAAGGAAAAAGAAAAAGGAAAGCAGCAGGTAGCCACCAAATGGACACGTCTTTTTCATATTTTGCTAAAGATCATGATTCCCCAACCTAGCTATACGTATAGCTTTTGTATTATGACATTTTTTTTCTCTTTCAAGAGTAGTGCCTACTTTGAAAAAGGGTACTAGAATATGGTCCAATAAGGGTAATTAAAGTCGAGCATCAGCTCTTCTCCATCCATAAAAATATTTATTTGAATCTGGGCCACTGAGATACACAACACAAACACACTAACGCATGCTTAAAATACAAGATTTAGATATAGAAGGGAGAAAATATATTGCGCCTTATAAAATGTTACATTGGTTTTCATGTCTACTTGGCCTTAGCTTAATATATTGTCCCTTTGTATACATGTGTAAACTAGTGCCACTAGTAAATACTTTTAAATTTTTAATCCAATCTTAAAAAGCCCAATATTGGCATCCCATCTTTGGTCCTTGCCTACACATAAATCGAACTCAAAGTGATAAAAATGCATCATTAATTTTACTTCAAAGTTTCATATTTTATCTATATATATCCACCCCTTTTTTTCTTTTTAAAATTTTGTTTATCAATTATTAACGTATTGTATATCCTATTACCCAAAAAAAAAAAAATATTGTATATACGATCTTTAATAAACGAGTGCCCATTATTGGTGAAAATGTTTTTCTTTGCATATATTATTTTCACATGCAATTGAAATCAAGACAGCAAATGAAGGAGTAACTTGTAGTTCTCTCTTTCCTCAAAGTAATCATTTTATCAATAATCATCAACAATTGAAATAGAAGTCCACGCTCAATAGATAGATTGAAATCTCTTATTTTTTGGGTGAATAGATAGATTTCATCTTACTTCGATAATTTAGTCCTCTATATTCCCGTAAAACTTGACAGAACCCAACAACCTTGAAACTCTACGTAACTACTCCCTCCTTACATCTTATTATTTTACAGAAAAAAAAAGAAAAAGAAAGCTCTAAAACGCCACCCCAAATCCATTGCAAAAAATAGCAATCAAACCCACCAACCGCTGAATCAAAACAGCCGTCCAGTTAAAAATAAAAAAATAAAAACCAAATATAGTATCCGTCAGACTCGGATTCGAAGATTTAACCTAAAATATCCCTCCAATGATCTCCACGCATTGGACAACCATAGCATTCCCTTGTTACACGTGTCAGCATCTGGCAGCCCCTTTTTTCTCGACCGTCCAATTCTCTCCCCATTTATATAAATACATACATGCACACTTCTCTTTCTTCTCCCGCCATAATTAGAACATCCCCTCTTGTATGATCATTCTTGATTCCTAAAATTCTACACCAATAATTGCCAATTCTGTTTTCAAAATTCCTTTCATAGGAGAAAAAAGAAAAAAAATAATACCATAACCAAATCACAATGAGAGACGAGAGAGGAGGAGGAGGAGGAGGAGGAGAAGGATCCAGCATGATGTTTGTCGAGACGAAAAGCATGCCGAGGCCGAAATTCAGTGACATGTTGCAGTACTCGCAGTATTCGCAGTTTTCGGACCCGAACATGTCCTCAAACGTGGTTCCTTACGATCCAGAAGACTACCCAATGCGAAACAGTAGTGCTTCAATGCAGACTTCTCCGATGAGCTACGACCCCAGCCGTATTAGCTGCGAGGGCTCTCCCATGCTGATGTCGCCATGGAACCAAACTTCTCCTTATTCCAACACCCCTTGGTCTCAACAATTCGACGACGCTTTCCCTACCAACAGCCTCATCGGCTCTCTCGTCCGCGAAGAGGGGCACATCTACTCCTTGGCCGTCTCCGGCGAGCTTCTCTACACGGGCTCCGACAGTAAGAACATCAGAGTCTGGAAGAATCTCAAGGAGTTCAGCGGATTCAAATCGAACAGCGGATTGGTCAAGGCCATTATAATCTCCGGTCAGAAGATCTTCACCGGTCACCAAGACGGCAAAATCCGCGTCTGGAAGGTCAGTCCCAAGAACCCTAGCGTCCACAAACGCGCCGGTACATTACCGACTCTTATCGACATCTTCAAATGCTCGGTCAAACCGAGCAACTACGTTGAAGTGCGCCGCCGCCGTACGGCGCTCTGGATCAAGCACTTGGACGCCATTTCTTGCCTTAGCCTCAGCGACGACAAGACGCTTCTTTACTCCGCTTCCTGGGACAGGACTCTGAAGGTCTGGCGAATCGACAATTCCAAGTGCGTTGAGTCGATCAACGCTCACGACGACGCCGTCAACTCCGTCGTCGCCACCGTTCGAGGGGTTGGTCTTCACCGGCGCCGCGGACGGCACCGTCAAGGTTTGGAAGAGGGAGCTTCAAGGGAAGGGGACGAAGCACTCGTTAGTCCAGAAGCTTCTGGAGCAGGAGAGCGCCGTCACTGCTTTAGCAGTTAATCCGTCCGGTTCGATGGTTTACTGTGGATCCTCCGACGGTTTGGTCAACTTTTGGGAAAGGGAAAAGCAGCTCTCCCACAGTGGGGTCCTTAAGGGACACAAGCTGGCCGTGCTTTGTCTTGCGGCTGCAGGGAGTTTGGTGTTCAGCGGATCAGCAGATAAGACCATATGCGTGTGGAGGCGGGACGGGGTGGCCCACACCTGCCTGTCGGTGCTGACGGGGCACACGGGCCCAGTGAAGTGCTTGGCCGTGGAGGATGAACGTGATCAGCCGTCGGATAGAGAACAGAGGTGGGTCGTTTACAGTGGAAGCCTCGATAAGTCCGTCAAGGTTTGGAGCGTCTCGGATGTTGCTCAGTCGACGGTTGTGATGCAACACCAGCAGTTCGTGGACATGGATTCGTTGCCGTCCGAAGGAAGCTTTTCGTCAGGGGGACGTGCCAGCAAGAACGGGAAGCACTGAGACCCTGACCCTACCAGTGAGATACTCTGTTGTGCCACGTGTCATGTGATCATTTCTGGTTTCTCAGCACGTTTGATTGGTGGCTTGGATGGTTTGCCCACCATGTTGGGCGAAAGAGAAACTCTAAGAAGCTTTTTGCTTTTTAGTTTCTTTCTTCGTTTTTTTTTTATTGGACTTTGCCATGATTGGTGATTTGGCGTGGAGTAGAAGGAGAAGGATAATTGACCATAGCAAGTGGGGATGTGAAAAAAAAAATGTAAAACTAATCAAATGGATATAAAATTTCCACTATTTTCTATTGCAAATTTGAATTTCTTATTTGGGGTGACCGCTGGTTAGTTTGTTTAATATTTAATGAACTCATTCCAGTTGTTTTAAGCCGGCAAAAAGACGTGAGAGCACGTATAAATTGGAAGCCTGGGACTCATACATTAATTGTTAATAGCAATTTGTCTTATTTACATACAAAATTGGTTTCTTGACTTTTGTATGATGTTTAACTCGTACACGTAAAATGCAGTTACTATGGAGTCTCTAATAATTGGAGTGAGCAAAATTAAAGGAAACTCCGGGAAATATAAAATGCTTTATTGATAAATTAGACACAATGACTATTTTGATATATTGTACTGTATTGTATTGTATTGTGTTGTATTATTGTAATACGGTATTTGGTGCATTGAGGTGTCAAATGTAATTTTTTAAAAATTTTAAGATCAAAATATAAATTTATCAAAATTAAGGGGGTCAAAATATAAATTTTAAAAAATTATAAGGGTCAAAATATAATTTCTAAAAAGTCAAGGGGTGAAAACACAATTTTAAAAAAATATAAATTTATTCCCAAATTTTAGGAAATTATATGTTGTGACCAAATTCTATGTTGGCCTAACCCCAACCTTGTTTTGGATCAAATTTTGATAAGAATCATAAATTTAGTGTAGAATAATAAATATAATACATCAAAAATTAGTCATATTCTATAATATGACATAGATCGTGTTAATTTATTATCCATATTAACTTATGCAATACAATGATCATACCAAATATTGTATTAGTGTATTGTTATACAATCTGATACTTTAATACGGAATACCAAATATACCCAATATGTTATAGTCAATAGTTCCTTAAATATGTGTCATTAGTTAGGAAATCTTTTTTTATTTTTTATTTTTTATTTTTTATTTTTAAAAAATGCATTGTTGTGACAGTTATGACTTCACTTTAATTAGAAAATCAAATTAGTAATAGAAGGGTAGATATGATGAAGGAGAGCATTTCTCCAAATAACTCTATCTCAGTTTGGGATTGATGTTCTTTTTAAGAAAAGCCCTATTTTTGCTTCAAACAAAAGCAAAATTTAAAAGCTACAATTTTTAGCTTCTTTAAATAAGTTAAAAAGTGCCTTTATTAGATTGTGCAAAGTTTTTCATAAGCTTTTATCAAACATTATAGTTATATTGAACAAAAAGTAGTTTTTAGAGTTCTAAAAACAATTTCAAACTAGGCTTAATTATAGGGCTGTTAAGAATCCTTTCTCCTCTTGAGTTTCATGTTTCCATTTAAAATTAAAGGAGTATTTGGATGATGTTTATACAGATACCGATGACAAATCATTTATCTTTTCTTCTTTTTTCCCCATTTTAATAGATGGAGAATAACTTATGAACATTAATGAATCAACTAGAAGAAAACGTAGTAATATAGAAACAAAATACTGAATGAAACTGCCCTGTTAAGTTGATATAACTGTTATAAATAAACTTGCAATACAGCGTGTAAAATTTCTAAAAATGACTTTAAGAACAGAAAACAAATATACTAATATAACCGAATTTGTGTGAGCTAAATCATAATTTCTTTAAAGAAAGAATTGGAACTCTTTCAAAAAAAAAAAAAAAAAAAAATCAGGCAAAAGAAACTACACATCAAACTCTTCGAAGTGTAAAATGCAATCCCGTTGCCAATCACTTTTGAAGAATAATTTTAACTTGATCTCTTGTTTCTCACCCCTAAGCGAAACTTTAATGTGAGAGCCTACGAGTATGGCAGATCCTTAGTTCAGGTTGTACACGTGAGCTCAAACCTTGCAAATGTCCACTTCTACTTCCCACAGTGTTCATGTCTGAGAGCAGAAGAACTAGCAGATCTCCTCCTTCTAACACCCTCAGAACCTGCACCAAAGTAAAAAAGAACGCTTTTATCACGATGATATGATCAAAGGTACATATAATAATCTGTTAAATAGAGATTATAAAGATGGAAGTAAAATACCTTTGACATTTGAGGTCTTGATTCATGGTCTCGACGCAGACACAAGGAAGCAGCACGGCCCATCGCCTCAAGCTGGTAAAGGAAGTCAGGGGATTGCTCAGAAGCGAAGGTTGGATCCAGGAACTGATAATAATTTGGCATCACGTTGTTTGATTCTAGTGCAGCTAACGCGTTGAACCAATCAGCCCAAAAATTATGTTCACTAGCATGTTTCAATTTGCTGATTCTTTGGCCTGTCATTAGTTCCAATAAGACCAATCCAAATGCGTACACATCAATTTTATGCGTTATTTGTCCACCGTCCAGATACTCTGGAGCAAGATATCTGAGAATTGAAGCCGGATCAGAGAGATTATTTTTCTAATTCAACCTCTTTTCTTTACGAGTCACCAAGTTGAATTAATTGTTTCCCAATTATGTTCATATATGGTTTGAGAGAATTGTGGGAAATGTCTACAAAAAAAATTGGGGCGAAAAATGTACCCGGCAGATCCAAAGACTTGAACCTCAGCGCTGATATCCCACTCAGAGTGCCACCTAGCAAGCCCAAATTCTGCAACAAAAAAAATAAACAACACTAAATTGACTAGACCATCATACAATACATGATAATGATCCTTCACTCATTTTAAGATTGAAATCTTTACGACGAAGATGTCCTAACACTTTTTTTTACTGACTCAAGATGCAGGGAATACTTGAAAAGGCGTAAGGAATTGTTCCAAGTACCATAGTTTCAAAACCATGAGTTAGGAGTATATTGTTCGGTTGGAGATCTCTGTGGATTATACGACCAACTCTACAATCTTCATGAAGATATCGTAAGCCGCGGGCTGTGCCTGTTGCTATCTTTAGCCTTGCGTGCCATTCCAGTGGGCTTTTGTTTCCTGTCATTCACAGAAAGCACAGAAAATGATATAAAGCAGATAAATTGAAGCTAGGAATGAATGCAGGTCAGAATTTCAAGGTCCATTTGGTTCGAGTATTTGAATAGAGCATTTGAACGAAGATTTAAATTTTTGTGAGAGGAAATACTGTAGCAAAATGATTCGAACCTTGATTCGAGTATCGAAAGTATTCCAACTAAACAAGCCCTCAAGTTTTCTGCTTTGAGCATACCATGCAAATGAAAGTCCAAGGAACTATTGCATATGTATTCATAGACCAACATCCTCGCGTTGCCCTCAACACAGTAGCCAATTAGTAACACAACATTCCTGTGTTGTGCACAGCTCAAAACCCGGACTTCCCGGGACAAGTCAGCATCTGCTTGAGAACCGCCAAACTTCAACTGCTTCACTGCAACAACCTGGCCGTCTCTCAATACTCCCCTGTGAACCACACCAAAACCACTTTCTGCAAGAAAATTAATATCTGAAAAACCATCTGTAGCCTTATCTAGCTCTTCATACAAGAATTGCCTTGGAGGCTTTCCAAACATTGGTGTCTTGTGTTGACATAGAGAGCATAAAGGAGGGGGTATGAAGGAAGTTCTTCAGAGAGAGACGGCATCCCTGATGCTTGAATTAATGATGTAGTCCTTGTTACATGTCGGGTGAAACCCAACTCTACCGTTGCACATATCTTGATCAAACATAACTTTATTGGAAGATATACTTTTGTGAGGATTTCTATGACTTTGGAGAATGGGATGCTTTCAATCACCATTGTAGTTTTCTGGAATCCAGAATACACTGATTATTAGCCGTAGGTGATCTTGGGACTCTAGACAGCGTTATAAGCATCTCTTGGTTTGAGTCAATTGGCGTTAATGTCGCTTCCAAATCATTTTGCTCATCAATTTGCCTATATGTTCCTTTCTGTGGTCCTTCAAAAAGAGGATTCTGTTCATAAACAAGGAAAACGGAACTAGCACTATTGAAACTCGATAACGAGTCTTCCTTTGATATTCTTCTGTAGGAGGTACTTCGCTCTTCAGGGCTGCTCAATGGAGTGGAATGCTTCTTCTTGTAGCCTTGAAACTTTCCAAAGTCCATAATAGTTGAAGCACCAGCAGAAAAGAATGGGGTTTCCAGTCCATCTGAGGATGCCAATTTGAGCCTGAGGACTTTTGGTTGAGAACCCTTCATCACTACAATGTTGCAGCGGAGTTCCTCTACACAATGCTTCAGCTCTTGCTTCAATTTTCTGTTTTAGCACAATTAGTGTCTATTAACTACCTTCACATATATTTTAAAAACAAAGAAATAAAAAAGACTTAAACGTTCACACCCTGGAACGCAAATACTAGGAAAATATTTTTTGTCCAATTTCTGGAACAGAATTATTATGAAGTTGTAAAAAAGTAAAAGACAATTCAAATAATACGTGGTCAAAAACCAATTGAAATTAAGCATACTGTTATCAGTATGTACTTTTTTTTCCCTCGAGTATTCCCTAGAATAGATAATAGAAGAATTAAGGATAAATTTTCATATACCCTGTTAATAGAACTCCCTAATCTGCATCACAAAGAAACATCATAGCAGTTTTTTTTTTTTTTTTAAGCGGCGGAGAGTCTAATGTTCTGAACTTCTGATTAAACTGCTCTGCCACCCAACTAACATTTTTGTTTTTCAATAACGACACTAAATATTGATTTCTTTCAATAGATCAGGTTCAAAAGAATACGCCAGATACGGACAATTAGGCTTTATGTTCATTTCGCATGTGGCTTAGACCCATTGATATGGCAGCGACTAACTTCTGTTTGCTTCTTGTATAAATTATTATAATCATCTTGATTTTGGAGCGGCATGCCTTTCGTGCTTGGAAAAAGAGAACTAATACTTTAGATGAGTTTGCTAGACGCAAAGAGCAAGGACGGTGATGACCCGCAAAATTACGATAAAGTACCAAAGAAGATTAAAGACTCTGCGACCAGTTATGATGATTGTTGTGGACCAATTAAATTAAGGGGGTGTTTGACAGCGGTGAAAACCACTCAGTTTTTACCATAATCTCAGTTATAAATAGTATAAAACTCTCACATGTTATAATAACAATAAAAAAATATGTTACAGTGTAAAACTCTTATATGCTACAATAAAAATAGTTCCATCATTAATTTCTTCCATATTTTTAAACACCTTATAAATTAATAGCTCAGAAAAAAGAACTAATACTTTTTAACTTTTAATTACTTGTCCAGTATGACCCAGTTGGCCCCGTTGCCCTTTGCTTCAGCCGCCACTGCACCCGCTGGTGAACCTAACACCACCTTAATGCTAACAGTAACCTGCAATCATGTATCTATAATTGAATACTTTTTGGCTAATCATTACTCATTGAACAAATTTAAAGGCAATAAAAAATCCAAAAAGGGCAGCTTGTAACCTAAAATTCATTGATACTCATGGAATAATATATATACACACAAATATATATTAGTCGGTAGAAGCGGTTGGAAGTATTTCTACTTACTTATACTGTATATTTTAAAATTATTAGATCTGATTAAAATTATTTTTTTTAGACCTTAATAGCTAAAAACAAATAACTACTGGTGGTTAGCTTTTTTTTGTCCATAATTAAAAAATTGCCCAAAAAAGAAAAAAATTTATATTAGTGGCATTTACTCCAAAAGAGCCAAAAAAGGAAAAAGATAAGTAATACAGTGACAAACCGATGTGAACAGTTCCTGACGGACATAGTGCACTCACTCCACTGCAGTAAATGAATTTCCAAAATCAAGTCCAACGGATTTTTGCAGTGGAATGTGCAAAAAGATCCAATGGAACAGGGCTCCTGATGCCATATTCGCTATCAACAACAATAGACAATTGCTTCCTACATTGAATAATTTCTTTGTACAGCTTTTGACAGTGCTTCTGGGCATACCAACTAATTCTTTTATTTAAACATTATTTTTACATTTGGCTGTACAGGTACGAAGATCCCAATTGGACTTTTTTTTTTCTTTGTTCTATTGTTTTTTCCCTTTTTGTTTTTTTTAGTGAATCGCCAGTTTAATGACATTTACATGCCCTATGGTCTTTACACTGGCGCTCTAATGATTTAATTTGTTTGTGCTCCGAAAATACAGAATCTTTTAAAACTCTGACCACCTAATGATGAATTGCCAGAGACATAATCACAGCCTTTTATCATTTTTTGATTAAAAAAATCAAGCAACATTACAAAATAATACCACCAGCCTATGAACCATAAAATCAAGAAAATAGGTCAACTTTAACCGTTCAAAAGTTAAAAAATTGTATTGTGTAATAGTTTAGTTTAGGCAAGTAGAGAAATGACGTGTCGTAAAAACAAGGGAACCAAAAGTAAAATTGATCAAAAAAAGAAGGGCCGTTAGTGGTGTTTTTGGTCAATTTGGATTCACCTCGAAATGGTTGTGAAACTGAAGCACCATCTGCGAACACGACTCCGAGATCTGACGAATCCGATCCGGCAACTTCTCCCGCCGGTTACTCCCGCAATTGCCGGCCAATATCGGAAGCCTCCAGAATCTCTTGCCTTCCAATTCACATTTCGCGTTTCCAAAATACACAATTAACATAATTCCAACAGAACAAAACCAAAAAAATCACCAAAACAGAGAAGAAGAATCAGATAAGAAAACAAAAATCGTTGCAAAAACTCAGAACTAGAAATTACCAGTTCTCTAGCCGGACAAGACGGCGAGCAAAGTGATGCAATCGCCGCGCTGAACGACGTGGTTGAGAGCCCAGGCTAATGCGGCTTTCGAGATCAGCTTGTCGGCTTTCACTGCGACGACGACTTTATCCGCCATGGCGTTGGCGGCGCGTCGCTTCAGGCTCCTCTCAATCGCATCGCGAAACATAACGCTTTTTCGCGCGGAAAAATATTCAAAAGAGTTATAATTGTCACACGACTTTTTTTCTGTTAATGTCTTTGTATTAAAACCGACCGGTTTCTGATACGTTAATGGGGTATTTGAAGCCACGGTTAGTTGACTCCGGTTAAGTACGCTTTTTCTTTTTTCGAAATAATATTCTTTTTGAACCATTTTATTACGAATCTTTTTGTATTAGTTGATTTTAATTAATTTTTTTATTATTAACAATAACATTTATAGTTTTAACAAATAATTTTAACAATCACACGCAAAGAGGGGGATTTAAAAGGTGGGGTTTTGCCTGTGAATGACGGAAACAGGAGGGAATTAAAGGAGAGATTAAAAAAATATAGGAAATATTGAAAAGGTAAAAATTTGAAGTTTGTGTTATGTGATTGTTCAATTATAGGATTAATCATTTAGGATTTGAAGATTAATTTAACGGAGAGAATAATTTGCGGAATAAGCATTGACAGCAAAATCATTTTATTGTTAATACGAAAAGAAATTTATTTTCCCTGAAAAAAGAAATTAATTATGTTTTTCAATCATGATGACCTGAACCACGTTACCTCCTACAAACTTCTATTTGCCAAATATGTGAAAAAATAAAAGAAAATTAAATAAAGAGGATTCACAACTCACCAGTTATTTTTTTCTTGGACAATTAAGAAAATTGAACAAATTAATTATTACTGTCAAATGTCAAGTTCCTACTCACGATGGGCTAAATGCTTTGTTTGGGAGGATGATTTCAACTGCATAGTTTAAATTACAACAGTGTAAAGCTCACATGTTATAGTATAAAGTTAAAATTTGCTAACAATTTAAAGCTCTCACATGCTACAATATGTAATTCCAATTACATGGTTTAAATTATTCTTTTAAAGACTCTATATATTTGACCAACATACGGCCGACTAGCTGTAACTACTTGTTAAACTTCCAAAATCACTTTTTTTTTTGAAAAAAAAAACTTTGAGAATTGCATTCCTTAAAAAAAAAATCCATATTCGCCAACCATAGTAAATTCAGTTTCTTTTCCTTTGAACTGTTCTTGTTTTTCGTTTTTGCTAATCATTATTCAGATGGTGATGTCTTGTTTATATATGATTTTATGCTCTGCCCATTTGATATAAACATTTATGAAACTAAGAACAAGGAAATCATTTATCCAAAAAATAATACATACTACAATTGGGTCCCCTGTTGTCGCTTTGGCTTAGCTATATGATTTTGACTAGCCAATCAATGAGACAAATGTAAAAGCATAAGTGACTACAACCCTCAAACACTGCCCCACGTCTTCTACAATGCACTTTTTTTTTAAATAATAATAATAAGAGTTAAATATATAACTATACCTTCTAGTTTTAACTATTTTCTTAATTTATTCATATATTTTGAAAACCACAAAAGTATCTTTTGAATTTAAAAATTTTATTTCAATTTTATCCCTTACAAGATTTTTAGATAGAAAAACGTGAAGATAAGACAAAAATACATTTAATTAGGTTGCATATGTTTTTGAAATATATAATTCTTCTCAAACAAAATTTTTAAAAAATATTTTAATATTCAAAAAACTACAAAACTTAAGATCTTATTTTAGAATTGATTGTTTTTTTTAGGATATTTTAATATTTTAAAATCTATAAAATATTTTTCACAACTATTTAAGGGTAATTATGTTATTTCTGTCTAATATTTCTATTCATAAGGATAAAAATTGAAAGAAGTTTTTTAAACTCAAAAGATACTTTGTAGTTTTTTAAAATAGAAGGACAAATTGAACAATAATTAAAATTATGACATATAATTATATAATTAACCCTAATAATTATAATAAGATTTGAATGCTCATTTGTATTTTACTTATTCTGCCGTCTATATCCATTAAAGAAAAAGTCATGCCGTATGTAAGTCGAACAGATAACAAATAAACAAACAAATAAATAAAAGCTGACTCAAACATAAATAAATAAAGGCACTTGCGGCATGACAGAAAATTGTTATTAGCATAACTAACTGGAGATTTATTTTGTTTCACTTCATTTTCAAACGTCTTAGTTCTACTGTTTTTTAGGGGATCTTAATTCTACTGTTAAGGACAAATATGAATTCAAATTTCAAATAAAAGAAAAAAAAAAGCAAAAGAAAAAGAAAAAGAAAAGGTAATTAGGGTTATTTAGGAGAATTAAAATAGAAACTTTTTGAGCAACATGTGAGAGGAAATAAATAGGAAAAGAAAGGAATAAATGAAGGGAACAAAAGGTGAGTAACATACTTTATGGCCCAAATAAAGATTAGTGAAAATATACAAAGCCTTTTTATGTTTTGTCTAAATACAACTTTTATTTTTTATATCATGTAAATTCCCAAACATTATCCCTTAAAGTAATTAAACTTTCTAAAAAACTAAGATTACTGTACCAACTTTTATTAAATACAATCTAAAATGTTATATTAAACCAGAATACTAAATAAAATCAATATTAAAAAGTTAAAAACTCAAAAAAATAATTGAATTATTTATTTAATCGAATGATCTATTTGAGCATCTTATTTTTTTTTAATTTTCAGTTAAGTCATTCTTAAATAATGTTTATAATAAATTAGAAAGCACTAGTAGAAATTGTAAATTACACGACGATTTAAAACCGTCATGGTATGTTTACACGACGGTTTAAAAACTGTCGTGTAATCGTATGTCGTAGTACCAATGAGACTTTTTACGACGGTTTTTTCCCTTCGTCGATTCCTTATTGTGGTAGGGTTATGGGATCTTAGGACGAGACTACCACGACGGTTTTCACTAAAAACCATCGTGAAACGCTAAGCTTACACGACGGTTTTTTGAAAAACCGTTATATAAGCTATGCCTTACATGACGGTTTTCATAAAAGCCGTCGTGTAAGGCTATTGTTTCATGACCGTTTCGGTAAAAACCGTCGTGAAAAAGTTGGTCCGAAGCTAAAAAAAATAACCAGAATTTCTGGTTTCCCACGGGATGAATGGTCCCGTGTTTTCACCATTAATACAATGACCTAATTTCATAATCACATAATTATATTGAATTATAAAATTTTTACAAAATCATATATATATATATTTGCATTATAAAGTCATATACTCTTTTCATGCTTGCACAACAGTTGATGGATTTTTTGTGTTTAAGTCCATGCATGCTATCATGTGTGAGGTAAAGAAAGGAAACAAAAATAAATATAATTAACAAAAATAATGAAAATGAAATTAATTTACTAAAACACAAACATAAATACAAACACACAGTCATAAAAGCTTTTCATCAAACATGTGGCGGGCATCACAATAATACTTAGGCATCACAAACACATAAAAAGTAACCTATTCTCACACCAAAATGCTAAATATTGTTCAAAGTTCTTTCAAACACCAAATACAAGTAATACATACTAAATGACAAATAACAAATTAATATAACTAATATTAAAACTAAAGCTAAAGCTAAATAACACTAAAATAACCAAATAATACTAAGTTTAAAACTAACAACAACGCTAAAACTAAAAGTAATGGTTTGAAATTTATCAACGGCGGTGGAGTAGGTGGAACGGCAAAAGGAGAGTCGAACGATGGTAGAGTCGATAGAATGTCAAGGGATGAGGATGAACGGTGCTGAATGGCGTTGGGTTTGTTAGGTGGGTCGTGGAGAGAGTGACAGAGGAATGTCAAAGTCGGTGGAATGCCGTGGGGGTTGGGTTCGTCAGTGGCTTGGTCGTGGGGGGAGGAGTTAGAGAGAGAAAGGGGTTTGAGAGTTAGTGGGTTTGAGTTAGAGAAATTTCAAATAAATAAGGAAGGCCATATCGTTGGCGCAGGATACTAAAAATTTTGAACATGCAAAACATTTCACAACGATTTTTACTAAAAACCGTTGTGAAAGATCTATTTCCTTCCACGACGGTTTTTATAAAAACCGTCGTAGAAGGTTCTTATGTTTGAAATTTTTAGTATGTCGTCAAATTTAATCTTTCACAACGGTTTTTATAAAAACTATCATGGAAGGTTTGTATGTTTGAAATTTTTAGTTTTCTGCCTAAATTTAACCTTCGTGAAAGATTAAATTTTGGCAGGCTACTAAAAATTTCAAACATGCAGAACCTTCCATGACGGTTTTTGTAAAAACCGTCGTGAAAGGTTAAATTAGGCAGGATACTAAAAATTTCAAACATCCAAACCTTCTACGATGGTTTTTATAAATACCGTTGTGAAAGATAAATTTTCTAAAGATTAAATTTTCTAAATATTTTAAAACCTTCCACGACGGTTTTTATAGGTTTAATCTTACACGACGGTTTTTTTAAAAACCGTCATAATAGCTCCTGTCAATAACACGATGGTTTTTGTCTTCACGGGCGTAACTCGTTGCTTTTTTTTTTTTCCTTATTACAACAGTTTTTGAGAAACAGTTGTTAAATGAAGGTCGTATAATCTTGAATTTGTTGTAGTAAAGGGTCTTAAAATTTTCAAAAATTTAATTATTTTAAGAGGTATTTTGAGTATGATTTTGTAAACACAGGGGTTATATGGGGTATTTGTTGGAAACAAAGTGCGCAGCGGAATTTTTAAAATTTTTCATCAGAGTATTTTCCAAAACACAAGTTTGACATGTTATATGTATAAATTAAACAGATCTTACTAACCTCAGTATGCCGAAGAACCTCCGCGACCTGTGTAGAGAAGTAACGTTCCAGAAGAGCCTCAACGAACTGGTCTTCTTTGCTATTCTCTATCCACAACCGGAGTGAGTGTGGGCTCACACGTACAGCTCTTCCACCGGTGACTCTCCTTCCAACCAATAGAGAGAACCCAAAGCTAGTGTTCGTGATTTGTGAACAAAAGCTCTCAGGGAGTTTTCAGATGCTCACTAGAAGAGTATCACTCTTAATCTCTCAAATTGATCTGAGTCAATCATTAGACTCACTCCCTTTTTATACCTATTGGTCCTTGGGGTCACTCCATATCAGATTAGGTCTCAAAAATCGAAACAGAATCAAGTTCGGATCAATATCTGATAAGATACGCGTGAAAAACGCGTAATCTTAGCTGTCGCGGTCGGCATGCCGAACTGTGAGATAGGCAGGCCGAACTGGCCAGTTCGGCAGGCCAAACTGCCGAGAAAAAATCTCCGCGAATCTTTTATTTTCCACCTGAGATTCTAAAGGATAAAGTCTCAGTTTTGATTCAAATAGCCCAATAGAAAAGATATCTGATCAAAACAAACTTTATCAAGATAATCTCTAAGAAAATAAATCAATTCACAATAATTCTACAAGTTTATCTTGTTCTAATTGTCCAAAATTAAAACAACCGATAAACAGACAAGAATTATCCGAACGCCACAATTCAACAAGTTCATCTTGAACTAATTTCTTACATAATTAATTCAACCGATAAACAGACATGAATTATTTGATTCTTATAAATTTTAAACCAATCTGATAAATCCGACATAAGTCACCAATTATTGGAAAAGCACGCCGTGTCGTTACAGGATTTTGTGAGCTAGCAAAGGGGACCAAAATGGACCTATAAAGTTCAAGCTCATGATAATTATGAAACCCAATATCCCAGATATACATTTCACAATTATCAACTCCAACGCTACTCCACTAAAAGCTTGGAGCTGCACTCTCGAACTTTATAGAATTACGAAGCTCGTGTAGCTAAGTCTCCATGACATATCATAGTGTATCGCATCCCCATATGATCATCCATAATCGGCTTAAGGACAAGTTCTGTCTTACCTTCCCGATTATTTTTATCTTACGTTCCATTGTCTCACCATTAGAAAACTTACCATCCAAAGATAGTATACCATTCGGTTACACCTATGTATCCAAATGGTTGAGCGCTCCAGTTTTCCAATTACAGGACAACGCATATAAGAGGATATCATTACTCCTAAAGAGGAGCTATGGATTCCATATATATGAATAACAAGTCTACACTACCAAGAGTCATGCCTCCAACGTACCGGCATGCATGCCACTATAGAGATGTGGGAGTCACCCATTGGTACATCAAAAGACACAAGTCGAGACAACGGGCCCATTATTCATCTCAGGATTAAGATACAATACAAATGATTGTCTAAAGTGAATCGATTTGCCAAGACAGAATTATTAATCCAAATCAATTCACTTTATGTCCCGATCCAACACATCGTCACCTATGACAACGCGCCAATGTTTCTATTCACGGAGTCCAACTCCGATGGCCAAGACAAACCATCTCCCAAAAGGGATATAGACAACATAACAATCTTTACATGAATAAAGCGCCCAACTTTATTCCCTCGATTGCGGATCATATATTTTAGACCATCACCTTAAGAGTCGTGTCTACCGCATAATCATCCCATCATATGCCCAACTCTTAAGGTTTAGACTGATAGTCTCAGACTACTGTTTGCTTATCATACATTCAACAAATATGAACGTAAAGAGGACAATATTTGGTATATATAAATGAATAAATTCTTTATTGATAAAAATGTCTCCAAAAACGTATTACCTTTTTACTCCTTAGAGCATACATGTCTAACAATCTCCCACTTGCACTAAGTGAGTAAATACTGCAAATTTCGCATCCCCATAGCTTCCACATGCCTTTAGAAGACTCTCCCAGAAAGTGTCTTCGTAAATGGATCAGCTAAATTGTCCTCTGACGCGATCTTGCACACCGTGACATGCCCGTTCTCAACGAAGTCCTTTATCACATGATACTTCCGATCAATATGCTTACTCTTCTTGTGAAATCTTGGTTCCTTAGCATTAGCTACCGCCGCACTGTTATCACAGTACAGTGATACCGCTTTATCCATACCAGGAACTACCTCAAGATCCCCAAGGAACTTGCGGAGCCACACTGCTTCTTTCGAAGCATCACTAGCCGCCACATACTCGGCCTCCATCGTTGAATCCGAAGTGCAATCTTGCTTCGCACTTCTCCAACTGATGGCACCGCCACCCAGAGTAAACACAAACCCCGATGTCGATTTCCTAGAATCCAGGCAAGATTGAAAATCCGAATCAGTGTATCCTAGAGGAGTTAAATCCTCACCCGAATACACAAGCATATACCCTCGAGTCCTTCTCAGGTACTTGAAAATATGCTTTACCGCAACCCAATGGTTCGGTCCTGGATCCGCCTGAAATCGACTCACAATCCCGACCGCATAGCTAATATCCGGTCGAGTGCAAAGCATGGCATACATGAGACTACCCACTGCCGAAGCATAAGGCACCTTCTTCATGTATTCTCTTTCTTCATAAGACTTTGGAGAGTCTTTCTTAGAAAGAGTAATTCCAGACCTAGATGGTTGCCCACCTTTCTTGGAATCCTGCATTGCAAACCTCCTGAGAATTTTATCTATGTAGCCGGCCTGTGACAAAGCTATCATTTTGTTCTTCCTATCCCGAAAGATCTGGATACCGAGAACAAAATTAGCCTCACCCAAGTCCTTCATGTCAAACTGCTTGGTCAACCATAATTTGACCGATGACAATGCCCCAACGTCATTGCCAATTAGCAGAATGTCATCTACATAGAGTAGTAGAAAAACCACCTTCCCATTCTTAATCTGTTTGTAAACACATGGTTCATCCACATTTTGTGAGAACCCATAAGTCTTGATCACTTGATCAAATCTTATGTTCCAAGAACGAGAAGCCTGCTTAAGTCCATAAATTGACTTTAACAGCTTACAAACCTTACCCTCTTGACCCGTGACCTTGAACCCGTCTGGTTGTTCCATATAAATGGACTCATCAAGATAGCCATTCAGAAAAGCCGTCTTGACATCCATCTGCCAAATCTCGTAGTCGAGAGCGGCAGCTATGGACAAGAGAATCCGGATGGACTTAAGCATGGCTACAGGCGAAAAGGTTTCCTCATAATCGATTCCTTCCTTTTGCGTATAACCCTTAGCTACCAGTCTAGCTTTAAAGGTTTCGACCTTTCCATCCACTCCTCTTTTCCTCTTGTAGATCCACTTACTCCCTATGGGTTTTACCCCTTCGGGAAGATCCACAAGCTCCCAGACCCGATTAGTCTCCATAGACTTCATCTCAATGTTCATGGCCTCTGTCCAGAGTCTTGAATCAACATCCTCCATAGCTTCTGCGTAAGTATAAGGATCCCTGTCATGTTCATCCGGTTCAGCCAAAAAGACCTCCCCATTGAACATATACCTCTCAGGTTGACGCCCGATCCTCCCACTACGCCGAAGCCCCTGAGGTTGTTGTTCAGGTTTGTTTGGTTTTTCTACACCGATCGGAATGGTTTCGTTCGGAACCTCCGGAGTAAACGGATTACCCCGCAACTCCTCAAGCACCAGTTTGCTTTAAGGTTTAAAGTCGTTCATGTAACTCTCCTCAAGGAAAGTTGCATTAGTTGAAACCACGACTTTATTTTCCTTTGGGTTATAAAAATAACCCCCTTTAGTCCCTTTTGGATATCCTACAAACACGCAAACTTCTGAACGTGCTTCCAACTTATTCGGATCCTTAAACAGGACATGAGCTGGACATCCCCATATGCGAATATGGTTTAAGGATGTCTTCCGTCTTGTCCACAACTCGTGAGGAGTTTTAGGGACCGATTTTGAAGGCACATTGTTCAAAAGATAACATGCGGTTTGTAGTGCATATCCCCAAAAGGATAAAGGCAATGATGAATAACTCATCATGGACCGAATCATGTCCAACAAAGTCCTATTCCTTCTCTCTGTTACGCCATTCTGCTGCGGAGTGCCCGGCGCAGTCAAATGGGATAAAATCCCATTCTCTAACAAGTGTCCCAAGAACTCATCAGAAAGGTATTCCCCACCTCGATCAGATCGAAGTGCCTTTATGGGTCTACCCAATTGCTTTTCCACTTCAGCCCGAAACTCCCTGAACTTATCATAAGTTTTGCTTTTGTGGTGCATTAGGTACACATACCCATATCTTGAGTAATCGTCAATAAAAGTAACGAAGTACTCATACCCTCCTCGTGCCCGGATGTTCATCGGTCCGCAAACATCACTATGCACAAGTTCTAGAACCCCTTCGGCCCTATTGCCCTTAGACCCGTATGGTCTTTTGGTCATTTTACCCTCCAAACAAGACTCACATTGAGGTATAGATTCCACCTTAAAGTGACTTAAAGGTCCATCCCTTACCAACCTTTGAATCCTATTTAGGTTAATATGGCCAATGCGCAAATGCCAAAGATAAGTCTTATTAGAGTGAGAAGTTTTAAGTCTTTTTGAGTCATTATCATTTATCTCAGCATTAAGCAATAGGTCCATCTTAGGTTTGATAAAATATAGATTATTTTGCATCCATCCAGAACAGATAAAAGATTTGTTTTTACGAATCACCACTTTTTCATTAAAAGATACCACGTAGGAGTCTTTAAATAAAGAAGATACAGAAATTAAATTCCTTTTAAATTTAGGAACATAAAAACAATCTTGCAAAATTAAACTCCTATAATTATCAAAATAAAGATGGACATCTCCCACTGCTTCTGCTGAGACCAAAGATCCATCGCCCATCCGAAGCGTTAAGTCTTCACGAAGTAGACTTCTCGTTTCTTTGAATCCCTGCAGAGAAACACAAACATGATTAGTTGCACCAGAATCTATGACCCAAATGTCACTGGATTCCTCAACCAAACAAGTTTCTAAATATAGAAGATCACACCTACCTCCCTTGGAAAGGAAGTCCTTGCAATGCTTCTTTATATGCCCGATCTTACCACAAAAGAAGCACTTAAGCTTCTTTGGGTTCTTCTTTTTCTTCTTCTTGCTCTTGGTAGCAATAGGAATAGAAGACTTCCCACTTTTGGCCCGTTGCTTCTTTCCATTCCCAGCGTTAGGATTGGAACCAGAAGCAGCTACCATATTGGCCTCTCCACCAGCAGGAGACTCCCTGATCAGCAGTTCAAACTCTTGTAACTGTTTCATCAGTTCTGTCAAGGTCATATCCCGTCTATTGCTTAGATTAAAAGTAGCTCTAAACGGAATAAATTCCTTAGACAGAGTCTCAAAGACCATAGTCATCTGAGTTTCAGCATCGATGTCGGCTCCATTGGTTTGAGCCTCAGCGAGGTAACCCATGACCAACATCATGTGCTCCTTTACAGATGTCCCCGGTCTCTGTCTACAGTTTAAGAGTTTCCGAAGCGCCCCTTGCCGCTTTGTTATGGCCTGGCCTCCAAACATGTCCTCAAGATTATCCAAGATCTGCTTCGCAGTCTCATAATCCTGGTGTTGAGCCTGCAGCACGTTATTCATGCTAGCCATAACATAGCAGCGGGCCTGATCATTAGCATCTTTCCAGCGTTCGTACGCTTGGAATTGCTCATTACTTGAGTCTCCCGTAGGCTCGGGAGGACAAGGAGTTGTCAGAACATATTTCAGTTTCTCAAAGGAAAGGACGATGTCCAGGTTCCGTTTTCAATCATTATAGTTCTCACCGGTTAATTGGTTTTTGTCAAGTATCGATGATAAAGCGTTTTTAGATATTTTCAATCTACAATAAAGAATCATATACCAAACATAAGCAAACATATATAATAATTTAGTAAGATAACACAATCATGTAAAATCATACAAATGTGTTTATGTGTCAAAACCTTAAAAATATCACAACCTTACAACGATAATTCCCAACTCAGAATTCAACAAGCTCCTAGGGGAGTCATGCCAAATTCAATCAGGAACACGGATCCCCTCCTGATTAATATATGCCATCCAGGACCCGTATGATCCAGCATATACTAATAATCGTTTCTTTGGCCATTAATTTTATTAACAGAGCTCCTAGGGGAGGTTAATAATAAAATTAACGTGAGTGTATAACCACCGTTTTAATATTTTATCCATGATTTATAATCACCACCTAGGGGTGTGCAACCATAAATCATACTAAAATACCTTATCCTTTCAGAGATCCAATCTGGTACATGATAGAAATCCCTTCCTAGGGGTTGGGACCATCATGTTCTTCCTATGGACCAACGATGGAGGCCTTAGGTTCTCTCTTCGAAAACCTTCTCCCACTCAATCTTTTGAAGTCAAGGTTTTATTTTAAAATTATGCATGAACAATTTTAATATGAGCGGCACTCCCTATTCTATATGACATGTTATCAATATACATGGTAAATCATATTATAATGCAGACAAGCAAAGCAATCAAGCAAAGCTACAAGCATAATAATAATAACCGTAATATTATGGTTCCACCCTAGAGAATAGAAAAACTAAGATTACAAGAGAATAATCGAGACATTTATCGATTCTTCATCCTTGAATCCTCAAGCTGTATCCTTCTTCATGTAATATCCATCTTCAAGTCCTCAATCCTGTATGAATCGAACACTTCATATTTCCGGTCATATCCAAATTTAATGTTTCTCAGAATCGTCCCAAAAATAAAATTAAAACTGCACTGGAAAAATCGCACCTTTTCTGGACACCTGACTGCTCTCGGTCGACAGGCCGATCTAGGTGATCGGCCTACCGATCATGGAGGTTCGGCCTGCCGAACATGAAGGTTCGGCCTGCCGGCAGAGCACCAAAAATTAATTAATAAATAATTAAACAACAATTTAATCAACCATAATTAATTAATAAACATTTACCACATAATCCATGACAACATATATATTATATAGAAACCTAGAGTGCCATCTCTCTATAAAATTTAATTCAAGCATTGGAGAGATTAAGATCACAAAATTTATGCATATAACATGATCACAAACTTGCAAATTTATGTAAAAACCTCGGTTCTGATACCAATTGTTGGAAACAAAGTGCGCAGCGAAATTTTAAAAAATTTTTCATCAGAGTATTTTCCAAAACACAAGTTTGACATGTTATATGTATAAATTAAACAGATCTTACTAACCTCAGTATGCCGAAGAACCTCCGCGACCTGTGTAGAGAAGTAACGTTCCAGAAGAGCCTCAACCAACTGGTCTTCTTTGCTATTCTCTATCCACAACCGGAGTGAGTGTGGGCTCACACGTACAGCTCTTCCACCGGTGACTCTCCTTCCAACCAATAGAGAGAACCCAAAGCTAGTGTTCGTGATTTGTGAAAAAAAGCTCTCAGGGAGTTTTCAGATGCTCACTAGAAGAGTATCACTCTTAATCTCTCAAATTGATCTGAGGCAATCATTAGACTCACTCCCTTTTTATACCTATTGGTCCTTGGGGTCACTCCATATCAGATTAGGTCTCAAAAATCGAAACAGAATCAAGTTCGGATCAATATCTGATAAGATACGCGTGAAAAACGCGTAATCTTAGCTGTCGCGGTCGGCATGCCGAACTGTGAGATAGGCAGGCCGAACTGCCAAGAAAAAATCTCCGCGAATCTTTTATTTTCCACCCGAGATTCTAAAGGATAAAGTCTCAGTTTTGATTCAAATAGCCCAATAGAAAAGATATCTGATCAAAACAAACTTTATCAAGATAATCTCTAAGAAAATAAATCAATTCACAATAATTCTACAAGTTTATCTTGTTCTAATTGTCCAAAATTAAAACAACCGATAAACAGACAAGAATTATCCGAACGCCATAATTCAACAAGTTCATCTTGAACTAATTTCTTACATAATTAATTCAACCGATAAACAGACATGAATTATTTGATTCTTATAAATTTTAAACCAATCTGATAAATCCGACATAAGTCACCAATTATTGGAAAAGCACGCCGTGTCGTTACAGGATTTTGTGAGCTAGCAAAGGGGACCAAAATGGACCTATAAAGTTCAAGCTCATGATAATTATGAAACCCAATATCCCAGATATACATTTCACAATTATCAACTCCAACGCTACTCCACTAAAAGCTTGGAGCTGCACTCTCGAACTTTATAGAATTACGAAGCTCGTGTAGCTAAGTCTCCATGACATATCATAGTGTATCGCATCCCCATATGATCATCCATAATCGGCTTAAGGACAAGTTCTGTCTTACCTTCCCGATTATTTTTATCTTACGTTCCATTGTCTCACCATTAGAAAGCTTACCATCCAAAGATAGTATACCATTCGGTTACACCTATGTATCCAAATGGTTGAGCGCTCCAGTTTTCCAATTACAGGACAACGCATATAAGAGGATATCATTACTCCTAAAGAGGAGCTATGGATTCCATATCTATGAATAACAAGTCTACACTACCAAGAGTCATGCCTCCAACGTACCGGCATGCATGCCACTATAGAGATGTGGGAGTCACCCATTGGTACATCAAAAGACACAAGTCGAGACAACGGGCCCATTATTCATCTCAGGATTAAGATACAATACAAATGATTGTCTAAAGTGAATCGATTTGCCAAGACAGAATTATTAATCCAAATCAATTCACTTTATGTCCCGATCCAACACATCGTCACCTATGACAACGCGCCAATGTTTCTATTCACGGAGTCCAACTCCGATGGCCAAGACAAACCATCTCCCAAAAGGGATATAGACAACATAACAATCTTTACATGAATAAAGCGCCCAACTTTATTCCCTCGATTGCGGATCATATATTTTAGACCATCACCTTAAGAGTCGTGTCTACCGCATAATCATCCTATCATATGCCCAACTCTTAAGGTTTAGACTGATAGTCTCAGACTACTGTTTGCTTATCATACATTCAACAAATATGAACGTAAAGAGGACAATATTTGGTATATATAAATGAATAAATTCTTTATTGATAAAAATGTCTCCAAAAACGTATTACATTTTTACTCCTTAGAGCATACATGTCTAACAGTATTTGCATAGTAAGAGAGACAAAAGTGAAATTTAAGCCAACCCATGGGGTGTTTTAGTTATTTTCCAAAATATTAAGTCAAAATTGAAGGGGGTTACATGAGAAATACACCATTAGAAGATAAGAACGAAAAAGAAGAATGCTCTTTTTTTGTAGGGGCATTCCCACCTCCATTTGGTGAATATTTTAGTGCTTAGCAGTAAATTTACACCCACCTCCACTTGGTGAATATATTAGTGCTTAACAGTAAATTTACACTTATTTCTACTGATAAGATCTAGCGTTCAAATCCTTACTTTCTTGGTTAAAAAAAAAGAGAGCAAAACAAAAGACAAATTCGACAATAATACGACCACAACAAACTTGTTAAAAATAGTACATCGATGGAAAATAATCTAGAATTACTGTTGATTAGATACAACATGAAGTTCTTGATCAAAATTTATACAAAAAATGTAAAAAAAAAAAAAAGAACTTGTTTTATAAGTGGCATTTGGAAGTTTAACCAACTACATGCCATATCCTTATTCATCTATGAATATTGTTCTTGTTTTTTCTTTTTTATTAATATGCATCAGCAGGAAGACGTGCGGTGACTTTGAGGGGGTCAATCGGCTCATCTGATAATAGCTTGGATATAGACCGAGTTGTTCAGGTCAGGTTCCTTCACTTGCCTTGACCTACCAACATGTAGGTCTGCTTCTTGTTGGGCCTTCTTCAGGGCTTCTCTGTTGTTGAGAAGCAATGCCAGACCCCATGTCATTGCAACTGTAGTCGAATCGGTGGCAGCCAAAACAAGGGCCTGCAACAATGAAAGCCATATACCTCACAAGCATTTAGATGATCAATTATTTCTGTTTGGATCAATATCACATGTGCCTGCTGAAATTTACCGTCATTTGCACTTCTCCTCCATTTTTAGACCTCTCACTTTGTTTCTGAATTTTGAATTAGTTCTACATAAAACTCGATCTATTAGAATTTACTTGAATTCTTGTAGCTAGTATGTGATGGTTCGTCAAAAAAAGTAAGAAGAGTCCTTTAGATTTTTATTCAATTACCAGTCTGCTTTTTTGACATAAGTCACTTTAACTTTCTCAAATAAACTCACCTATTAATACGCCATTCTTTTAAAACTTATTTACAACCCTCAATTCAAATAAACACTCGCTGGCTACATCTTTGTATACTTATAACCCTTTTCTCTTTCTCTTTCTTTTTTTGTTTTTATTTTTATTTTTTATGAAATTACTGCCCTTTTTCTCTCTCCCACTGTTTAAGTGTATTTTCTGGAAACAAAATTATTTGTATAAGCCTGATTGCTCCAGCTTATCACCCCTGCATTTGCTTTTTCTTTTTTCCCCTTTTTTTCTCTCCCACTACTCACGTGATTGCTCCATGCAAGCACCCCTCTTACTGCATTTTATTTTTTTCCCCATAGTTTATGAGATTGCAATTACCTCTAATTCTAAATGTTCTAAATAAACCTTACAAAAAAAAAAAAAGTTCTGAATAAGCCATCAAAAATGTTTTAAATCAGTCTCCAACAATAGGAGGAAAAAAAGGATTCAATGGATAATCGGTTACTAATTAAGTATTCTATAAACAATAGTGTGTATATAAATATATTAACTGAACTCCATTCAAAAAATATATATATTAACCGAACTTAGATGTATAAGGCGACAAAAAAAAAAAAAAAACCGTGTAAAACATATCAAGTCGTATCACTGTGCAAACAAATCAATTTGTAAGGTAAGATATTTATGGCTTCTTGTCAAGAAAATTAGAGCACAAAGATGTTCTAACAACCCACTGAGTAAAAGATTTCTGTGTTTGTTTTTTAACTAAATGTGCAAGGCTATAGTCGTTACTTTGGAGCCCAAAGAGGATGGCAATTTGGTAAATAGTGAATGCCCAAAAAATATGCACCCTTGACAATGAGGTTTATAAGTAAGTTTAAAAGAAGTGGCGTATTATAAAGTAGGTTTAAATAAGAAAGTTAATATGACACATGTCGAGAGAATAGACTAGCATCTGAATAAGAGTCTGAAAGAGGGTTTGTATTTAGTACTCCACAAAAAGTATTTGAAACTTAAATAGCTTTTAGAAAATTTGAACTTTTTTTTTGTTTCTATTGCTATGTAATTTTTAATTTTAATTAAGAAAAAATTACATACCATGCTACACTTTCAAAAAATATATTTATTCATATTATACTTTAATAAAAAGTTGTGTCACGATATTACTCATATATTACGTATTTAAGTTATGTTGCAATTAAACATGCATAGATTTTATAAAAAAATGTTTCAAAAAATGACATTTATAAAAATTTTCTTTAATTAAAGCCCAACAACTGGATTTTGTGTGTTTGATGTTGATTAATTTATTTGTAACGTGTTGATCATTCAAAAATTTTGGATTTATATTTCACTATTTTTTAAAATTAAAGACTATGAAATACATTTTTAAGATTTTCATGAGCTTAACTATAATTTTAAAGTGATTGGATTTTTCAAATCTTTGAAAAAATTTCCAACTTATGACTCGAGTTTTGAATTGTGAAAGAAATTATATTCATTAAAGAGAAATTCTGGAAACAACCATATCAAAAGCGACATTCTCCTTTGCGACATTGATTGATGCGATGCCAAAATTACCATTCAGCTCAATAGAAATTTTACGAGAGTTGGTGAAATGAATGGCGAGGCTTTTATCTGGAACAAAATTAATGAAAATTTCCAGAAGTTTTATCTCAGTTTTTTATTTTTATTTTTTTTTTCCTCTTGTTGTATCATACAGCCTGCTTAAAAAGGAACAGCTCGACTTTGAAGGCAAGTGAAATGGGTGGATTGGAGTTTCAGTTTGTTTTTGATTGTATAGGAGATTAAGAAAGAGATGGGAGTTGGGACTTGGTACTAACTCGTAATTTCCTTTGGGACGCATAGGAGTCTCGTATTTTAAGCTAGTTATAGGCAAAATAATAGGATACAACTTTGGTGAAAGCAATAACACCTGGTAAAACTAAAGTCCGTTTGATAAATAGATTTGAATTAGTGATTTGATTTGAGTTGTGTGATTTGAATTAGGATTTCAATTAGTGATTTAAATTATTATCTAAATTAATGTTTAGATGTGCATTTAAGTTTTAATCTTAATATAGAATAAAATTAAAATTTGTGTTTGGAGAGGTAATGAAAATAATTTTTGATTTATTAACAAATCTAATAAAATTTTAATGTTAATGATCCTAAAAAATATACAATATGGATCGTAATTTATTTCTCTTTATCAAAAACACAATAAAAAAGAATTATCTTAATTGAATATTAAATAAAAAAGTTATGATTTTTTTCTCAAATATAAGAGAGAAATTTCATCTTTTATTATTGCAAAGATATTCGAGTATCAATTGTTTAAGAGATTAAAACTTTAAAAACTTAAATTTTTGATACTCATTTAATTAAAATTTTTTAAAAAATAAATACATATTTAAAATTTTTTTGATATTTAAATCTAAGTTTAAGCTTTTTAAATTTAAAAAATACATAAAATAAATGAACCTTAGGTAATTAATGCTAGGCCGTCCCCTTCAGCACTAAATGACCAAATAAGCGTTACATCAGTCACTATTAGTAGTGCATCTCAGCTGGACACCACCGCATCTTCTCCCATTTTTTCTATTCCATCCCACCAATACCATTTCGTCACTCCAATATAATAAGTTTTAAATTTAATTATGGATGGAATATATCTAATGGGGCAGTTAGGCTTCAATTTCTCCTCCTGATCATTTTCGACGTTGAAGATGATATAATTGTATATTTGTGTTGTCTAATCACTGAGTTGCGTTTGGAAGTCTGATATGTAAGAGGCAGGCGACAAAAAAGATTTCAAGTTCTTATTGTTGGATTTTTTCTATTATTATTTTTTTAACACTTGTTAGTATCAGCTTGTTGTTTTGTCATATGTGAGTTAGCTGACGTGCGTTATTATTTTTATCCTAATTGACCGCTATTGAAATAACATTTTTTTTATGTGTTCCCTTATTTAAGTATTTTTCTGTTGCAATCCTCTAAAATAATAGTCTTACAATTATGTCTCTTATGAATACTTTTCTTTCCTAACTAAAAAAATAAAATAATTCTTCTTAAATATGTACTTGCTCAAGAATTTGTTTCATACTTACGGAAAATTATACATTAATATAGTGTTTGGTTAGTGATAAGAATCATTGATAGAAATCGTTTTTACTAAAACATATAAGAGCTTTACACTGTTTATAATTAAATTTATAGTTCACACCACTCTTAATCAAATATCCTCTAATACAAAATTGTTAATATAGAATCATGGTCATGCATGGTCTTTTAAACATACACTATTACAAAACATACATTGAACGATAATTTTACATTCGTTAGCGCGTTTGACCATCGTGAAAACTCTTTCACGTCTGTCATTTGACAACGGACATCTAAAGTCTAACGAAAAAAAACTTTCGATGCCGGCTGATGTATAACTGACATCAAAGGCCATTTTTCTTTTAACGTCGCGCAAACTATGATGGACGTAAAAACCTTGTGGTTGAAAGTTCAAAAGCTAAAAATTCACTTTTATTTTTTGTTTTTTATTTTTTATTTTTATTTTTTGCTGCAACATGATTTCACGCTTCCTAAATGCCTACTCACTTTACCAATATTCACGCTACCCACTCTCCCATATTCCCAATATGATGTTTTTTCTTCCCAATATTTGCCGACCATAGTAAATTCAGCTTCTTTTCCTTTGATCTGTTCTTATTTTTCATTTTTGGTGATCATTATTCAGATGGTGATGTGTTGTTCATATATGATTTTATGCTCTGCCCATTTGATATAAACATTTATGCAACTAAGAACAAGGAAATCATTTATCCAAAAAATAATAATAAAAAGAACCTACTAGAATTGCATCCCCTGTTGTCGCTTTGGCTTATCTATATGATTTTGACTAGCCAATTAATGAGACAAATGTAAAATCATCACTGACTACAACCCTCATCAACTGCCCCACCTCTTCTTCAATGCACTTATTTTTTGAAATAACAACAATAATAATAATAATAATAATAAGAGTTGATTATACCTTCTAGTTTTAATTATTTCTTAATTTATCTATATATTTTGAAACCACAAAGTTATCTATCGAACTTGAAAAATTTATTTTAATTTTATCCCTCCCAAGCTTTTTAGATAAAAAAAAATAAAGATAAGACAAAAAAATCTTTAATTAGGTCAAATTCATTTTTGAAATCTATATTTCTTCTCAAGAAAAAATTTTTAAAAATATTTTAATATTAAAAAGCTATGAAACTTTAGATCTTATTTTGAAATTTGTTGTTTTGTTTTAGGATTTTTATATTTTTAAGTTTATAAAATATTTTTATAACTGTTTAAGGGTAATTATGTTGTTTTATTTAATTTTTTCTATTCATAAGGATGAAAATTGAAATAAGTTTTTTATACTCAAAACATAGCTTTGCAATTTTTAAAAATAAAAAGACAAATTAAAAAATAATTAAAACTATAAGATATAATTATATAATTAACCTTAATAATAATAATAAGATTTGAATGCTCATTTGTATTTTACTTATTCTGCATTTAATAAGTAGTACACTTATGCCGTCTATATCCATTAAAAAAAAGTCATACCGTATATAAGTGGAACAGATAACAAATAAATAAAGAAAAGCCGACTCAAAAATAAATAAATAAAGGAACTTGTTGCATGAGAGAAAATTTTTATTAGCATAATTAACTAGAAATTTATTTTGTTTCACTTCATTTTCAAACGTCTTAGTTCTAATGTTTTTAGGGGATCTTAATTCTACCGTTAAGGACCAATATGAATTCAAAATTCTATTAAAAGAAAAGATAAAAAAGGAAAAGAAAAAGAAAAAGAAAAGGTAATTAGGTTGTATAGGAGAATTGAAGCAGTTACTTTTCAAGTAACCTGTGAGAGGAAATAAATAGGAAAAGAAAGGAATAAATGAAGGGAACAAAAGGTAAGTAACATACTTTATGGACCAAATAAAGATTAGTGAAAATACACAAAACATTTTTATGTTTTGTCTAAATATTATTTTTACTTCTTTTATCATGTAAATGCCCAAACACTATCCTTTGAAGCAACTAAACTTTCTAAAAAACTAAAATTATCCTACCAAACTTTTACTAAATACAATTTAAGACGTTATATTAAACCAAAATACTAAATAAAATTAATATTAAAATGTTAAAAACTTCAAAAATAATTAAAGTATTTGCTTAATTGAATGATCTATTTGAACATCTTATTTTTTTTTAATTTTAAGTTAAGTCATACTTAAAATAATATTTAAAATAAATTGGAAAGGGTCCTAAATTTTTCAAAATTTAATTACTTTAAAAGGTATTTTGAATATGATTTTGCAAACACAAGGGTTATAATACACCAAAAAATAATATTAGAATAAAAAAGAAGAGTATTCTTTTTTTTTTTTTTTTTTTTTTTTGTGGGGGCATTCGCACCTCCGCTTAGTAAATATATTAGTGCTTAGTGGTGAATTTACATTTGTTTCTACTGATAAGATCTAACATTAGAATCCTTACTTTCTAAGCTATAAAAAAAAGAGGAGCAAAACAAAAGACAAATTCAACAATAATACGACGATGAACGAACATGTTAAAAATACTATATTGATAGAAAAATAACCTAGATTACTGTTGATTGGTTACGACATGAAGCACTTGATCAACACTTATATAAGTGGCATTTTGGAAGTTTAACCAACTACATGCCATGTCCTTATTCATGTATGAATATTGTTCTTGTTTTTTCACATTTATTAATATGCTTCAGCAGGAAGACGCGGGGTGAGAAGGATATCAAGAGGGGTGGCTTTGTGATTAGTCACTCCGGTAGTCACGCGCATATCAATCGGCTCATCTGACGTTGTGGTAACCTCAAACCCATGAAGCAAAGCAGCGAGAGTGAGCTGCATAACTTGAAGCGCAAACAACACTCCTGGGCACATTCTTCTACCGCTGCCAAACGGTATCAGCTCGAAGTTTTGTCCTCTAACGCCCACGTTTTTGTGAGTCGTGAGAAACCTTTCGTGCCTAAACTCGCGGGGATCGTCCCAAACTTTGGGATCCAAATGAAGCTTCGAGAGATTGAGAATGAGACGCGTCCCTGCTGAAACATGGTAGCCACCCACGACACAGTCTTCCATGGACTCGTGCGGCAGCGAGAGCGGTCCTGGTGGGTATAAACGCAATGTTTCTTTGATAATAGCTTGGAGATAAACCAAGTTGTTCAGGTCTGATTCCTTCACCTGCCTTTCCCTACCAACGTGTAGGTCTAATTCTTGTTGGGTCTTCTTCAGGGCATCTCGGTTGCTGAGCAGCAATGCCAGAGCCCATGTCATTGCAACTGTAGTCGTATCGGTGCCAGCCAAAATAAGGGCCTGCAAGAAAGCCATATACCTCACAAGCACTTAGATGATGAATTATTTCTGTTTAGATCAACTTCACATACGCCTCCTGAAATTTATAGTCATTTGCTCTTCTCCCTCAACTTTTAGAACTCTCACTTTGTCTATAAATTTGGAATTAGTACAACATAAAACTCAATCTATTAGAATTTCTTTTAAATACAGACAGAAAAGAAGGGGAGTTACATGTGGTCATATGGTCATTTGTTTTTAATCGAAAGTCCTAAAACTAAAATCACATTACATTACTTAATCCCCTTTGTTTTCATACGTTTTTGATGAAATTTTAATAAAGAGGGTAAAGTGGGACTAATTTTTAATTTAGAAGGTAAAGTGAATATTTTCTAAATTTAAGGGACAAAGTGAGAAACAAGCTTGGAAGGGCAAGTAAAAATAATCCTTTCTAAGTTTATTTTTATTAGTGTACTTTAGCCAGATAATTGGTTATTTTTTTATTTTTTATTCATCTATTATATATTTATATTATTGTATATTTCATTCAAGAGCTGCTATAAAGTAAATGGTGGAGATTAATTTTATAAAACCTCTCATAAATTTACAATATTTTCAGGTCATATCTATTTTCTCTCCCTTTTTTTATTATTGTTTCCTTTTCTAGAAACGCTATAGTTTCTTTTTGTTTTTGGTGTTATAAACACGATTGGTTCATATGTTTTCTTTTTCATCTCTCCCTGCAATAATATTATATTACAAAAATTAAAATAGTAACTATGAGATCTTACAACTAATGTAATATAATAATATATTGGATGGAAATATAAACAATCATGCGAAGGACTTGAATCCGTTTAAACGAAGCCCAAACTACCATGGGGTCATGGACTAAAAGCCCCAAAACATACAACGGGTCAGTCAATGGACGTTGAATAATAATAACATCGAAAGAAGCTTTTTGCAGCAAATGTTGCAGCAAATATTTTGCAACGACTAGGCGAGAAACATTAATTGCAAGAGGTTCGAGAAAAGCATGAATCAAGAGCTACGTAACAAGCAAGAAGAGAAATAAGAATTGAGACAATAGACATCATAAATACAATTTCAACTATGGTTGCTGCGAATTATACAAGGATATAATGTAGAAAGTTATTATGCAGACATTAAAAAACATACGCATAAAAAAGAAAAAAAAAAATTATAAATCGAGACACATCATTCAAAGGCTAGATAAGATCGAATTTTATTAAAATGATTATCAAAATGAACTTATGTTCTTGCAGTACACTGCAGAGGTTTGTTATCCCGATATATTTAACGAGTACAAAAATTTCAGTAGCATAAATACTTGAAAAAGTGTTCTGAAACTCCCCAAAAGAAAATGGTGTTCTGATGATTTAAAAAAAGCGTGAAAGAAAAGAATCATATCGCCCACACATACCAGGGAAGTAGCTTTGTTGATTGTATCAGCATCATATCTTGAAATTCCTAACTCCGCCTTCGAAAGCATCACGTCCATGAAGTCTAGATCAAGATGATCACCATTAACTTCCTTAGAAACTCTCTTCCTCTGCTCGTGCTCCTCAAGCCATCATTGAGCCGATTGATCAAGCTCTTTCCAAGTATTTTTCATAGCTCTCTGGTAGCCCCCCAAATCCAACCACCTCAAGCATGGAATCGCATCGGACACCACAAAAACGCCCGTCAATTCAATGAAATCCCTCAACGCCTTTCGAAACCGATGATCATCACCGTTACTACTTGAGCTTGTAGCCTCAAGATATGCTTTCCCACAACCATTCGGAACATTAAATTTAGCGTTATGTCCCCAAACCATTTCTTCATTTCTATCTCCACTCCATCACTATTCTTATTATTCTTATTCTCGATCCAAAGATCATATATTTCTTTTACCGCGATCCTAACCTCGGATTCTCGGACATGGCTGAGCATCTGTAGACAGTGGTTGGAGAGCAACTCGAGCGTGGCGACCTTGCGGACTTGGCGCCAGTAAGGGCCATAAGGGCTGAACCCAAACATGGCATAGTTGCAAGTCATGTGTTCTGATGCTGCTGCTTTGGGACGGTTGGCAAAAACCTTGTCGTTGGTGGTGAGACACTCTTTTGCTACTTCCCAGCTGCTTACCACAAGCGCTCTATGCACTCCCATCCTGAAGGTGAATATCGGGCCGTACTTGTCGGCCATGTGGCCCAGGGTTATGTGGGGCGGTTGTGGGCCAGCTAGTAGGTGAAGGTGGCCGATAACAGGCCACCCGCCGCCAGCTTCCGGTGGTGTTCTCCGGGAAACTCTTGTTGGTTTCCATATGAGATAAAAGAGAAACGCTACTACTAAAGCACGCAAAATATTGGCTGTGGAAAAAACTATTGAAGGAAGATTGTTGGCTGGTATTTGCCTCTACGTTGGCAAGAAGAAGATGAATATGCGATCTGGGAAATATTTTTCATCATTCATCAATATTATATAGAACAAAGTGGTGGGGATGTGGTTTCGCGTGGGCGCAATAAATAATACAAAAAAACTGCCATAACTTGTAATTGTATGCACGGGTATTGTTTTAACAGGCCTTCGGAGAGCGGAATTTTTTATTTTTTGTTTCGGGATGACAAGTAAGGTTAGCAATTCGTGTTTGCATGTTATGATTAAAGCAACATGATTAAGCTGAACATGAATACGACATGATTAAAAATATGTCTGAAACGCAAATACGAACACCAATCGCCTATGTCACGTATAACATGACATGATTAGCACAATTACTAAACGGGCAGTGACGTATTTGCATGTTACGATTAAAGCAACATGATTAAGCTGAACATGAATACGACACGATTAAAAATGTGTCTGAAACATAAATACGAACACCAATCGCCTATGTCACGTATAACATGACATGATTAGCACAATTACTAAACGGACAGTGACGCATTGACACGATAAAAACACAGTATATGATACGTTTATGACCCAAGTTAACTAAAAATTAAAAAAATAAAAAAAACCAAGAAAGAAAATTAACAAAGACATAATATCTAATTAGTACTAACCTACTACTACTACTAAGCATGTAAAACTGTACAAGCAACGTCATGCCTAGTTCCAAAACATAACAAAACACTCAAACTAAGTTTCAAACATAACAAATATATCTAAATCAAAATTCAAAATATATCTAACATCCAAATGTTCCTATCCAAATGTCTAACAATAAACAATCTAAGTGCATAAAACATCAGTTTTCTTGAACTTAAAATGAGGTCCCTAAATCTAAGCTCCAAGTACACTCCAAAAGTCAACAATTATTTCACCCTGTTTAAGATTTCAAAGAATAACAAAGTTAAACAAAGTAACAAATTAAACAACAAATCAACAAAGTTAACAAAGTAAGAATTATAAAATGCATATTATCTTCCATTGCAGTTGAAGTATTGGGGTTACGAGAGATTTGAGTAGATCCGATGATAGACTTATTAATATCCAAACTTAAAACTTCTTCAATGATGTCATCTATAGCCATATGAATTGATTTTTTATTTTGTACACATAAACTTAAATGGTTAAAATAAGATAAAGACCAAGAATAAACCGTTGAAACAAATTCCATTATCTCTATTTACAATTTACAGGTAATAAAATTTCTTATTGAGATTGACATAGACGCTGATATTGATGTAATGTTAATATTTATCTTTAAATTCAAACCGTTGAAACAATCTTTGATTAGTTTTTTTTTTTTTTGTTTTTTTTTGGTCAGAGGCTTTCACGAAAGCATGCATATATTAGTTTTTGCAGAACTGACGGTTGCTTACATGATAAACGGTTTATGTGCAATATAATTGGTACAGAAGCATGCGTATATAATTGTTTATATGATAATTGACATGCATGAATAAGGAAAAAAAAAAACATATATACATAAATTAACGAAATTTATATTTTACCTTTAATACTTTGTTTTGCTTCTGTAAATTTTTTTTATTAAGTTCTTTGTAATTGGAGTAGGAGTTACACTTTCAAAGGTTGTTGGAGGAACCTTGCCCTTAGAGTATTCACAAAATAACATTTCCAAATTCCTGTTGACATCAAAAAATTGCAATGACCCTTTTTCTCTATAAACATTGGTATAAGCATAATTCACAAATTATAGCTTGTAGCGAGATCAAGTACTACTGCTATTGTTAATATCAAACTGAAATCTTTTCAATACTTCTCAAAGTTGCCAAGCATGGCTTTTGACATAGTAGCCAAATATTCATCCACATCTAACAAATTAACAATCTTTTAAAACTAAATGTCACTCCACAGTTATTCCAGAAATTAGTGTTCCAGCATCTAGACAGATCCTTTTATATTAACCAGAGAGAGAAAAACAACATACCACGTCTGCAAATTCATCGTCTTCCAATCTAGATCTGTTATCATTCAAGTTCAGCTCCAAGTCAACACCATCATGTCCGTACACCAGGAAGTGTAATAAAGAGACCAACAAGGAAAAAATACAGTATATTCAGTTAAAAGTCCAATGATTTTTTTCCCTAAAACACGCATATGTAACGCGAACCTCCTTTTGTTGCCGCAGACTTTTCAAGTATTTTGACTGTTTTCTCCTTAGATCCATTGACAGGTTCTAAAGGTCTGTTGCAAGTGATCGCTGTCAGAAATTTTCCAAAAGTGAGTCAATTCATGAGAGTAATGAAACATACCTAGCAAACTTTTTATTCATAGCCATGGCTAGAGAAGGTTTTCCCTCTTCAAGTCCACTGGCAACTAGACAGACTACTAGTATCACTCCATTCTATCAAACATCAATGCAAATATTTAGAGAAAACTGGCAAATAAGGTAGATTAAAAACGCATATAATTACAAATTTGCAGCACAACAAATGGGAATTCTGTGGAAGTACAAACTGAACATGAACCATATCTGTACATTTTTCCTAACATTAGAGTCCTCTGAGGAGCCACTAGCGGAAATTTTCTGTAATCTCTTCGCTGACCTTCTCAACAAATCCGTAATCTCTTGCGTAAGAGTCTCATCGTACGTTGATCTTCTCTGCCATCTCCACAGGAGGGCATTAAACCTTTGCATGAGCCTTAACTAACTCGGCCATTTTGGTCCGAGCACGTTGAATATTCACGGCTATTTCTTCAGAATCATAAATGCATCCCTTCTGAAGATACATAATGCTTATATGTCAAAAGCATAGTTAATCGGGAAGGCCCTTGGAACAAAGCCAGAATGCCTAAGCACAAATAGAATTGCACAAACCAAACACCACATCCCACCGTTGGACTCTAAAACCGAGCTCGGGGCTCCGCATTGAACAACCGCACAATAAAATAGAGAGATCGGTGAATAGGCATATGTTTCTCCATTGCATGGAAACTCCAACCTTAGATCTTCATCGTCTCCATCAAAATAGTCGAACTCGATATAGAAATCTGCATGAAACCAAAACAAAAAAGTCAAAATTAAAACCATATCAAACCAGCGCTAAGAAGAGATTTTTTGAACTGTAATAAACTAACCGGACTGAGACTTGAGGGTGGACTCATGATAAGTACTACGTCTCAATCGTACGTTGATCTTCTCTGCCATCTCCCAAGTCGACGGCGGTGGGAAGGCGACGACGTTGAGGGGTTCAATTCAAGAGGATACAAGAAGATCAGGAGAAGGCGACAGCTGTGGGCGTGGGAGAGGAAGATGGCATTGAAGGTTTCACTTTCAAGAGGATCCAAGAAAACCAGGGGAAGGCGATGGCGGTGGAAGGGGAAGAGGCATTGAGAGGGTTTCAATTCAAGAGGTCTGGGTTTTCAATCGGCTAGGGATTTAATTTGAGGGTTAGGTTGATCACGTAAGATGCCTTACATATTTTCAGATTTAAATTTTAAATATTTTTATTTTTAAGTTTAAATGTATTATAAATAGGTAGGTTTGTGTTGTGTCAACACATTTACGACTTATTTAATAAACATATTAAAGCGTGTTAAACGTATTAGCATGAATTGAACTGGTTTATTTTCATGTTATTCGTACCAATTTATTTATGACCGAATTAATAAACGTACAGTTTAAATTTATTTATTTCGTGTCTTTTTATGCCATGTCATCGTGCTGGCACTATTGTCATGCTCTTGTCTGCTTCAAAAAAAATTAGATGCAATCAATAATAATGAGTTGCGCCTGCATATTGACTTTAATGAATATGGAATAGATGCGTCCTTGTTGTGGATCCGACTCTGTGCTCTTTATTCATATCCCCTTTATATCTGCATTACGTAAAATATCGTCTTAATTAAAATATTATATCATTAATTATATTAGTTAAAATATTTTAATTAATGTGACATAATATTATTAAAAAGATATAAAAGAAGACAAAAAAAAAAACATATAAGCTAAATCCTCTTGTTACTCCATAAGTGGTACTACATAAACAATTAAAATCATTGATTCAAGTCTAGGGAATAATAATAAAAAAATCATATAATAGTATTGTTAGTATTATTTATTTTCTATATTTATATTTAAGCTGTTGTTAATTGAAATTGAAACTCCTTCAATATTCTTTTAAAATGAATACTTATAAAATAAAACATACAAATATGAAAAATTATAATAAACTATGAAGAATTTTTTGGGTAAATTTTTATGACATGATTACTTTATGGGTTGACAATATAGCATAACTTAAAATGAGCCATAACACTCATAAATCCAAGATTGACACGAAAATAATTCATTTTTATTAATTTTAATAAATTAAAAATTTCCTTCAGTTTTTAAGTATTTTTTGGCAAGCCAAGCTACGTTTTGGAAAACTAACCTTAAAACGGTGATCCTCATTACATGGACTTCGTTTTAGTGCCAACTCTACCACCGCTTTACCAATCAAACCGTGATCAACATTGGTCAACGGTGGTCAAACTGGTTGACCCCTACCACCCAAATCCAAGAGCTACATTTTCAGTCTATTTTTGACATTTTGAATGCATTCATGACATCAACATTGTGAGTTGAAGCTTTGAACATTGACTTGGTGAGTCAAAGATTTAACCAACAAGGAGACCTTTGCGCTGTCGAATGCTAAAGACTAAACCAGTAGGGACTCTAGTACTCATCCTTCGTGATATTTTTATTTAATTAGCCAATAAATTCATAATTTGAAATTAAATTATGTGGATTTCAATATATTGTTGTTTTTATATTTATAATGCCTTTAAAATCTTATAAATCATATTAACAATTTTGGTACCAACATGTGTTGAATTTGAAAAGGACTTCTGATCGATCAAGGGTTTAATATTGACCAATCATTTGATTTTTATGTACTTATTAATTTATATAATTAAGAAAAAAATTAAATTGATTGTTGTTGAAGAATTGATGATTGACTATTGATATTTTCTTATGATTCAATACATATAATTGTTCTGAGTGGTGTGTCTTGCAGTTATAGTGCACTAAAATATATTTATAGCTTGTCTTTTTTGTGGGTTTGAGTTTTCGGTTTTAAGAAAAAGAAGTTGTTATGCTGCCAAAATTTTGTTAAAACTAACTATATATCGTGGGTAGGAGGGTTCTTAGGAGCCAGTTAGATTATAACAAATTTTATATATGTTGAGACCTAGCGCTGCGATGTCAGACAAAATTAATGGCCATTTGAAGTCTTCCTCAAAATTATATCTCACAGCGCGCTCATTTGTTGGACACAATGGACATGATATATTATTTGATACCTACCATTGTTTCATGGCCTATTTCACAGAGTGCTCATTTGGGGCACAATAGACACAAGGTGCTCATTTGGGCATAATGGAACATTTTATACCCTTTCTTTTTTTTTTCCCCCTTCACTAACAATTCGGGATGTGTGTGAGAGAATTTGAGTTATTGATTAGTTTGATAAATTGTGAACTTGATGAATTTTTATATTGATACAAGAATTTGTTTATTAACTTTATAAGGATTTTATATATAATAATAGTAAGAAAAACCAAGAGGCAAGGAATGAATCTCCTACTAGGCACTATGTGCTCACTCCCTCTACTTTCCTTTTCAGGTTAGTTGATTATTATTTGACGTTTTAAATTGTTGTTGATGCTCCTTACCATTTGACCGGTATACTTTCCCTATATTTTTATTTCTCGTTGTTGCATGGAAGATACTTGGAATGAATACTCTTAGTAGATGATTGATTATTTATAAAATTTGTTTTTATTTGTTATTTGAATTTTTATTTTGGCTAAAGCAGTGCAACTGTATTTTTACTTATTCTATAAGCATTAATTTAATTTTGTATATTTTTATTTGAATTTTCTATATGTATTTTATCTTTTTATTTTAATATTAAAGAATTCAAAATAACCTTGATTTATTTCTATAATTTTATGGGCTCAACTATAGTTTTCAATTTTTTGACTTTTTAAATCTTCAAAATATTTCTTTTAATTTAGTTACTGCCCTAATTTTGGGTCCTGAGGGTGTAAACTACTAACACTCCATGCACACATATTTATAAAAGGTACTTCAAAGATACCACATTTGGGCGTTCTACTAATTATGATGACAAGAACATAAATTTTACGTTTTCTCAAGGACTACCATATATTCTGCAACTTTTCAATTTTCACAACACTTTATTGAGTAACAAACAATTATTAAATGAGTTCGAGAGACTTAAAGACAAGAGCCTCTTTTATATCATAACAAATTAAACAAGATAGCAATCCAAATCACTAGTGTGCACCACAATACTACTAGACAAAAAGACCCATCGCCATGACACAAGCCAGCAAGAGAAGTTCACCTACTAAAAACGAGTGGCATATATACATATTGTACATGTTATTTATATACAGTACCAAAAGATTACGACCAAGGAATGTGTTGGGCATATAAAAACATTTGTCATAGAACATGTTTGATTTAAAAAAAAATAAAAAGAAAGTTAAAAAAAATATTAAAACGAATTGTGTAGACTACTACTTAAAAATCATGGCCACTTGTGAACAAGACCCATACATTAAGCTACGCGCATAAATCTCCACCTAGCACTTCCAGTGCAGTAATAAGCACAGAACCAAACCAGAATTGAAACAATCGAGTAAAAAGATGCAGCACTGCATTTTTCCATCCATGTCTCTTTAGTTAAGTAAATTTTCAAAGGATCATTACTAGAAAGGAGATATTAGAAAAACATGGGAAACGAGTTGTGATAGCGGCCGAGAGAGGTGAATTGTTGCTTGAGCATGAAATAGACAGTCTGGCCTGGATGGACGAGAAAAATTGACATCGATTTAAATATAAACTAAGCAGACATTGGGCAAGGTTCAATGAGATAAGTGTTAAAATAATTATACAAAAAAAAAAAAAACCCTAAGTGAAATAGGGTCATAAGAGTTCAGCCTGATGTAATTAATACAGAGAAGAAATTCAATAGCCAAAGGGTCAATATCAACTGTGCAGAGAAACCCCATAATAAGAATAAAATCTCAAATTCTCTTTTTTTTTAAAAAAAAGAATCAAACACTATAACATGGGTTGCGCTAGACTCCCTCCCAATCGTAATGCTGAAATTTTATTGTTGTCATTTCTTTAGATTCTAGAAGCGGAAAGACGAAAATGAATGTCAAACTAGTGTTACATATAAATGACTGAAATAATGAAACAGGAGTCGAAACTTAGTAAAACAAGAAAAAAGCTAAATTTCTTAGTAGCGTTACAAACGTCCATGTTAAGAGTACAAGTTTGCATAGCGCCAATGAGCATAGTAAGAACATGCGGGGTTAAATTCATTTGTCCCCCAGCGTTGGCTTGCATTTAGTTGCATAATGTTGAATGTTGTATTACATACGGACATGACTAATCAAGTACCAACATACTCCCTTTTTAATTTTTTTTTAACAAAGTAATAATTCAGGGATTATTTTTACACTTGTCCCCCGAACTATGTCACTTATGTCACCTTATTTTTTTATTTTTACAATGTACCACTTCATTCCTTTAAATTTTGTTCCGTTAACATGTATTTTCCTTCCATCAAACTCCGCTAGTTTTTGAATGATTTTTTGCGAAATATTTTTATATTTTCCTTTCAAACTACATCATTTATGTTATTTTACCCCTAGACTTTCAAAATGTGTTACTATGTCCGCTTATTTTTTTGTTAGCAAATAATCTCTTTTTATTCAATTCTATTGGGCTAATAAATTGATTTATTTTTCTTCCAACTTTACACGACCTCTATATCAAAATAATCTATATACCTACAACTTGCATATGAATAATTTTTCACAATATGCATTAAAATACAAATACAAAGAAAATTAAAGAGGGGTTTTCTTTTAAAGAAATTAATATATTCAAAAGTTTTATTCTTTTAAGAAATTTTGTGGTTTTTTTTTCTTCTTAAGCTCTTTTATGTGATTGAAATGATCTATAACAAAAAATAATATTTTTTTCTTGAACTCTTTTTTCCTTGATCTATTTTGTTCTCTTAAAACTTTTTTTTTTAATGTTTAGGTTTTTCCCCTGAAGTTAGAAGAGAAAAATATTGACACGTAAAGCTAAATGAAATTAGACAAAAGGAGGCTATTTGCTAACAAAAAAATTGAGGGGGTAATGACATATTTTGAGACTCAGGAAGGGGACAAAATAACATAGATGACATAGTCGGAAGAGAGAATATAAATATATTCAGCAAAAAACCGTGCAAAAATTAACAGAGTTAGATGGAATAGGAAAACTTACTAATGGAACAAAATTTGAGGGGGTTAATTAGTACGTTTCAAAAGTCAGTTAGTAAAGTGAGATAAATGATATAGCTCAGAGGATAAATGTGAATATAGTCCACAATTCAAAGAAGAGGATGAATCATCCATACAAAATACAAGCTTCCAGCCCCGCATATACAAGTAAAGGGTACTAGAGTAAGCTACGAAATTAATAAATGCTCCGATAGAACAAGCCGATTACTAATTAGTGATAAGTTAGTTTTAGGCTAATTAATTAGATGATTCTTACTTAATATTTTTGTTAGTGATAGTGTTTTGTGTTATTTTGTAGGTTTTAAGGAAAATGATGCACGATAGCAAAGTGTGGAACAAAACGGACAAAAAATGAGCAAAATTAGACTCGGGATGAAAATTGAGCCTAGACGCCAACTTATGGGCGCCTAGGCGCTCATACAGATGAAGTTCCATACAAAAACCTGAGAGCAAAGTGCCTAGGCACCAATCTATGAGGAGAGGCCGACCAGCAGTAGCACCTAGGTGTTACAATTCTGGCGCCTAGACGCTACTTCGAAGCCTAGACGTCACAATCCTGACGCCTAGTTCTAGAAATTCTCCACGGGCTTGTGTAGTGCCTAGGCGCTACAATCCTGGCACCTAGGCGTCATTACAAAGCCTAGGTGCCAGAAAATCGAGCCTAAGCACCATTGCTATCTCAATTCAAATTCCAATGTAATTTCATTCTAAAATTACCCTTTCAAACTCTAATCTATAAATAGAACATTATAGAGTATTGGAGCAAAAATTTTAACAAGGAAAAGCTACAGACAAGAGGAGAGAACTTACTACTTTGAAGAAGAAGAAAGGTACAACCTGGAGACGGAAATCATCTCCTCATCCAAACACAATTCTTTCCTTCACTCATCATGTTTAAGACATTAATTAGCAACCAACTAAAGGATCTGTAGATCTATCCAAACAAAAAAAATGCAAGTTAAGAAGTTCAAAAACTACCCATTGACATTGTACAAAGCCAAGTTGTTTTCAAAAAACTAGAATTCAATTTTTGAATGTCCTTCTACAGAAAAAAAAAAAAAAAGTAGCTGGCCTCGTGGTCAACTCTGTAAGTGATACGTCAATGAAAACGGGCTCCAACTTGCATGAGGAAGCCAAGGAGAAGAGTTGTTTTCAAAAACATAACTTCAAGATGGAGATAATAGATGTTGATGGTCCAAATTACCCAAAAATTAATATTACAGTAAAAATAGTAAATGAAGTTCAAGGAGAAAAAGACAAATAAAGCTATCAAAAGCAAATGAAGAAACGGCTATTTCTTCGCAGCAAGAAACAAAAGATGCAAATGTTAGACAAATGACTAAGAAGGACAAAAAGAACAGATAAGGGCACGTCTTCATTTTGAACAAAAAGGCTATAACTTACAATGGGTGTTGCAGGAACTCCAGTTTCTTCAACCACTTCAAAGTAATGCTGTCCAAACATCTCACGGTAAGAAAATCATTAAACTTCTAGGAAATTAGCATGAAAGATATATTAATATTACAGAAAATTATCTTAGGTTATGTTTGGTTTATGTATTTTTTGAACTCAATGGACTCAAATTTGGATTCGAGTATGAAGAATCCTTCGGATACATGTTTGTTTCTTCTAAAATCTGAATCATTTGAATATCAAGAATCTAAGATTTTAGAATTCTCATCACCCTTAAACTTTTAATACTTAGATATCTTTTTTATAGTAAAAACTAAAATTCTCTCTTATATTTTAGCAAAAAAACATAACTTCTTCATTTGATGTCTAATTAAGATGATTCTTTTTTCACTGTGTTTCCAATGAAAAGAGGAATAAATCAAGATCTATATTGCATATTTTTTAAGATCATTAACATTAAGATTTTATTAGATTTATTAATAAATCAAAAACTATCTTCACTATTTCACCAAACACAAATTTCAATTTTATTCCATACTCAGATTAAAACTTAAATGCACATCCAAACGTCAATTTGAATAACAATTCAAACCACTAACTCAAATCCTAATTCAGATCACACTAATTAAATTAAATCACTAATTCAAATTCATTTACCAAACGAACCCTTAGATTTACTGAAATTTGTCTCAATATTAAAGGGTGGAGGAGTGCAAACTCTGAGGGGGACAATTGGGCCGACAATATTGGGGATGGGAGCAACGAGTTTGAACAAAGGTGACCTTGGTCGCACAGGTCTTGATCGTGGGTGTGATGGCTTCTACCATGGTCGACGTTTAAAGACGGCTATGGGTCGACGACGACGCCTCGATAGTTTTCTTCAACCCGTGTCGTTTTTGCTTTTTCTTCTCACCCTTCAACTCAGGGTTTTCTTCTGTTTTTACGCTTACTGTTAGAGAAATTGTGGGAAAGACAGAGCCAAGAATAGGAGAGGTTATGTCCCATTATGGTTTTGGCATGCTTTGTTTTGGCGGGTGCAGAGAAAGCTGGTTTGCGCCTTTTTTTGGGGTTATTTTTTTCTTTTTTTTAAAGGATAATTTTTTTGCTTTAATTTTATTTTTATGAATAAAAAATTAAACAAAATGACATGATTATCTATAAATAGTTATAAAAATATATTATTGATTTTAAAAAATAAAAATTCTTAAAGCAAAACATCAAATTTTAAAAAAAGATCTTTAAGTTTTATAACTTTTTGAATGTTAATATATTTTTCAAAAAAAATTTGTCAAGGAAAAAAATATATTTAAAATAAATTCGGCCTAATTAAAGGTATCTTTATCTTATCTTCATATTTTATTAGTCCAAAAAATCTGCGAGAGATAAAATTAAAATAAATTTTTCAAATTCAAATGATACATTTGTAGTTTCTTAAAATAAGATAAATTAAAAAATAATTAAAACTAGCAGGTATAATTATATAACTAACCTTTTAAAATTTGAAAAATTATATCAATATTGGGTTTCTTGTGCACTTTTGGTAATAAATATAAAATAAGAACACAAAAGTACACTTAAAAAGGAACATATAAAAGACTTGATTTAAAACAAATTCGGTGGTAATGAGAGACAAGCAGCTGAGGCTAAGGACCCTCCCGATCCCAAATAGCTTCATTATTTAAAAAAATATCATCTTGTCCGTCTCTTTTTCTTAGTTTGTGCCCCTTAAATTTTACTAGTTTCAAATTTTATTTAAAATGGGTTAAACATTTTATTTATACCTGTAGCTTTTACTTATGATTATATCTTATTATTTATTTTAATACTCTCTTGTATCCAACATTTTAAATTTAAAAAGAACAATTTGTATTATTAGTTCTTTAACTTTTTAGCATGTATCACTTTGGTCTTTTTTTTTTTTTTTTTAATTTTAGTAAAATGATCTTTAGACGCTTCAAAACAAACCGGAAGATTTTGATGAAAGGGCAAAAAAAAATTTCAAATTGAGTAAAAGTCATCTTTTTTTTTTAAACTAAAAAAACACGCTTTTTTATACAAGTAAATTGTCCCAGTTTTTTTTTAAAAATAAGAAAAATGACTGTAGCAGGATAAGGAACCTCAAGAGGATGAAAAAAAAAAACTGGAACCGTTTTGATGTCTAAAAAGCCTTTTTTTGTGCCAAAAATTGTCCAAAAAAAAAGATCATTGACCAAAATTTTTTTTTTCAAAAGGTTATTTTTAAAAATCCCCCACCTCATTAATTAATCCCTTTCTGAGTGTATCTATTAAGATTCTTAAGAAAATTTATCTGTCACCACCACGTTAGTAAAAAGACTAGAATGCTCTCACCCTCACAGCCAAAAAAAAAAAAAAAAGATTAAAAAAGTCAAACGAAACTTGCAACCCCTCCCTCTCCAACAAAATCCTTCAACCCTCCTGACAAAATCGGGGGGACGGTGACTTAATTAGAAGGAATATTTTTAAAGGGTTTAGAAAAACTAAAATACTTACAAACCATAATTAGGCATATAAATTTCACAAAATAATTCAAAGTGCCCGAAGTCTTTAAAATTTAAAATAAAGGACAAAATACAAATAGAAAATTAAAAATAAAAAAATACAAAACTTTAAATGATTGTTTGTGAAATAAGAAAAATAAATTGCAACTGCAAAGCTATTTTGAAAAGTAAATAAATAAAAACAATTTCAAATAACTAATTAAACAAAGTTTTAGAGGTTCAATCATCTACTGGGAGAGTGTTTACTTCCATGTAGCATCCATGCAACCAACAAATATCCTTGGGAGGAGGCATAAATGAGATAGCAGGGAGCATCGGCAATAATCCTACATCACTGAGGATCGATTAACTAACCTTAGAGGCGAAAGTAGGGGGAGTGAGCATACAATGCCCAATAGAAAATCTATTACTCGTCTCTTGGTTTTTTTTTTTTTTACTAGTAGTATATTATCTATAAAGTCCCTATAAATTTAACAAACAAATTATTATATCATTATAAAAATTATTCGAGTTCGCACTTTGTCCAACAAATCAACAATTCAGAAATCTATGATCCTCACCAAACTCCTTCTCACATGTCTTGGGTTGTTAGTGATGAAAAGGAAAAAGGAAGGATTTATAATAAGTTCCGTTGTGCCTTGAATGAGCACCTTCTGTCTAATGTGTTCTAAATGGGCACCCCCGTAAGATATAGGACATATAACATTGATAGTACCATCTAAATGAAGTGTCCATTGTGCCTAACAAACCCCGTGGGATATTACTTTGACTAAAACTTGGGATGGCCTTAGATTGTGTCCGATGGCATCGCATAAGATCCCAACAATCATAGGATCAAGTTATAACCAATCTGACTATTAAAACCCATCCTAAATGATTCTATCCACGTTTGTTAGTTTTTAACGATATTTCGACAACATAACGGTTGTTTTTTGACTAAACAAAAAAAATTTTCCTTTTAAACTTGTAAGAAAACAAGCCGAATGTATATTATGGTGCACCATAACTCCAAGACGCACCACCAAAAGCAATTTATGTGCATCACCATTCACAACATCAGGAATGAAAATAATAATAACAACAGCAACTACAATAATGACACCAATAACAATTTAGACAATATTAACAATAAAAATAACAATAGCAATAATAATAATAATGACAATAACAATAATGGCAATATTAACAACAACAATGAGAACCACTATACTTCAAGAATCATAGAAACAATAACAACAACAATAACAATATATTGCAATCCAAATAATTAAATTTTCAATTCTAAATTTTTATTGACTAATTATATAAAAATAAAAAAATATCACAAAAGACAAGTTATAAAATCCCTACTGACTTCATGATTATTTGGCCTCAACGTATTTTATCTGTCAATACATATATGAATATGTTGATTTTAAAGCTCTAATTAAATCTAAATGATTCTTTGATCAAATTGTACAGCGAACAAATTTACACTGTCAAAGTCCTCCAATTTTACCCTACCCATAGGCTCGCACATTTGTTTTTCTCAAAGAAAAATATTACCTTTCAATCAATTTTTAGTACTTTAATCTTTAAGCAATTTTTAACACTAAATTTTTTAGTCAGTTTTTAGTACTTAAATTTTTACCCTCGAATCTCTAAATTAATGCATTATGATATAACGCTTATAACACATTTTAATTACCGAACCATATCAATTAAGTAAACTAATCTATAAATATGACGAAAGGAAGGTGATAGGATTCCTACCTTAAAATTTTAGTAACGGAGAGTGCGGCTGGACTCAACACCCCAAATCAAATCAAGAGGACGTCTTGGATCACCAAACAAAGGTCGGGAGGCCTGACACAAGAAATGGCCGGATTCCGGCGACCCACGGTAGCGAGACGGCGGCTCCAGCGATAGAAACCCAAATTGACTGGGGTTTTTGTTGCCCAAGACACGTTGAGTCATTTGGACTAGGAGTTGTCGACCACCACCGTCGGAAACAACGGGAACGGAGGGGGCGGCAACTGGGATCTCCGGCGTGGTCTCCGGCAAGAGTTGAGGTGAAAGGGGTAGTGGGTCTTGATGCTTTCAACGTTCTGAGCATTTTGGAACAAAAATCACGCAAAACGGAGGTCGGAAGATGGAGTTCCGGCGGTCCTCCCCTAGCTACGCATGGCGCCTCCGGCCAGCTCCGATGGCGTCCCTGTCGACTCCATATGCCGCCGAACTCACTGGTCCGAACTCAGTGCTCCACGAGCTTTACAATGGACCGGGCGGTGTCGAAAACGGAAGACGGAAGGTGGCCGGAGGTGGTAGCCGACTGTGCGGAACAGAGGGGATTCTAATTTTGAAATCAGATTTTCTTTTTCTTTCTTTAAATGAATGTGCAAAATAAATTCAAGATGACCCAAAGTTATTAAAAATTTCAAACTGACCTAAACTTTTAAATTCTTTTTCAATTTAAAAGTCATGGGTTTTACAGACCCGCTACCCCTCCCTTCCCTCTGCAGCAGGCCCCTTCAGCAACTCCCCACATCTTACGCCACGACCGTTGGGGCCTCTCCTTTTGCCGGGGATTTTTAAAAATAATCTTTTGAAATTTTTTTTTTTTGATCAACGACATTTTTTTAGACAGTTTTTGACATAAAAAAAAAATTTTTTTAGACATCTCAAAGGTTTTAGTTTTTTTTTTTCATCCTGTTGAGGTTTTTTATCTTATTACAGTCATTTTTTTTTATTTTTTTGAAAAAAACTTAGACAGTTTATATGCATAAAAAAACGTATTTTTTTTGTTAAAAAAAAAGAAAACTTTTACTCAATTTGAAATTTTTTTTTGCCCTTTCGTCAAAATCTTCCCCTTTTGCCGCACAAGACTAGGTCTTAGCAATTGTGACATATGGAATAAATTAAACAGTATACCATTTTTTACCACTAAAATTATGTGATACTACTTATTCTTTATTCTTTTGACCCATACTATTTTTTTAGTCAAAAAGGTCAAAATATGGTTAGAGAAAACTTGTTTGTCTTGTCCTAATTTAAAATACTTATAATTAATTATATCTTATATTTTTTAAAAGTGGTATATTTTATACATTTTTAAAAGAAATAACAAAATTGAAAGACAATGCTATAGAAGTGGGATTTCTCTAATTGACCCGGAGTTCCGTCATATGGTATAAAATAAAATACTCAATTTAATAAGAAGCAATTATGTACTGAATAATTATAAAAATAGATAATATTAAAAAAATATAATAGTTTTAACAGAAGTTGATCAAAATTTGATGATGTTGTTGGTAGATTTTTTTCTTACCTCACGAGATTATTTTTCCATAAATAATTGAGGAAGGTTCCGATATGAAGGATTTTGGATGTACCCTATCGCAAGTGGCGGTGGGTTTTACGCGGGCCACGCCAATAATTCTCTCTTGTGTAGAGAAGAAGCTTTCTTTTTTTTCTTTTTTGATAAAAGAATGAGATTTCATTAAACAGCAGCTAAATCATTTCAAATCTCGCTGAGGTCAGTGGGGCACCTCAGTGGACCAAACATGATGGCAATTAATGGAGGACAAAGCTAATTGTGCCAACTTATGGGCTACATAATTACTACATAATTTTGAGTCGTTTCAATTTCAAGTGTTTTACCGTTTGATCTGTTTCATCTATTTAACGCCCTTTTCATTTTTCTGTCGTTTTCTTCAGTTTATTGTCGTTTGACATGTTTACTGTCGTTTTGTGTTTTATTATTACACATATCCGTTTCGAACTTGGTCTCGTTTATAAAACATATATCACATCATTACTTTATTTCCCCTTCCGGAAACTACAAATTCTTATTTATATGCACATATAATGCTTAAGAAATTCATCAACAATATCAAGCAACTTATTTCAAACACAAACACAGTAGTATAGCACTCACATGGTAGAATAGACGAGGACATTATTTTTTTCCACAAGTCCATATAGACAACGACATTTACTCATAGAGTTCAGGTGAAAGGCGAGGAGTAAGGATGACCTCCAACGGGCTGGCCATAGGGCTGCTAAGTCCAGAACTCACACTCATGTCAAGAGGTTCATTTGATATGGTCTCAATATCAAAGCCATGTAGCAAACTCGCCAAAGTAAGCTGCATCACTCGTAGAGCGAGCGTCAATCCTGGGCACATTCTCCTACCACTTCCGAACGGTATCAATTCAAAATCCTGCCCCCCTACACCAATGTCCATGGCACTAGTAAGGAACCTTTCGGGCAAAAATTGGTCGGGGTCGGGCCACACGTGTGGGTCTCTTTGAATTTTGGAGGCATTGATGAGGAGACGTATGCCGGCCGGTATTTGATAGCCGCCGACGCTGCAGTCTTCCATGGACTCGTGTGGCAATAGGAGCGGTGCGGGAGGGTAGAGACGCAATGTTTCCTTGATTATGGATTGCAGATAGGGAAGGCTCTTGATGTCTGATTCCTTTACTTGCCTCTCTTTTCCTACGTTAAGGTCCATTTCGTTTTGAGCCTTTTTTAGGACTTCTCGGTTGTTGAGCAGCAACGCGAGAGCCCATGTCATGGTTGTTGTTGAGGTGTCTGTGCCTCCCAAAGTGATAGACTGCCATGCAGTTCAGAATTGTTTAATTACACTAGTATAAATTTCGAAAGGGACGACAAAAGGCTTATAACGACAACAAGAAAAAAGGTCACAGCTTATCTTCACGGAACGGCCTTTAAGTGATGGCATGTCATTGCTAAAAGTCTCGTCGTTAAAAGTATGACTCGTCACTAAAAGTATCATTCTTATAGTTGGATCGGCAAAAATGTTGTTAAGGGTAAATAATGAACTTAATCATCCTTGATTGTTAAATGGTGAAGAACATTGCCGTTACTACTTAGAAATTAAGCAATATAGCTCAAGGACAACAGTAAAGCAAAATTGATAAAGAAAATCTTAATCGATTTTACACGTTGGCAACAACATAATCAAACCAATCATCTTTTTACCACTCATGTCACTGATGCAATAGGAAAAAACAAGCCACTTCAATCATCCAATGGGAAGCAAGGGTTCAACCAATCAAATGACTTAAATCATGCAAATTGCTTTGTTCAGTCAATACCACATGAAGTACCACCACCTTTGGACTGCCGACTATGAATGCCCATATATATGATCAGATTTTAATTTTAACTAGCAACATTTTTAAAAATTATATTTATTTATATTATGTTTAAAAAAGTTTATGTTATACTATCATTTATTTTATATATTAAATTATATCATAAATAAATGTATGGCATTTATAAAAAAAGTAAATCTTAGAATATAATATGTATAAAAATTCTCCTTTTATCTAAGCCTAGCTTTTGTATTTTGTGTAATAGAAGCCCATAATAGTTTACGGAGCTAGGAGCTCCGTTTTTGTACCAATTAGAGACCCGCCTACCAGTTTTTATTTTCAATGAACTTATTGTTTCCATTTTGCTATTTCTCATTTTACCAAATATCTCAAATTTCAAAAATATTTTATTTTTCACTTAAAACATTCCCAAGTTTCTAGCAGTTATATACGTACTGCAAAAGCTTATTCTAATTCAAGGATGCGCTTTTTGCCCCCTTGCACCTCGGAGAATGAATGTAGTATAATTATAAATTAATTAAAGCTCATCAGCTGAAACTAGAAGTTCAAAACATTTGAAAAATTACACAACAACATTTTTGCTGTCCTGATCACATGTAATTGTCTGTTTCACCTCAATAATTGACATACGACTGTATTTTGCCTCTCTTGATTATGTAATTTCTTTTTTTTTAACCTTGATAACAGGTGATTGCAAAGACTTCCTGCACTTCTACGTCCTTTAGGTGGAATTGACAAGACAGATGAGATTGCAATACAACAAACTAAATTTTTAGTCACAACAGTTTCTAACAAACTTTTAGTTACAACAAATTTTTATTATGACTAAAACTTTTAGCCACAGAGTTTTTAGTCATGGAAACATCCGTGACTAAAAACTTCGTAGCTAAAAGTTTTAGTCACAACGAAATTCAATTAAAAATTGTGACTACATGTACACTAGTTACAACCAAATGTTTTGACTAAAGGTTTTGTTAAAAAATGTTGTGACGAAAAATATGATTTTTTATGATGTTGACATTTTAGATGGGGTGAAACAATTTGTGAGTGGAAAAGTCAGATGGAATTTAAATAATCTGTGGATTTTAAAGGATTGAGATCACATATGAGATAGACTGAAATTGTTTTTGACATTGTCAGTTTTATCTAAAACTTTTGGTTACTACAGTATATAGCTCTTATATATTATAACATAAAAAAGCAAGTTACAGTGTAAAGCCCTCACATGCTATAGTGTATGTAATCATAATTAGTTTAAATCATTGGTCTTAATCAATCCTCCCAAATACCCTATAAGACTATAAGTTCACATATAAATGGAACAAAAATCACTAGTCTCAAATTTATTGAGATGATAAATTCATAGTACTTCTAAGATACTAATTATTGAGTGTTTGATGTTCAGCTTCAAAATGGTTTAAATGGTTTTGAACCTATGGGTCTAAAGTATGGATGATTAAAAATTGGTTCAAAACAATGAGGATAGTTTAAAATTGGCCAAACTTGATCCCCTTAAATTCTAGATGTTTTGAACCATTCTTTGAAATAGAAAACCTTCTTATTCTTGTTTTTCTTCATAACTATAGTTTTCTAAAAACTAATTTTTTAATGTGATGTTTTATTCTCGTTTTAAACCTTTGTATTCCAAATGTTAGTTTAAAACTACCGTTTAAACCATATATATAGGTTTAGAACTATAAGCTTTAAACTAGACCAATTCAAACCTTTATACCAAACAGACTATAAAATTATTAGGCCACTTGACAATATGGTTTGAACTGAAAATTTAAAGTGAAAAAACCATAATATATTAAAAAACACAATTAAATTTACAGTTGGAACCGCAAACTGCAATTTGGATTGATGTGCCAAACACACTGTCTAAGTTTGCATGTCTTATTGTTAAAATCAATAAATAAATAAAAGAGTTGAAGAAATCACATACCAGACATGTAGCTTTATTTGCTCTATCCGACCCATAAGTCGAGCGAATCTCCTCATGTTGATCAAGAACTGAAAGCATTATTCCCATAAAATCATTCTCATCCTGATCATGCTCATGAATATCTTTAAAAATACTTCTATTTTTATTATGCTCTTCCAACCATCCTTGGGCAATATCTTCCAACACTTGAGCCACTCGCTTCATCTCCTTCTCCTTCCCATCCAAATCAAACCATCTCAAAGCCGGAAAAGCCTCCCCCACCGCGAAATCCCCGGCCAGCTCAAAGAAATCCCTCAAAGCCTTTCGGAACTCATCCTCCGCTTCCTTCTCAGCCGCTGTCGCTCTTAGTCCCCGAATCACCAACGGCTTTCCCACCAACATTCTTAATATCAGGTTAACATTTATGTCGCCAAACCATCTCTTCATATCCACTAACACACCACTCTTTTTGTTGTTGATCCATAAATCATGAACATCCTTAATGGCAGCCTTAACCTCGGATTCTCGAACGTGCTTGAGCATCTCGAGGCGGTTGTTGGAGAAGAGGTGGGTTATGGAAATCTTGCGGACTTGGCGCCAATAAGAGCCGTAGAGGCTGAACCCCAACATGGAGAAATCGTGGCCCAGAATCCTCATAGCTAAAGATGATTTTGGTCGGTCGGCGAAAACTTTGTCGTTGGTGGTTAAGCACTCTTTAGCCATATCCCATCTGCTGACGACTAGAATGCGATGAACTCCGAGCTTGATTGCGAAAACCGGTCCGTACTCGTCGGCGATGTTTCCCAGCGTTATGTGGAGAGGTTTAGGGTTTTTTAAGAGGAGAAGAAGATGGCCGATTAGAGGCCATGTACCACTTGGCTCTGGAGGTGCCTTTGCTTTTGTTGTGTTACTGTGGAAGTAAATATTATTTGATATCCACCGCAGGGAGAGGAAAAAGAGGATGATCAGTAGAAATATTGTAGAAATGGTGTATGGATCAGAAGAAGTAGCACACTTTGCAAAGGATAGGTCCATCTGAATCATGGCTTGAGGTGGGAAACTCCCAAATAGTTTATTAGTTATGTTTTATAGGAATTAATGGCAAGTTTTTTTTGGATTGACTTTTGTATAACCAGGGTACAATTTGCAAAGATTCCGATCTCATCAACTGGGTTAGATGGTAAAATGAACTTTCAAGAAATGTACTGTGCTGCCTGCTTATTAAAAAATATTTTTTTCTGAAGAAAAAAATCAACGTTAAAATTATTTTAATTAATTTGTGGTTGATGTCGTGCAATCATGGCTAATTCGTCCAATAAGTGTCTCTTTCATTAATTGATTTTGCTTGAATAATTTGCCATATGAGGATCTCTCAGTAAATTATTATAATTTGTGGTTATGGTCGAAAGTCTTTTGAACTAACTTGTTGATTATATAATTAACCGCAAAAAAAAATTTTGATCACGTTTCTTATAGATTATTAAATGTGGACTTTGGTAGTTCTAATTAGTTTTTTTTTTCCCTCTAGCCGTACCGTGTACATGGTTGTTAGTTTTACAATAAGACTAAAGAGTAATTTACAACGAGTAAATTCTTACAATTTACAAGAATTATTTCTGAAAAAAAAAAAACACAATATGGGCAAATCATCTTATGGTAATTTGATAAGCTCTTTTTTTTAAGGGAGAACGAGAGTAAATGTAACGCCCCGAAATTTATTAAATGATATTAGAATATAAAATAGTGGGTTAGTGTACTATAATGAGTATTTTAACCTTAATTTGATCATTTAATAAAACTTTTGAATTTAAAGTTGTTTTGATTATTTTAATGATTTCTAGTTGTTTCTAATTATTTTAATTGTCATTTTAAATATTTAGAATATAACAATTTGTCTACTACCAAACCCGTCCTTTTCCAAACTGTGGGCGGCGCACGATTTCGCACAGTAAAACGTCCACTTTTTCTCTCTATTTATGCCGCCCACTTTTTCTCTCTATTTATGCCTCCCACTCTCCTCTCTTCCACTTACTCCCAGCTCTCTCTCTCTCTCTCCCTCTCTCCCGTGTATCTCTCTCTCACTCTGCCACTCCCTTTCTCTCTCATTTTCTCTCAAAATCTTTGAGTTAAATCGAGCCCCAAGCTTTGGTTTAGTGGATTGGAGGCTCAGGAACGTGATTAAGCAACCAAAAACACGATTTAAAGCTTCGATTTGAGGTTAGTTTTCAAATTTTAAATTTTTTTCAATTTTTCAAATTTTCTTGCATTTTGAAATTTAAGCTTATTTGAATTTAGAAAACCTTTGATTTAAGTTTGAGAAACTTATAACAACTAGGATCTAAGCTTTGTTTGAAGAAAAAGGGATTCGAATCAAGATTTTTCATTTTTCTCCATTTTTCTCTATTTTTTGATTTCCTTGGATTTTGTGTGCAAATCTTGTTTAAATGAGTTTAAAAGTGTTCTATTATGTTTTTTTATCATTTATGATTGATTTTTATACCTGAGAATTGAGAAAAATAGGTCAAAATGAAGACTAGGGCTCGGGAGGCCGAGAACCCATGGTTGAAAAATTTTGAAATTTTCCAGTTCGGTAGGCCAAACTTCGTGTTCGACAGGCCAGATTCAAGGGATCGGCAGGCTAAACCTAGAGAAGTTCAACCGACTGGACCTAGTCCTCCGGCAGGCCGAACTACATAGTTCAGCTGGCCGAACTACAATGTTAATACAAATGGCATACTAGAACACCATAAAATGATCTTAAACCCCGATTGAAACTCCAATGTTATAAAATGATCTTATTAATACAAATGGCATACTAGAACACCATAAAATAGTTTAGCAATATAGAATACCTTAAACTAGATACTGATAGACTTAGTTTCTATTTAAGGTTGTTCGTGGCTCCGTAGAGCTAACGTGTGGCTGACCGGGATTACGGTGTGAGACACCGACACGAGTATTGAGGTAGGACTTCTACCCCTTTCTTTGGTAACTAGGTTTTCAAATGATTTTTGGGCCTTAAAAAGGGTTTTTATCAAAATATTTTCAACGATTGATTGAAAAAGAAATTTTATCAGTTATTGTTATAAACCGTAGATTGAAGTGAACTTCATAATGAACCCTATAATAAACATGAATGAAAACACCTGGTAATTGGATTTAAATAATAATATAAATGAATATAAGGGCATGATGCCATGTCAGAGATCGGGTCGTGTAGCGTGCGACCTTAGGGGTAGGTCCCGAAACCCAGCTGGGCCACTACGGTGGTGATTTACATATAGTTTGCCCAAGAAAAGAAAATGATGTTCTTTCTGGTCGACCAATAAACTGTTTTAGGTAAGAATGATTTTGTTTAAACTTATTTATTCAAGTCTTCTCTTAAATAATTTCTTGAATAATAATATTTCTTTTTAAATTTAATGTTTCTTATAACAAAGTCCTACTAAGCCTTTCGCTTATATTTTATTTGTTTTCAAAATTTTTCCCCACTTCTAGGTGGATTTCAGCCTAGGTTCAGAAAGGATCCCACGGACAGGACTCAAGAGCAATAGAAGGACTTAGTAGGTTATTTGAATTATAATATCAATGCATGTAATATTTTAACTTTCTCTTTGCTTAGACTGTGGTTGTAAGATAATATTGTCAATACTATGTGTGTGCACAAGATGTGGGTCAATGGGACTCATTCTCGTTACTTTTATTTCTTTGCACTCTTTAATTATTTATTTTGATATTCTTATTTGTTTAATTATTATAAGTGCTTGTTCTAAAAAGGGCTTTAAATTTATCCACATTTTCTTATTTAATTTGAATGCTTAAACTCATGTTTTATTAAATCCTCATTAATTAGTTTAATTAACCCACCACGTCACCTCCCATACTTTAGGGTGTGACAGTAAATGACTGTTTTTAGTGGAAGAAAAATGAATAGCAGAATTTTGAATATGTTAATACAAGTAACATCAAATACGAGTTCCTTAAAAAAAAATCAAATACAAGTTTTACCGAATTAATCTATTACAAAAGTTGGTGGATTCAAATTTTTTTTTAAAAAATCTCAAATTTATTCACGATCAAATCTAATAAATACAAGATTTACCCTTATTTACTACATAACTAAATGTGGTAAATCTAGAGTGTTTTTATTTTCTCTCCTAATGCCCCTAATTACATATAATTTTTTTATCAAATTATAACGAAAAGTTATTTATATTATATTTATTAATTTTTAATTAATAAATCCTTTTTACCCTTTAAATATTCTTTTAGAATTAAGAATTGTTGCAAATATTCTATTTACTAACGATGTAAAGATTCAAAACTAGACTATCAGTTATAGTTCTCTTTTTTTTCAGTAATAATAAAAAATGAAAGAACTCTATAATAAAATACTAGGAAAGAAATTACCAGTGAGTAGTAAGATGTTTTAAATCTTAAAATTTTGTTAAATTAAAAGGATTTTTTTACTTTGATATTATTATTAATAAGACGCTTAAAAACACTAGTCCCACATTAAGTAATTGTAAGTGTATGCTGTAAAAACTTTAAGTATCTATAATTCCTAGCAATCTTAGAACTCAATAATTTTCACAGAAAAAAAAGATTTAAGCGTACCTTGATTCATAGTTTTAATTTTTAGGGAAACTCTGGAACAGAAATTGGCAAAGAAGAAGAACCTAGTTTCTCTCTCTAAACCCACAATTTCTTTAACGTATTTTTCTGATGGAGAGAATAATACAATTGATTGGGTGGAGAGAGGACCAGACTCCTATTTATAGACCCTCAATAGGTGCCCTTCCATCAAAGCATATATCTCTTCAGATGTAGACATATCTTTTCAGATATAGACACGTCTTTTAATAAGAGTTGTAACCCCTCATAACCAATAGAATTTTAGCATTTAAATAATTATTAAACTAAATAAGTAAATAATTAAATATGATAAATTTTATAGGCCTTTAATTAATTATGTGGGTCATAATTCTAACATTCTCCCACTTGGCCCATATAATATTAATTTTTAGTTTAATAATGCCATAATGTGCACAACAATATTATGCTAAATCTTCTTAAAATTGGCTAATACTCTACATCATAATTAAATAGAAAATCTAAAGTGAGTCATGGCGGTTGTGCATCATAATCTAGTGTAGTCCCTTCCATGTACTACGACATTAGATATCTATTTAACATGATTCATAATTGAGAGGTATAATAATAGTCCACTTTAATATCTTCATTGAGACTATCCTGTCAAACATTAATCTATACCAATCATGTATACAAAAAATAGAAAACATGATATATCAAAAACATAATAAATGAGCTCAAAGTGTCATATCATTAAATGAAATAAAACATAATACATAACCATCAATGACGTCCAATAACACCCATACGTTCAACATGTTCAATAAATGTTTTGGGTGGTAATCCTTTTGTTAAAGGATCTGCAATCATAAAATTAGTGCTAATTTGTTCAATTGATACTTTACGTTTCTGAACTTCTTGCTTAACGACTAAGTACTTAATATCTATACGTTTTGCACCATCAGAATACTTGTCATTCTTGGCAAAGAAGACTGCTGCGGCATTATCACAATAAATTTTCAACGGCCTGGCTATACTGTCGACAACTCCAAGTCCCGAAATAAAATTCCGCAACCATAAACCATGACTTGTGGCCTCAAAGCATGCCACAAACTCGACCTCCATAGTGGATGCAGCAATGACGAACTGCTTCGCACTCTTCCATGAAATTGCTCGTCCGGCCAAATAGAACATATAACCGAATGTAGATTTTCTACTGTCAGCACATCCGGCAAAGTCTGAATCTGAGTAACCGACAACTTCAAGATGATCACATCTTCTATAAATGAGCATATGGTCCTTTGTTCCTTGCAAATACCTGAGAACTTTCTTTATAGCTTTCCAATGATCTATTCTTGGATTACTTTGATATATTCCCAACATCCCAATAGCAAAACTAATATCTGGTCTGGTACAAGTTTGAGCATACAACAAGCTACCAACGATAGATGCATAAGGAATGTTTTTCATTTGCGCTCGTTCCAATTCATTCTTTGGACATTGCATATGACTAAATTTGTCCCCCTTCTGAATCAGAACTATACATGCTGAGCATTTGTCCATCTTAAATTTCTCTAAAACTTTGTTAATATAGCCTTTCTGAGACAACCCCAACAATCCTTGTGATCCATCACGGAATATTTCAATTCCTATCACATAAGTTGCCTCACCCATGTCTTTCATTTCAAAGTTCTTAGAGAGGAATTTCTTAGTTTCATGTAATAAACCAAGATTGTTAGCAGCAAGTCAAATATCATCAACATATAGGACTAAGAAAATAAACTTGCTCCCACTGACCTTCATTATATACAGTGTTCTCTTTAAATCCAAATGAAGTAATGATATCATTAAATTTAAGATACCATTGTCGGGAAGCTTGTTTAAGTCCATATATTGATTTCTTTAATCTACACAACATGTGTTCCTTTCCTTTAATTGAAAAGCCTTCAGGTTGGTCCATATATACTTCTTCCTCTAAATTTCCATTGAAAAAGGCAGTTTTCACATCCATTTGGTGTAACTCTAAATTAAAATGAGCCACCAATGCCATAATAAGTCTGAGTGAATCTTTCTTCGAGATCGGTGAAAAAGTTTCTTTGTAGTCAATGCCTTCTTTCTGAGTAAAACCTTTGACAACAAGTCTAGCCTTGTACCGTTCAATATTGCCTTTAGAGTTGCGCTTGGTCTTAAAGACCCATTTACACCCGACTCTCTTGCAACCTTTAGGCAACTCAACAAAGTCCCAAACTTGATTTTGGTCCATAGATTTTAACTCATCTTTCATAGCATTGAGCCACTTATCAGAATCCATACTTTCCATGGCTTGTGAAAACGAAACTGGATCTGAAATCAGATCATTATCGATTTCCAAGTCAATTTCAGACTCTTGTAGATAAACCACATAATCATCAGAAACAACAAATCATTTTTCTCTTTGAGATCTTCTTAATACTGTTTCTTGTGGTTCAGCTACTATTGGTTCCTTATGTACAACTTCATTGTGAAGTGGTTGGCCATTCACTTGTTATTCTTGAACATTGTTAGGCTGTAGAACAATGTTAGGAACAATCTTGGAAGTTACAGGTAGAGGTACTTCTACCCTAACTTCTTCAATGACCACATTACGTGGTTCTCCACTCCCACTAATTTCACCATTCTCGATAAACCTATCATTTCCAGATTCAACTATTCTTGTACTATGGGTAGGATAATAAAATTTATACCCTTTGGATTTTTCAGAATAACCAATGAAATAACCACTGGTCGTCTTAAAATCCAATTTCTTTTCATGTGGATTGTAAATTTCCACTTCTGTCAGGCAACCCCAAATGTGTAGGTGCCTTAAACTAGGTTTCCTTTCTGTCCATATCTCAAAAGGAGTTTTTGGGGCTGCCTTGCTAGGAACCCTATTTAGTATATACATGGCAGTCTTTAATGCATGCATCCACAAACATAAGGGTAAAGATGAATAACTTAACATACTCCTAATCATATCCATTAATGTACAATTACGCCTTTCTGCTACACCATTTTGTTGTGGTGTACCTGGCATAGTGTGTTGCGCACATATGCCTCGTTTTTCTAAGAATTTAGCAAATGTACCTGGACATTGCCCTGACTCGTCATACTTTCTATAGTATTCACCACCTCTATTTGATCTTACAAGTTTCACCTTTTTATTTAATTGTCTCTCAACCTCATTAATAAATACCTCAAGGGCTTCAACAGATTGAGATTTTTCATGCAATAGATAAAGATAACCATAACGTGAAAAATTATCAATAAAAGTGATAAAATACTTTTCTCCACTAAAGGATGGAGTATCAAAAGGTCCACATATATCGGTATGTATGAGTTCAAGAAGCTGTGTACTTCTTGTAGCCCCTTTCTTAGTGTGTTTGGTTTGCTTTCCTTTAATGCAAGCAATACACACACCATGATCAGTAAAATTTAAATTTGAAAGAATTTCATTCTTTACTAATCTCTCTATTCTTTCCTTGGATATATGACCCAAGCGTTTATGCCACAAGTAAGTAGAACTTTCATCAACTAAACTCCGTTTAGTTCCAATACTTCGATGCATGGTTAGCAAAGTTTCAGCAAAAAGATTATCAAGCTTTAACTTATATAAATCATCATAAAGGATTCCAGAGCCAATAAAATTATTATTTTTATATAAACTAAAAGATCCAAAACCAAACTTACAGTAAAAATCCCGCTACATTAAGTTTTGATAAAGAAACTAAATTGCGAGAAAAAGTAGGTACATAAAGAGTTTGGTATAAATTAAGATAATATTCAGTATCTAATATTAAGCGATAAGTGCCAATTCCTTCCACTAGAGCTTTATCTCGATTCCCCATGTAAATAAAACTTTCATTTGCTCTTATGGGTTGGATCATAAGGAATCCCTGCATCGTATTAGAAATGTGAGTAGTTGAACCTGAATCAATCCACCAAGTATTATAAGGAGCTTCAGTTAAATTTGATTCGAAACAAACTAAAGCACATGGCTTACCTTTCTTTTCGAACCAAGCCTTACGTTTTTGACAATCTTTCTTTAAGTGCCTAAATTTGTTACAAAAATAGCACTTAACATTGTGTTCCTTCTTGTGGATTTGAGTTGACTCATTCAGGTTATGCAACTCCTTCTTGAACCTTTTCTTCTTGTTCTTTGCAGGCTTCTTTTTAGTGCTCTTTTCATCCTTTTGATTCGCAAGATAAACAGAATAAGTTTTCTGATTCTTCAATCTCGTCTCCTCTTGAACAAGCATACTGGTCAATTCATTAATATTCTATTTATCTTTAATTGTGTTATAACTCACCTGGAATGGACCATATTGTTTAGGAGGAAGCGAGTTGAGAATGAACTGTACTAGAAAGTACTCATCCACAGACACCCCTAAAGACCTTAATTTTGCTGCTATATTTGTCATTTCAAGGACATGCTCATGCATAGTACAAGAACCGTTAAATTTCATGTTGGTTAATTTAGCCATTAATGTACTAGCAAGAGACTTATCAACAGTTTGAGAGCGCTCTTCCACAAGTTTCATAAATTCCTTAGCACTTTCAGTCTTGAAAAGAGTACTTTTAATGTTGTTTGCTACTGTCATTCGCATGAATATTAAGCTTAATCTATTCGACCTTTCCCATAATTTATGAAAAGTTTTCTCCTCCTCACTACTAGCATCAGTAATAGTAGTGGGTTCCTTATCTTGAAGTGCTAAATCAAGATCCAAGACACCTAAGTGAAATTGAACTTGTTCGCACCAATCAGAGAAATTCAATCCATTAAATAAAGGAACAGATGAAGCATGTGAATGCAGAGGAACATGAACAAATACTACAAATATGCAAGAAATATTTATACATTAATGCTTTGAGATGATCACATAATTAGATTCAAACTTAAGACAATAATTGTATATCATAGTTCTCCTTTGGGTGACACTAAGACATACAAACTATAAATAATGCTAATTTAAAAAATAAAAATTAAATTTGATAATCATAAATATGTCCAATAAAAAGCTTGCTATCTTTGGATAAACAAACAAAAATAATAAGGCATATTAATTACCAACTATTATATTCATCAATTATAAAGAAAGCTAATCAACCTTTGGGGGATTCCTAAGTTCTTATAATAGATGAAATTTAATGACCCATGATCTATAAATGTCATCTCAATCATAAGCATCAAAATTCATGAGTTATTGAACCTTTTGTTTCTCAATTTGAAAATTACTGAGCTTTAAAGTTTGGTCACTTTGGTGGCTAACAAACTAAAATAATGTAATTTCAAAATTGGAAACCATAAACTTAAACATTATATGTAATCAATAATATATATATAAATATAATACCCATAAGAAAACTTGAGCAACAAAAATAAACTTTGCAGAGTTTTTCTTGAATCGTAAAATTCAATGGATATTATATAAATACGTTCTTAATATATATACATATTATACCAAAACTTCAAAACTTTAAGCAGTTTTCTCGAATTATATAATTTGCTATTTTTTTTAATAAACAATTAGCGGCCATAAGCGTTAAACACGCATATCCAGGGAGACAAAGAAACGATGAAAAGAAAAGAAAAATTTTACTGCTTGCTGTCAATTCTAATACAGACACGCAGACACTGGGCATGCAAAGAAAACAAGGAAAAGTAAAAGTTTTCTTCACAGAGATATACAATATATCTCGTACAGTAATGGACAATCAATTACACTGCAAAGCATTTATTATATTGCACAAACTCTTTCTCTTCTTTTTTTTTTTTAAGGTTTTCTTTGAATCAAGCGGTTGCTTGCGTATGTGTATGCATATAAAGCAGAAAAGTCAATAATGCAACAAATCAAAACCAATAAATGCGGTAAGACAGTACGCAAATATTATACTTAATTCACATTATATAATGTATATGTATAATAAACATCGCACAACATCACGTGTGATTACTTTTGAATCAAAATTTTTTGATTCAATGCATTCTAATTGTAGCAGAAAGTAAGGTTCATACGTAAATAGAGAAACAATTCTAAAGGAAAATTATGAATTCTAAAACCGGCTCTGATACTACATGTAAAAACTTTAAGTATCTATAATTCCCAGCAATCTTAAAACTCAATAATTTTTACAGAAAAAAAAAGATTTAAGCATACCTTGATTCATAGCTTTAATTTTTAGGGAAACTCTGGAACAAAAATTGACGAAGAAGAAGAACCTAGTTTCTCTCTCTAAACCCACAATTTCTTTAACGTATTTTTCTAATGGAGAGAATAATACAATTGATTGGGTGGAGAGAGGACCAGACTCCTATTTATAGACCCTCAATAGGTGCATTTCCATCAAAGCACATATCTCTTCAGATGCAGACATATCTTTTCAGATATAGACACGTCTTTTAATAAGAGTTGCAACCCCTCATAACCAATAAAATTTTAGCATTTAAATAATTATAAAACTAAATAAGTAAATAAATAAATATGATAAATTTTATAGGCCTTTAATTAATTATGTGGGTCATAATTCTAACATATGCATGTTTCCCTTAAAGTTTAAATTTTGGTGGCCTTATTTATTAAAATAATAATAATAATTTTAACCTAAAAACTTCCTAAACGAATATATAATATTATTATAGTCCATTTTTTAAAAAGTGTAAATGTTATTTCTAAGTTTTTTAAGTAAGTAATAAAGTGGTCATATGTTTTTAAATCAGTCATGAAGTAACAAAAATTAAATTAATAAATTGGTGATATATTTTTATTAAATCAGTCATACAAAAAAAAAATTAAATTAACTGGCGTTTTGCATGACATGAGTGCATATGCGGGCAATTAAGAAAGGCATTTTAGAAAATAATCATTTAAAGAAAAAAGATAAACAAAATCCAAAAATCATTTAACCAAAAAAATGTCTTGTCAGTGGTTGCAGGTATACCACATCTAATTCCACCTAAAAATAAAGAGTTTGAATTTTTTTTCACATTGAAGAAGCTTGTAAAGTGTTTGACATGACGGTTAGAACCATTAGTTAAAACTGTAAATACGGTAGCATATGAAAATTTTACACTGTAGTAATTTTTTTGCTTTTACTGTAAAATATGACAGCTTTACACTATTTTTAACTAAAAAATTAGTTAAAACCAACTAATGCCAAACAGACTTTGGTCTTCTTCTTCCTCTCATCGTGAGTCATTACCCTGTTGTGAACATCCAGGCGCCATCGCAACTCACCTCCATGCAAAATCATCAGCTCAGCCTCAAAGGTCCAAGCTTTCTCCCTCTATACTTCCTTGCCCTTGATCACTGGCAACAGTGAGGTCTCCTGGTTCTGAACCACGCGCTGCTAGAGCCGTTAAGAACCAGATCTAGAGTTCTCGCTTGACGTTGAGAATAGCTTTAATTCAGTTCGGTTTTCCTCTCTAATTTCGCTTTTGATTCCGTTCTCTGGCCGTAGATTCAATTTGAATGCTCTGTTTATGTGTTTTTTTTTATCAATTAATAATTCATCTTTGATATATACACTTTGATGATCACATAGTTCTAGTAATGATTAAAAAAATAAGGATTTGGAACATTTACTAATCAATGTTAAATTCGATCAAAATCATATTAAAATAGAGTGGTATTTAGAGCTAACAAAACCCTTTGAGAGGGTATTTTTTTAATGCCCAATCCTAAAATTCTCATTTCTGTAACTCTTTTTCCTTCTCAATATCTTCTCTCTCACCTCTCTGCTCTCACGCCTACTCTTCTTCCTACGTTTCTCACGATCTGTCTGTGTATTTTCCCCCAAATTCTCCTAAGATTTTTCTCAAACTGATAGGTCATTTATCATGGGCCTCTAGTTTTGTTGTCGTTTTCCGAATTTTTTTTAGGGGATATCGTTTTCCACATTTCTTGTTGTCTGATTTGGGTTATTTTGACCAATTCCCCGAGGTGCACAGTTGTCTCACCCTCCCGTGGCTCTTTGCCTTCTCGTGTCAAGGTTTTCATTTTAATTTCGTTTTGCGTTTATTATATGTTTTCTGTTTATCATATTCCATTTTAATATATTTCGCCTATATATTATTTTTTTTCCTTTTCTTTATTGAACATCATATTGTCGTTTGGCTTTTGGCATCGTTCGCATGATCTTTTAATGTCATTTCAATACTACCGCCTTATATATGCTGTTGCAGCTACAGGTTGTATGCTCATGATGAATATTGACCTATTAACAACGTAATTTCTATTTTATATAGAAGCCGCCGTGGCTTACAAATATAAATTATTTGCCGTTAATTTTTTTTTTCTTGAATCTAATTTTGGGTTTTAAGTGCAGTGTAAAAGAGTTCATTGTCTTACTATGTTGTTCAAAGATCAGTTATGAACAAAATTAATTATCTCAATTAACTCAGAATAACAGATGTACTTGATGTCTGTCTTTGGCCTATTCCTGGCTGAGGTTGCTTTCTTATTAAAAAAAATTCCTCGCATAAATACTATATCACTTGGTAGTTTACCTAGTTTAGTTTAAGACATACCCTGACTTTAGAATATTCCTTTCAACTTATTTATTTTAACTGTAAAGAGTATAAAGCTCCCAGTAGCTACAATAAAAAACAAAAAGTAACTACAATACAAAACTCTAACATACTATAATTCTTAAATTTAAAACGTATGTTTTCACTGATTCTTCAAACGACCAAATAATCCTTAGCAAGGAAATCTTTAACCACAACAGAGGTAAATACAATTTTGATTAGTAATGTAAAATTATATATACATGAAAAATATTGACCCTTATTAGAACGGATGAAAGTATTTGAGTAGCGATCTGCGTGGCTAAAAGTTTGTATTTAGAACAATAACTAGACGTTTAATCTTGTCCCACACAGCTAAGTACTAAACTATTAGGGGGCGTTTGATACATAGTAATCTTGAGGATAGGAATGAGAATCTACCATATGTTATATATTATTTCCCATAAAATATATTATTCACCATAAAATATATATTATATATAATATTTGTGAATAATTATATTATTATAAATAATAATCATATTATTATTATAAATTAATATTTTTATGCAATATAAATATAAAAATTATATCCATATAAAATAATAATTTAATAAATAAGGATAATAATAACATTAACAATAATAATAAAAAACATATACAATATTTAAATGTGATATACTATTATTAATTAATATTAGTATAAAAATATATAAATACTATAATATAAAATAAATTAAGAATAATTTAGTATTATTATTATAAATTTATGTTATTATGTAATATAAATATAAATATCATATTAATATAAAATAATAATAATTTAATAATAACAACATTTAACAATAACAACAATAATATAATAGTATAATATCAATATGAATAGTATAATATTAATATTCATAGCAATATTGATATTTTATAGTAATAAATATAAAATCTAATTAAATATGTATAATATTATATTTTTATTTAATGTTAACATTAATATAAATAATAATATATTATTAATAATTATATTTTATTATTATTTATATTAATCTCAATATAATATATATTATATACAATATTTTAATATTAATATATTGTTAACTAATAATTCTATGATTATTATAAATTAATATTTTTATGTAATATAAATATAAATATTATATTAATATAAAATAATAATTATTTAATAATAATGATAAAAATAACATTAAAAATAACAATAATAATTTAATAATATAATATTAGTATGAATAGTTTGTTTAAATATTCATTGTAATATTAATATTAAATTATATATAATATTATTTACTATTCATATCTATTTGTTATTATTATTTAAAATTAGTACTAACATACTATATTGATATATTTAATGTTAATACTACAAATTATTTTTTTCAATTGTAAAAAATTTCTATACACAACCAAACATAGTAATATATTATTCATAGGAATTTAAAAGAAGATTCTTGTGTACAACCAAACGTGATAATATTGGTTTTTTGGGAATTATATTGCCTACTATCACTTTCTTAAGAATATGATTCGTACTAATTATCGCATACCAAACACTCCCTTATGGTATTTACAAGGATGGGATATTGCTAACAATGTCCCACACGGCTCAGTTACTAAGCTATTATGGTATTTCATGTTGTTACACACTGCTAAGTTACTAATTATGGTATTTTGTGTTGTCCCACACGGCTAAGTACTAAGCTATTATGGTATATATATTGATTGGATACCTTCTCTTTAGCTAACTTCAGAATATGAGTTCTATCAAGCCTATTTGCCAGTAAAAACTAAAAAAATTGCAACAAATAGGCAAACTTTAATTTTTTTTTATCGTTTTGTGTAGTGTCTAGATTAGGCGGGATCAACCTTAAATAGATATATTCTTTTCGTGTCAGTTTTAGGTCTATCCGAACTTGACTCATATTCTTTTTTCTCCAATCCTAACCCTAAAATTCATCTCATTTTTTAGTCACTACAGAAAAATACACTTTTGACGACCAAATTTCTTGCAATTAAAAAAAATTGTTGTAAAAGACACCTTTTTGTGACTAAATTTTGAGTCACCAAAATTTTTGGTAGTGTATAATATCAACTTGTCACCATATTTCTGCGACAAAAAATTTAGTCACAGAAAAGTATATTTTGCAACCAAATTTTAGGTTGGCAAAATTTTTACTGGCCTACAATATCAAATTTTTATTTTGTTTGTCTACGACTAATTATTTGGTCTCAAAAAAGCACCTTTTGCAACCAAAAAATTTTGGTTCCCAAAGTTTGGCGCCAATCTTTGAAAAAAAAGGGCAAATAAATTAACGTTTGCGACTAATTTGTCTTGGTTGCAATAGAGAGATAGCCTGCCACCAAATATTTGGGGTCACAGAAGGTATCAATATTTATAGGGACCAAAATGTTATCAAACTTTAGTTGCTAAAGTGTTAAGTGACTAATGTCAATTAGCGACCAAAAATTCGACCACAAACTCAATTTTGGCTATCTAATGACAAAATACCCTAAAAAAAGGGAAAAAAGCAAATAAATCCATTTTTGTGACTTGAATTTCTTTTATTTTGCACTTTTGTTTTTGTCTTATTTTTATACTTTCGCTTTTTTGTTTTATTTTTTCCCTTATATTTTGGCCTTTTTAATAGCCAAAATAGAGCATTGCTTAATTCATGGTATAAATTTGATACGCACTTGAAAGGTCTTGGTTTATATTTGATGAACTCCAAAATGGACGGCATACTTTGTTAATAAATGTAAAGTACATGTTATCATATATAAGGATGTGAAGAAACAAACCAAAACTTTAGAGCTTCCAAAGTTAGAATTGGTGAGTATGCAGATTGAGCTGTAACAAAGCAAAAAGATGAAAACAAAATCAGTTATGCCAGCGCTGTATAAGCTACTAACACTTCATGCACACTTATTTTTATTCAAAGACACCACATTTGGCTGTTCTATGAACGATGATGACAAGAATATCAATTTTACATTCTCAACGACTGTCATATATTCTACAACTTTTCAATTTTCGCAACATCGTATTGGGTAACAAACAATTATTAAATGAGTTCGAGGGACTTAAAGACATGACCCTCTTTCGTATCATAACAAATTAAACAAAGTAGCAATCCAAATAACTAGTGTGTACCACAATACTAGACAAAAAGACCCGTCGCCATGAAACAAGCGAGAAAGAGAAGTTCACCTTCTAACAATGAGTGGCATATATACAAATCGTTGAATAACATGGTACAAAAGATTACAGCCAAAAAATGTGTTGGACATATAGAAACATTTGTCATAGAAAGTGTTTTATTTAAAAAATAAAAATAAAAATAATATTAAAACGAATTGTGTAGACTACTTCTCAACAATCATGGCCACTTGTGAACAAGAACCATACATTAAGCTAAGCCCATAAATCTCCACCTACAACTTCCTGTGCAGTAATATGCATAGAACCAAACCAGAATTGAAGCAATTGCCTGAAAGATGCAGCACTATATTCTTCCATCCATGTCTCTTTAGTTGAATAAATTTGCACAGGATCAGTACTAGAGAGAAGACATTAGAAAAACATGGGAAACAAGTTGTGATGGTGGCCTAAGAAAGCGGAATTGTTGCTTGAACATGATATAGACAATCTGGCCTGGATGGACGAGAAAACTTGACATTGATTTAAATATAAACTTAGCAGGCATTGGGAAAGGTTCAATGAGACAAGTGATAAAATAATTATAAAAGAAAATCGAAGTGAAATAGGGTCATGAGATTTCATTTTCAGCCTGATATAATTAATAGAGAACGAAGAAATCCAATAGCCAAAGGGTCAATATCACCACGTATGCAGAAAAAATAAAAAGGGATCTCAATCGCCCCAAAATAAGAATTAAAAGCTAAAATAAAAAAAAAAAAATAAATAACACGATAAAACATGGTTGCGCTAAACTCCCTCCCAACCGTGATGCTAAATTATTCCTTTAGATTCTAGAAGCGGAAAGACAAAAATGAATGTCAAATTAGTGTTACATACAAATGACTGAAATAAAAAAACAAGAGTTGAAACTTAGTAAAACAAGAAAAAAGTTAAATTTATATATGGCCATCATAGTAGTGTTGCAAATGTCCATGTTAAGAGTATACAAGTTTGCATAGCGCCAATGAGCATAGTAAAACCATGCAGGGTTAAATTCATTTGTCCACTAGGGTGGGCATGCATTTAGTTGAACGCACAACGTTGAATGTTGAATTACATACAGATATGACTAGTCAAGTAACAACACACTCTCTTTTTAATTTTTTTCCAAGAAAGTAAATATTTCAAAGAAGAGGTGGAATCATCCACACAAAATACAAGCTTCCAGGCCTGTATATATAAGCAAAGGGTACTAGCTTCGAAAGTAATAAATGCTCCCAATAGAAGAAGAAATTAGCAACCTATTAAAGGATCTGTAGATCTATCCAAACAAAAGAAATGCAAGTTAAGAAGTTCAAAAGCTACCCATTGACATTGAACAAAGCTGAGTTGACTCAAAGACATCTTCAGCACTAGAATTCAATTTTTGAATGTCCTTCTACCAAAAAAAAAAGTTGCTGCCCTCATGTTCAACTCTGTAAGTGATACACCAATGAAAAGGGGCTCCAACTTGCATGAGGAAGCCAAGGAGAACAGTTGTTTGCAAAAACATAATTTCAAGATGGAGATAATAGATGTTGATGGCACAAATTACTCAAAAATTAATGTTACAGTGAAAATAGTGGATGAAAAAAACAAATAAAACTACCAAAAGCAAATGAAGAAACGGCTATATCTTAGCAGCAAGAAACAAAAGATGCAAATGGTAGACAAATGACTAAGAGGGACAAAAAGAACAGATAAGGGCATGTCTTCATTTTGAACAAAAAGGCTATAGCTTACAAAGGGTGTTGCAGGAACTCCAGTTTCTTCAACCACTTCAAAATAATGCTGTCCAAACATCTCACGGTAAGAAAATCATTAAACTTCGAGGAAATTAACATGAAAATTATATTAATATTTCAGAAAATTAAACAAAATTTCATCTTAGACTTACTGAAAGTCGTCTCAGTATTAAAGGATGGAGGGGTGTAAACTCTCAGGGGGACCACAATTGGGCCGACAATATTCGTCTCAAAACCTCGGTCGCACAGGTCTCGATCGTGGGTGTGACGACGCCTCGACGGTTTGCTTCAACCAGTGTCGTTTTTGCTTTTACTCTTCAACTCAGGCTTTTCTTCTATTTTTTCGCTTACGATCAGAGAAATTGTGGGGAAGACAAAGAGAGCCAGAAACAGGAGAGGTTATATCCCATTATGGTTTTGGCGGGCACAGAGAAAATTAGTTTGGTGCGTTTATTTTTTTTTTTCGTTTTTTCTAAAGGTGTGTTTTGTTTTGTTTCAATTTTACCGTTATAAATAAAAAAAAAATTCGACAAAATAATATAATTATCTTATAATAGTTATAAAAATAAAAATTTTTAAAACAAAATATTAAATTTTTTAAAAAAATTAAGTTTTATTATTTTTTGAATGTTAATATATTTTTTAAAAATTTTCTCAAGAAAAAAATCATATTTTAAAAATAAATTCAGTCTAATTAAAGATATCTTTATAATTTTATTTTAGTATCTATAAATCATATTTAAAATTCTTTTAGCCACATTAATTGATTGAATTTCTAGTCATCAATAGTTGTGACGTGCTACTTATTAGTTATTATTATCTTTTCACTATACTTTACTTTTTTCCTTAAATAAATATTCTTGGATTTTAAGCAAATAAATTTCTGTTTAAAAAGTATAATTAAATTAAGAGCAACTTACAAAATGCCCCTGACATGCACCACCTTATTAAAAATGCCCTCCAACAAACCACTTATCAAAATTGCCCTTATTAGACATTGAAGACTTATTAAAAAACCAAGTTATCATTCTTCTCACTGACTCATGCAAAATGCCAAAATGGAACCTCTCAGGTTCCATCCTATAACTCGCTAGAACTTCCTAAGTTTTATCAGAGAACCTGCCAGGTTTTGTCTTTGAACGCGACAGGTTTTATATTAGAACTCGTCAAAACTTGCCTACAATCGTCGAAGTGGGTTGCTAAATTGTAACTTGTCAGATTCTAACTTGAAACATACCAGATTCCAACATACTTTTTTTCATTGACTTGATTATAAAACCAAAGTCTTAATGATGATTATGATTATGATGTTTCATAAAGGTGTTCATAAAATGTTTTATGTTGTGAGATAAAAAAATAGTGTACTTACTAAGCCTTTGCTTACTTAGTTTATAATCATGTTGCAGATAAAGGTAAAAGGACTATGGAATAGGTGGAGGGTGAAGAGGGGTGTGTGGGCTAAGAATGATGGATTGGAAATGGAAGAACGCCAAGAAAGAAAATGTTTTTTTTTAAACTATGTTTTTATTTCTTTGAATGCTTAAATTTCCGCACTATTAAGTAAAAGGACTTGTTTTACATTTATTTTAATTTTACAAAAGTTTGGTCTACCAAACTGTTTAAACAGATTTTAAAGTTTGTTTTGAAATTTTATTTGAATTATGGTTTTGTTAATTTGGCATTGATAAACTATAAAAAAAGAGATTTGAAATATTTGGAATATTTTTTTTAAATAGAAAAAAAATTTATATGCATGGATCCTGGGATATGTTTATCATATTGTGTTTAAATTTAAATAGTTTATCTTAAAAATAATGATAACAAGGATAAAAGTAGTGACATCTGTGACATCCGTAAGACGGCGTTACAACGTGGCCGTCACTTAACTTGAACATGACCATGAACTTGAACATACTTATGATTAAAGTGTAGAAATTTTGGGATAACTTTTTTTTTAAATAGATTCTTAACGCGGAACCATTAACATAAAACCCTAAAGGAAATAATAATTGTATCCCCAAAACTTAGCAATAAATGAATTCTTGAACATAAAAGATTCTCAACATATAACCTTAAAAGATACAATAATCATTCCTCAAAACTTAATTGCATAAACCTAACATAATGCATAAATTTCTCAAACGTGATAATAACGTAATAATATTCATTACGTTTTAACATAATTATAATTTCCGAAAGCATGATCCTTCACATAACTCATAACGTTAATTTCTTGACACATAACCGTAGTAACTTTCTTAAAGTTTTCTTTTTAAACATAAGAATAATTATTTAATAACTATTATTTTAAAGACATTTCTCAATTTAAATAAAACTATTTTCAAAACCATTTTAAATTAAATATTGAAATAAAAACCTCATTTAAATGCTCTTTTAAACTTTCTTAACAATTATTTATATAATTTACTTATAATTTTAACATATTAAAAATAACATATTACTTTCTTAAAGGTAAACCTTTTTAAACTAAACAAAATATAATTTCTTATAACTTAAACTTTTAAGTTTAAGATATTAATTTCTTAAAGCTTTTCTTTTAAACTTTCACAATAAATTCATAAAAACATATCCATAAAATTCATTTCTTAACTTAATGTAAAACTCCAATAATCCTTTGCAATTCCAAATGAGCTTATAATTTTCTTTCTTACAAATTTCATGCATTTGTTGCATTATCTATTGCAACCTTTTTAAATCTTGAAATCCTCTAGACTAGGGTTGCATAATCACGATCTCGGTTTTTAAAACATGATTACATAATTTTAATTACTATTTATACGTAATAACTTTTGCAAATTAAAGACATACATAATGTCATAATATGTAAACATGCATAAATTTGTAAACTAAATAAAGCAGAATTATTACTTTGCATAAGCAGTATCCATTCCCATCTTCACCATTCGTCCGTCGCTCACCACTGCCCATCAAGTGCCGCTGACAGGTTTTCTTACCTACAGCATGAACATACTTAAATGAGTTTTTGCTCACCAGGTAGGAAATTAGTCTCACAGAACATGATTAAAAATAATTTTAATAAAAATATGCATGAGCATTTTATGCTTGCTTATCAACTTGATTTATGCTTAATTATTTAAGCTGTATCTTATCTACTTATTTTGGGCCCGAGTAATCGTACCAGTTGCGCGCTAGTATTGGGAAGTTAGGGTTCGCGAGGTCCCAACGACACCAAGATCATTCATTTCTTTAACATGGAGCCTCCCCGTGGGTTGGGAGGTTGGTACGACACCCTTAACTTGTCTCATAAGTTTCACTTGTCTTATTGTGTGCATGCAGTATGACTTATCACTACATGACATCACAATTTCGTAATTCATGAATCGTAAATCATAATCATACTTGACTTGAAGGTGATTAAACAATATAATTTAAATATTGCATACATCACACATTAATCATATCATATCATGATCATCATAGCATTTCACATCATGTCATAACATAACATATCACATCATAACATATAACAGTGTAACAAATCACTAATCATGCAATTTCATAAATTTTATGAAAATATTTAAAATTAATTCATTTTTAAAACGATTCATATTGTAGGCGAAATTCCTACTTGCTTGGATTCTGAGTTGAGCGGGTCCAGTTGCAAATTTAAACAGCTATGGATGGCTAGGAATGCTCCATGGATATTTATTACTGCTGAAAGCATCATTATGGACTCCGTTACTACAATCTGAGTTGCCTCGATCCGTGTGCAGTCAGTATCAAACGATTTTCATTGGAGTGAAATTATCTCAAACGGAGGTCACCATCACGTTCAGAGCATCAAAACGAGTTAGAAGGCGGTCTCGGATAATCGATCGGAGGTCCGGATCACAAAAACCCAAAATAGTCGTTGACCGACGTTGACTGCCATTGACCGCCACCCGTTGGGCTCCGTTGGTGGCTGAGCTTGAGCCTACCCCCCCTAATTTGACCTTTTTGAGTCTAATGGTGGTGTCAATTTTTTCCAATTCGGCCTCTAACCATGCAGATCAAGCTCAAAGTCGGCGGCCAAAGTAGAGACTTCGGTCATGGCTCTCTGGCGAAGCTACTTCACAATTGAGTTGGGGCTTTTCTTCCCCAACATCCTTTGAGTGTGACGGTGTCAAAGACATGCTTCAACATCCACTCTATGGCCAGGGTCAAGCTCATGTCGACGACGCGTGGTAGTGGAGATCGATCATGATTCTCCGATGGAGATTTCGTGAAATTGGACGAGGGAATTGCTTCATTGTGGTCCCCTAAGCATTTTTCCTTAACCAATTTGAGGCTTAGTGGTCGGGAACGGTGGCTACCGCAGTGGTGCTAAGTTGTGGTCTTCGATCTCCAGCCACCGGTGATGACTTCAACCAATTGATTTGGACATTTTACTCCTCTCAACCATCTGAACATAATCGTGCCCTCAATTTGGTTCAACATTGCTAGAAATGGCAAAGCCCAGCTCACCCACGACAGCCAATGACAGCCACTTTGGAACTTCGGCATTAGGCTGGGCTATGGCAGAATTGAGGGAGGCATTTTTGTCGCCACAGAGTTCTAAATCGAATGGTGTGGGCGGTGTCAATCACTGTCGTCGGCGGCGACAGAATCAACGGTGGCATAACTGTGGCAAAGAGCAACTCTGACGAGGCTTCTCTAGCCAAAATCAAGGGGCATCACCTACTGTATTTTTCTCTACTCATTGAGCTGAGTCTATAGACACCAAGATCGTGTTGATCGGTGCTCGGACAGTGAAGAAATCACGTCGAAAAAGTACCGTGTTTCCATGGCTTCAACCAGCGCGTGTGGCCTCCTTTGGCAGTGTTTTGGGCTGTACGGCACACCGTTAGACTTAGCTCAACGAGAGCTTTCCATTGGTGTGGGAGGTGTCAAAAATGAAGGCCAGATTCTTGGACTGAGTTTGAGGAGAGAGAGTAGCAAGAGAAAGTAGAGAGAGAGTAAATGAGCTGATTGATTGGCTGATTTTTTATTTTTTTTTATTTTATTTTTTTTGGTTTTGTCATGTATTTATAAGCCCTCATGTGGTCCACACAGTCAAATACATGTTATGTCGGGTTGATCAAATTTGATCCGTAAACTTGAAATTTTCATAGACATAACTGTACTTTTTAAAATTGTGATATTCTCATTCTTTAAAATGTTACATAAATTCTAATTTTCTTGTTGTATCATTGCCGTATAAACATCTTCATACTGTCATAAAATCATTTTCATAAAATTTATCTATACTGTATGGATTTTGTGATTTAATTTTGAAACAGTAAACTTTGATACATTTTTCTTCAAAATCGGTGATTAACTATTTTTGCAACTGTATACACATATATATGTATATATACATGTATAAGAATTCTAAGAAAGATATTATGTATTTAAAATTTTGCTCAATATAAATATCTATACTTATATGTTTACTTTTTAAACTTTAAAAATTTCAATTTAAAACATATATTTTTCATTAAAAATTTTCATATTGTAGACTTCAAATTTCATTATAAGAACCATAGTTGTAATTTTATAAAAGTTTTGTAAATTAAATTGACTATCTAAAAGTCAATTTAACTTAAAATTCTAAACTTAACACAATCTCGTGCTTTACGGATATAACCCGAACTATTTCTCGTAAAGAGCCGTTTATGGATCCACTTCTTACCAATGGATTAGCGTTTGTGGACCTTATCAATGCTCTTCTTCTTCTTATTATTCACTAATATTTTAACAACTGATATTATTACTATTGTCGTTATTATTACAACAATAATAATAAACCTTACGTAATTATTAATGTATATAATAACTAACTATACACATTTAAAACATTGAAATTCTTGAATTTCCAATGATTCTTATAACTTTTTTGAAATTCTTATCACTATGATCTTCTTAAATTTCGAGATCGATTATAGTAAAAATGTCATAAATCTTGCACACTTAACTTGGTGCTCACCATTTTTTAAATTATGGTATAGAGCTCATGATCACCATTGATTTGGGTTTCTTTTACTGAACAGATATCACATGGGAATTTTCCACATAGTCACAGTAAGTTGGAAATTCCACTATTTGTTAAATAATCCCAATTTAAACATTCTAATTGAGATTCTTATAAATATCACTTTTTTGGCTCGTACATGAAATCAATAGATCATAAACTTTTAGTTTAGTACATTAAATAATCATTTTTAATTATTTTAATGTACCATCATGACATTACATTGTTACATATTTCACAAATAAAGCACATAAATTTGTGCATTCATAATATTATTTATTTCTATGGTCTTACAGCTATTAAGACCTTCAAATTTGTGTATTAATAAACTCAAATCTTGTACTTTCTCAAGTACTTAGCTGAGTAATGATGAAAAAATTCTCAATTAATCATACTTATTAATTTTTAGATTTTTTCGGTCATTACAGGATTAGTGTTCTCAGTCTTGCTGGCGCCAAGCTTGCTTCCATTGCTGTTGTTCTTGAAGAAGAAACAAGGATCTTCTCTCTCTTCCTCTGTTGCCATCGTCGTTGATGACTCTGCCACTAGAGATCTAAGGCGTTTGCTTTGGATCAATTGAAGGAAAAAAAAGAAAAAAAAATCCTTTTCCTTATTGATTACGCCAACATAGGGACATTCATCGGAGCCGACTGGTGTCGAAGCTTCCCTACCGGCATTGACTATGATACTCCCTCTCCTAAATTGCCGTCAAAATTGCTAGAATTGACATTGTTACCAATGATGAGGATGAGATTTAGGCTTTCTGACACAGGACCTGCAAGCAATGATCGAGTTTAGAAGCACTGCCAGAATTCCTGACTTAAGCGGCTTGGAAAAGCCCAAGCAGCGGTGGTTATGGCCAGAGAAAGAGAGAGAGACAAGTGCGAAAGAGAGCCAGATTAAGGGATAGAGAGAGAGGCAGATCGGGGGTTAGAGAGAGAGCCAGATCGGGGGGATAGAGAGGGAGAAGGGCAGATCAAAGGGTTAGAGAGAGAGAGAGAGCCAAATCTAAGATCTGGGTCTAGAAACCAAATTATCATGATCTACCAAGATTGTTCATGTCAAAAACATTGAGATAAATCATTCTGAATTGCGGAAGCGTACCTTGATTCATGATTCTTGATTGTTGTGGGTTGTTGCCTTCTAATTCTATACGTATTTCTTGAAAACTTTTCTGATAATGGGATTTTAGAGAAGTAGGAATTTCTGGAATAGATTCTGAATGAATAATACGTATGAATTGGGGACCATAACCAGAATAAATAACTTTCTTTAGTTATTTTAATATATTTTCAGTTTTGCCCATCATAACATCTGGAAATTACAAATTATTATCTACACATATATTAATAATAATAATAACCCATACTTTATATTGATACCCAAAAGCCGTTTAACTTTATCTTAATTATATCACTTTAATTTAGCTTTACCTTAAGATAGCATTAAACAATACATTTAAATACATATATAGGCCCACATGAAAAATTATTTTCCAACACTGGGAAGGAAAGAGAGAAATAAAAAAAAAAAAGGATCTAAGATAGATTAGAGAAAAAATATGTAAAATTATAAATCCAATTAAAATAATAATTTAAAAAGGATAGCTTTAAAAAGTAAAAAATAATAAAAATATTTTGAATAAAGAGTGTCTATAAAGATATTCCATATAGTTTTCTCCTAAATTAACCATGTACCTTAACTGTTACGCCATTCTTCTCTTTGCTTGTTCTCGGCTGGACTAGGTCCACGCATGCATGGTTTAGACATATGCAGTATAAAATATTGCAAGAAAATGCCAATGTATTCTTTTAGTTTTGGCATTGGCACTCAACATAACCTTAGTATTTGCTTTCTCAAAGAGAGACGGTGACAGAGGCGTCCTTTATTGAAGTTCCCTTATTTAAAATAAGTCTATAATCTATATCGTTTATTTTACATGATATATCACAGTACGTATAAATATACGCTCTCTAATACACCAAAATAAAGTAACTGACTATATATATAACACACATATATATTATACACATATATATACGTTAATTTACTATCACTTCTTTTACGCATAGAGCTCGGCAGGCAGGCGAGGTGTGATAAGAACTTCAAGTGGAGTTGCTTTGATATTTGTTACTCCAAAGCTTTCCGTCATATCGACAGGAGCCTCGAAGGGCGTGGCGATTTCAAACGCTTGTAGCAAACGAGCCAACGCGAACGGCACCATTTGAAGGGCGAAAGAAGTACCAGGACACGCTCTTCTACCGCTACCAAATGGGATCAGCTCAAAATGATGACCTCTGACATCCACATTTTTGTTGGTGGTCAGAAATCTCTCTGGCTTGAAGTCTAATGGGTCGGGCCACACAATGGGATCGGTTTGGATCTTCCAAAGGTTGGTGATCAACCATGTTCCCTTTTTGATGTGGTAGCCACCAATGGTGCAGTCCTTTAGGAAGACGTGTGGTACTGAGAGTGGCGCTGCGGGGTATAAGCGTAGTGTCTCTTTGACTATGGCTTGGATGTACGAAAGTTTGCTCATATCGGACTCATTCACCTCTCTGTTCTTGCCTATTTGGCCGTCGAGTTCTTCTTGAGCCTTTTTCAACACATGGCGGTTGTTTAGCAGCAGCGACACTGCCCATGTTAAGGTTATTGAGGTGGTGTCGTTACCTCCCACAATCAAATTCTGCAAGTTTAATTCAGTTTTGTCGTTACATGTCTTGATGAGATCACTTAATGTATTCTCTCAAACAACTATTTGCTACTGCTCCATTAGGCGAGATCAAAAGAGTAGCTCAAAGACTTGCGGTCAAGTAGAATATATTTTGTCAAACTACTTTTTTTTCTTTTTAATAAAAGTTGCCATCACGTGAAACATGTATTTACTAATCTTAGCTTCTGTATTATAGAAAATCAATTTTCCTACAACAAAAACTGAAGCTGCAGGAAAAAAAAAAAAAAAAAGAGAAAAGAAAAGAAAAGAAAAAGGCCTTAAGTTGTTATCTTGACATTGTTACACTGATTTAACTAAACTGATCTTTCCAATTGTGAAATTATTAATAATACAGGTATGTGCATGCCTCTTACTCTAATATATGTGCAAATTTGTATTTTGAAGAGAGAGAGAGATTAAAAAAGTGCGTACCAAAACAGTGGCTTTGCAGATTGTGTCCGCATCAAAACCCCCAAGGTCTGAACCGTGAAGTAGAGAAAGCATCACATCAATGAAGTCTTTTTCCTTTCTCTCTTCATCATTCGTTACTGCTCTCTCCCGTTTATGCTCTTCCACCCATTTGCCAATAATACCATCCAATGCCTTTGCAGTTTTCTTCATGGCCTTTCCATAGCCGCCTAAATCTAGCCACCCAAGATAAGGAATCGCATCGCCCGCTATAAACAGCCCAAATAGGTTAAGGAATTCTTTTATTTCCTTCTGAACCAAGCGTGCTTCTTTCATATCAGCGCCATGGTCATTTGCATCAACAGAGTAGCGCTTCCCAGCAACCATTCTGAGAATCACGTTGAGAGTCATGTCCGAAAACAATTGCTTCATCTCCACCGAAACTAGGCCCGTATGGTCACTGCCACTTGATTTGGATGTCCAATGTTTGTATAGTTCTTTTGTGAAAGTGGCCACTTCTGAAGTTCGGATGTGTTTGAGAAGCTCAAGCCGGCGGTTCGAGAGCAACTCAACCATGGCTATCTTGCGAATCTCACGCCAAAAGGGTCCATGAGGTGCGAAAACAATCATGGCGTAGTTGTAGCCGATGTGCTTCCCGACCAGCATGTTTGGACGTGAGGCTAAGGCCAAGTCGTTAATGGTGAAGCATTCCTTAGCCATCTCGGAGCTACTCACCGCCAAAACTCGATGCGATCCGATTCGGATGGTGAAGATCGGCCCATAAGTGTCAGCCATGGCGCCCAAAGTAATGTGGGAAGGCTTAGGTCCTAGTAACAAGGAAAGGTGACCAAATAATGGCCAACCTCCCGAGGCTTCGGGTGGTGCTTCGCCCTTGCCAATTCCCCACATTCGTGAAAAGAAATAGTAAATAAAGACTATGGCACATAATATTGACCCTGCCATGATAGCGGGTAGATCATGTGGAAAAACTAGCAGAGAAGCCATAGAATTTGTAATTTTGGTCAACTCAGACAGCCTTGAAATGTGAAGCATTATTGCAAAGAAGACGGTCTAATGTCGTGTCTATATAAAGGAAGATTTGCTCGATCGGTGTGAGCGGTGGTAATTAATCGTTATCAACAAGGCCTCGGCAGGGAGTGGAAATACTGACGAAGGATACAGGCGGCTGTTGAGGAAATGAGGGGAATGAGAAGTTTATCTTTAGTTCTTTTATGCAAGTTGGATGCTTGCTACTAGACGTCTCATGGCTTTCTTAGTTATGTTGCTGGATTGAACCAACAGCTTAGGAAAAAGACAACCATAAAGATTACAATTAATAAACGTTATATTTAGTGCAAAGCTATCAAACCTCATCCAGCTTTAATTAAAAAAGATTGCCTTTATAATTCATAATATCGTCCTCTTATATCGTACTTATTATGCCCATGTATAATAAGTAGATTATGGGTACATTTAGAATTGTTTCTATTAATTGCAGCTCTTTTAAAAACAATTACTAGAGAATTTTAAGCAACTACTATAAGTTTGGTAAACTTACTTTCGTTTCTTTAATTATTCTATAAACTATTGTCTTAAAGAGCAAAAATATGCTTTTAAGCAAAAAAAAACCTCAAAAAAATCATTAACATATTATTTCTTTTGTTTTTTGAGTTCTTTTTTTGGCTTACATGTTTTTTTTTTCTAAGTTTGCCTCTGGACACGATTGTTCTTTTTTAATTGTTAAAAGCATTTATGGTTAGGACTTAATTGGCATGCTTAATTAAGATAAGAAACTCAATTAGGGAAAAAAATATATTAAAGGCAACATTACAGAAAAACAAAAAATTTAGAAGACAAATGCACAAAAAAATAGCATATTAAGATCTACACATGTAATGCTTAGAAATTTAATTAAGTATAATTAGTGTATGAATGGTGAATTAGTATGCCTTAACGTAATTTGAATTTAATCTAATTGTTTGTGATAATTTCAAATTAAAGTTACTTTTAATTATTTTCAACTATTCTCAATTATTATTTATTTGTTATTTGTTATTTTGAATTTTAGAACAAAACAATTTGTCAAATGTTTACTATGTTTCTCTTGAAAAACCACGTGTTGAAACATGATTTTCACTCTGCAAAGCCACCCTTCTCCTCTATTTATTCCTCTCTTCCCTCCCTCTCTTTCACTCTCTCTCAACATTGTCTCTCTCTCTCTCTCTCCTTCTCTTCCTCGTTTCTCCTCTCTCTCTCTTTCATTTTGTTTTCAAAAATTTAGCTCAAGCCTTGAATCCCCTCAAGATTTGAAGCTCAACAAGCAAGATTAGGTTTCCATAAACCTGATTTCAAGCTCGAATTTGAGGTTAGTTTACTAAACTTTTAAAATTTCAAACTTTTTCCCAAATCCTATAAAATTCTTTAGATGTTGAAATTTAAGTTTCTAGAGCTTAAGAAACCTTCAATCTAAGTTAGTAGAACCCAAATCATCATGAATCTAGGCTTGATTTCACTAGAATTGGATTGAATCACATTTTCCTATTTTTCTCCATTTTTGGATTTATTCAAAAAAAATTAAGTTGTTTAAAAGTATTCTAGTATATTTTTCTAGCATCTATGAACATTGCCCATGCTTAAGAATTGAGAAAACAGGTTTAAAATAGAATTTTGGATTTGAGGAGGCCGAGACTCAAAGTCTCGGGTCTTTAGATTTTTCTAGTTCGGTAGGCCGGACTCATGAGTTCGACATGCCGGATTCATACCATCGGCGGGCCAAACCTAGGCCAGTTCGGTAGGCTGGTGTCGCATGACCAGCAGGTTGAAACTGTGCAGTTTGGCAGGCCGGACAGAGAGGTTCGGCAGGCCAACTAGATTTTATGGAATTTTTTCTATTTTTACCCATTTTTCACTGTTTAAAAAACCTAAATAAAGATTTTAATCTCCGGATATGATTTTGTGAACTTTAAAAGCATACTAAAACATCATGAAATAGCATAGTACCATAGAATACTCTAAGCTAGAAATTGATAAAGTTTAGTTTACTTTTAAGGTAGATCGTGGTTCTATGGAGCTAACGTATAGCGGGTCGAGACTGCGATGTTGAGTCACGATGTAAAATATCGAGATAGGACTTCTACCCATTTCTTTGGTAGCCAAGTTTTTAAATGATTTTGGCCTTAAGGATTCTTTCAAAATGTTTTCAACAAATGACAAATGTTTTAAGTATTTTCAAAGGGGGCCTATGGCCACAAAAAGATTTCTTGCCAAATGATTTCTTTCAAATTGATTTTAAGGAATGATTAGAAAGAACTTCTTAGTATCTTTCATTATTCGTTGAGAGAATGATTGATTATAACGAATCAAATTATAAATGTAAGTAAGAATACTTTGTAACATAAGACCTAAATAATGACATAATATCAGGTGCGTTATCAATACCGTCCGAAATGAAATAATAGAGCGTGATGCCATATACAGAAATCGGGTTATGTAGAGTGCGACCTTAAGGGTAAGTCCCAAAACCTAACTAGGCTACTACGGTGATGAAATCATGGCTTTGCCAAAGAATTAACTTAAAAAGAGATATCTCCAAACGAATAGTGACTTAAAAAGGTAAGGATGAATTTAATATGTTTATTCATCTTTTTGAATTTTCTTAATTATTTTCAAATATGAAAATTTTATGTTTAGAATTAATGTTTTCTAAACCTAGTTTTTCTGAGCCTTTTGCTCATATTTTTTTATTTGTTTTAAAACCCTTTTTTCCCTAGGTGGATTGCAGCTTAGGATCAGCTGAGAGGTAACATAACAAACACGTGAATAGTAGGATTTCTGTTTAGCCCCTTTCCTTATTTAGACAAGGCATGTAATAATTTAACTTACTTGTTCTCATTTAGACTATGAATGTAGTTTAATATTGATATTGTCGATACCATATGTATACACTAATGTAGTTCCGATTGAACCCGGCTTATGTTTATCTATTTTTAATATTTTATTTTATGATGGATTGCTTCAAAATAACAATAATTGTTTTAAAAGGTTTTAAACTGTCATATTTTTTTAAATACCTTAAAATATTTAATTAATATTTTTAATTAATAATTTATTTCAATTAACTTAATTAAACCGTCATGTTATTTTTCATATTTCGAGACGTAACAACACACTTGCAGACTTTATAATTTTCATTGACGGAAAAGAAGGAAAAACAAAAAAACAAAACAAAACTACGCACGGAAACCACAGACACCTCTGAATACACTGTGTCATCACTATCCACTATATGCTTAAGTACAATGAAGATATAGGCTCAAACTTAACTCTTAGGGAGAAAGAGACAAGAAAAGTTTGACCACAACTTCAAGCGCACTAATCATGCATTGATATTTGTTAGTCCGTTGATGGCTTTCGTGTCATCAACCAGTTCAAATCTGTCATGACAACGACGGGATGCAACAAAGACAGCTATGACCAAGTGCATGCACCATTTGGAGTCAGGGTACGACATTTCCACCGCGGAAGGGAAGCTAGAAATGCTCGCTCTTAAGTCTTAACGTCCACGTACGTCGGATTCAGATCTTCTGTTTTGATCATTATAGACATAAGTATTGAGAGTTAGGAACGTGTACACAAATATATACGTAATCTTTGATGTCATGATGTCGCCACATGATATTTTTCTATACCTTTTTCCTTTGCATAAAAAAAATATAAGAATAAAAAAATAAATAAAAATACATAAAATTTATAATGATTCATAACTGCATTTATTTTTAATCATTGTAAAATAATTTATTATGATGATAAAAAAATTTAAAAGAAAAATTACACATATTCTCTCTAAAATTTTATCTAACCACTTAATTGTTTGAATTTCACTCTTTAAAGAAAAAAAAAAAGGCAATGCGAAATTTGTTTTGCGCTATGATTTTCATTGTTCTTCGTGCGCAGCCGCGTGTAGCATTTATCTTTTCTCGCAACCATACAAAATCTTTCTCTGCAGGGCCACGAGGGGGAGTGAGCAAAAAGGCATGTTGGTGATACTTCACCGGGTGGTGGCCATTTGATAGAGTCATGGAGAAGGTCATCCGGGTGGGTTGTCCTTTAGGTGGGGAGTCTTCGGGTTGGGGACATTAGGTATGGTTTGTGTGATTTTTTTTTTTTTTTTTGTTTCTTGATATTTGAACTCACAAATGAATTTTATTTTATTTTTAAATCAGGTTCAAAGTTTTCTTGAGTTTTTTTTTATTTTTATTTTTTTATTAAAAGGTATTATAGGTTTTTCAAAATTAAAATCTAGAGTTGATCATAAAAAGATTAAATTTGTGTATTAAATTTAATTTAAAGGTATATATTTAATGAAATTAAAAACTAATGGTATGGTTTTTTATTAAACCTAAAATAAAAAGTATAAAAAGGTAGATATTAATAATATAGAGTTGGGAATTGCTTAGTGTAGGATACGAGATATAAAGAGAGTCAATCTACTATTTGGATCTTCCATAGGCTGGTTAGTGTAACAATGATCCAAATGTCGTCATTGACTGAAGTACTACAGTTAGGGATTACGCATATACAAATATAAAAGTAATGTTAGACGGTGGTGACGTGGCCAATTTTTTTAAGGGATATTCATATGAGATAAGTGTTACGAATATAAAGTCATATAAATAAATAACAAAAACATATAAAGATTTACGTTAAAACTTAAAGCTAAAAAAATCATAGGTAGAAAAGAAAAAAATTAACTAAACTCAAAAAAGATTATAAAATAGAAACGATTAGGGAGAGTAAAATGATAATACCAAACCCTAACGCAATACATTATATCTATAGGCAAAAACAAAATCCTATGGACCAAAAAAAAAACCCGACAGGATCGGGCCTATTAGCTTGATCTCTCTACTACCATCACAAATCTTATAAAAAATCCCACATTTTTCTTTTACTACAATTGTCGCACTATACTCTAACAATAAGAATTGAAATTTTAAGTGAAATTGCGAAGGGATTAAGTTATAATTTATTAGAGTGTTTGAAAACATTAGTTAAAATCAATTGATCTGAACTAATTTTTGATTAAAAACTTTGTAACATATAAAAGTTTTACATTATTGTTTATTTTTTATTGATATTATAATACATGAGAATTTTACATTGTAGCAACTAAATTTCTGTTTAAAACTAACAATCCCAAACACTTTTTATATTTAACACTGGAAGAATTAACATTGAATTGTTAACAACATTTCATATTTAACCCCTACCGAAATTTATCAATATATATATATAACAACAAATATATATATATATATATATATATATATATAAGGAAACAAAAATTTCACATACCGCGAGAACCAAAATGTTTTCCTTGTGTTTGTCTTTGTATTTTTGCAATAAAAAAAGTACTTATGAAGTTTTAAAACTGTTTCAGAATCATGAGTTAAAATTAACTCTTCAACTGATCGAAGTTTTTTAACACCAATAACTCCAAGATAACAATAACTCCTTGCTAATTATTATTCAAATATTGTTTTAGCCATTCATTAATTAAAAATTAAACTAAAATTTTAAAAAATAGAATAAACGTCTCTCTCTTTCGCCCTCCATCACCCAGATGACCTCTTTGGTGAAGGCACTAAAAGCTAAGCCCAGAAGAGGGATTCTGGTGACGATATTATGAATGAACGCGGTGGCACATGATTTGTAGAGCGGCGGAACTAGTACGACAAGTCCTGGTGAACATGTGTAAGCAAGAGCACGAGACACGATATGGAGCTAAACTAATCCAAGCTGTCAAATTATCTATTTTTAAATATGTATAATTAATCATTGAAATTTTTATATTATATATATATATATATATATAAAATATTTTGCTGTGAACTGAATTTCTTGTTATTAGTATTAATTAAGATAATGTCCAAGTATTGCTTGTTAAGGTCATTGATTCTATTTTGGAGAACTTTGACCAAAGTTATGTTCAAACTCTTTTTAAATATTTAAGGAAATGCTAATCCATTGATGGGGTCAGAAACAAAAATAGGCCCCACAAGTAAGGAAGGATTTAAGTTTTATTTCAGTGGGTTAAAAATGGCATAAAACTATATATGTGAATTAGGAAAAAAAAAAAAAGATAAGCTTCTTATGATGTGCTCAATAATGACCTTTTATTAGGGTATTACAATTATACTCAGATGAATTTTCATATTTTAAAAGTGGTGTATGGTAGCTTGATTGTCAATACCATTAAAAATGTTTTTCTTAATATAACAATTAAATTAAGAAAGTGGAGAGATCTTAACGTTTGTTTTCTTTTTTGAATGGTTAAAGTGGAGATGGATTTGTTAATTTTTAATTTAAAAAAAATAAACTGTTTCTTTTTAACTTGAAGATCCTTTATTTGTAATGACTTTTTTTTTTTTTCCTTTTTAAGTGTATTTTATAAAAATAAATAAATAAAACAAAACATGTCCTGACAGATTTGGTATCAAAACATTTAAAATTTGAAAAAACTAGACGGTTTTAGTGGTGATATCATTAATAAGTACAATTTAAAAACAAACTGATACATAAGTTAGAAAATAGGGATGAGTGGGGATGCTTGTCAAAATATAAGTGAAGGCACCAATTAAAAATCAATATACTTATTATATTTTTTTTTTTTTTCCAATGAGGGCACATGCCCCTACTGGCATGTATGTAGATCCGTGCCAGCCACCACGATATATAAAACTACTCTTAAGGAAGAGCAATGAGACAAGGGTGAGCTTCTATTTTACTTTTCACAACTTCTTTCTTAAATCACTTCTTATCCTAGTTGTTACATCTCTTTTAAAATATCAAAAAGTCCCTATATATCTAATAATATTGTTACCATTTTTTTCAAATGTTTTTCTTTGTACATAACAAAAAGAAAGAAAAAAAAAACCCTTTGATAAATTGTTTATCATCATAAAATCTGATCTTTTCTAATTGCAAAAAAAAAATATGATAATTTTTTATCGGTATAATTTTATCATAATTTCGTGCACTAATAAAATATAACGATTTTTTTAACAGTATAAAGAAACACGATACTTTTTATTTTTATTAAATGATAGTTTTTATTTTAATATCATTTTATTTTCTTTCTATCAAACCAATCTTTAAGTCCTTCACCACGATTCCTTACAGTTTATATATAAATCAAAGAATTTGTATTCCTTCAAGGGGAAGTGAAAACGATATGTTTTCCTTTTATTAAATGATAAGTTTTATTTATATTTGTTTTCGTTTTGTTATACAAAATTATTGATTCCTTCACTGTTCGTAAGATACCAACAATAGTATATATAATTCGCTTATGTTAAACAATAAATGAAAAAGAACAAGAATTGGGAAGAAGAAATAAATCATGTCTTTTTTTTAGGTAGGCTCTTTAATGTTGGAATCTTTTTTTTTTAAAAAAAAAAAGAGGGGATAATAATTTTTGAAAAGTGAATAAATTTTTCAGGTGGGTGTATAATTAGTAACTTTTTAAAACACCTTAATGTAATTTTATCAATGGGCAATATAGTAATAATGAATTTTATTTACAAAAAAAATGTGAAAAGTAAAATAAAAGGTGTCAATAAACACAATCCCTTTAAGATAATGTATATCTTAAAAACATTAGGATATTTTTGAATCATAGAAAATATAGGAAGGTATACGTACTTTTTTATTTTCTCATTAAGAATGCCGATATGAAGACAATGGCCAAAAGCGTCACGAAGTGGGACAAAGAAACCACTCCTTAATCATAAATGCAATTAAGATCAGCTCATTAAATTTAAGATTAAAGGTACACCATATTGTATTATATTGTAATATAATACAATATAATATAATACAATACAATATAATATACTATAATACAATATGTCAAACATACCATAAGTAAATAATATAGTATATTTTGGTATTCAACATCACCTTATGAGTTACCAATCTCAAATAGATGCGTGACAATCTTTATATATAAGCACTAAAACTGATTATAATATATCATAGATATCATCTTTTTACTCGTAAAGTTCAGCTGGCAAGCGAGGCGTAATGAGAAGTTCAAGCGGAGTTGCTTTAATATTTGTTGGTCCAAAGCTATCTGTCATATCAACAGGAGCATCTGAGGGTGTGGCGATTTCAAACACGTGTAGAAAACTAGCCAAAGAGAACTGCACAATTTGAAGGGAATTCGAGATACCGGGACATGCTCTTCTACCACTACCAAATGGGAACAACTCAAAATGTTGACCCCTAACATTTACATCTTTGTTAGTGGTCATGAGAATCCTCTCTGGCTTGAACCATAAAATCGGGTCGGTTTGGATCTTCCAAATGTTGGTGATGAGCCGAGTACCGGCCTTCGGGATGGTAGCCACCTACGGAACAATACTTGAGGAAGACTCGTGGCCCTGACGGTCATCCTGGAGGGTATAAACGTAGCGCCTCTTTGACTATGGCTTGGATGTATTCAACTTTCCTATATATCCGATTCATTCACCATTCTGTTCTTACCTACTTAAATGTCTAGTTCATCTATGGCCTTTTTCAGCACGTGGCGATTTTCCACCAACAACGATACTGCCCATGTTAGAGTTACTGCTGGGTCGCTACCTCCCGCAATCAAATTCTGCATGTTTGATTCACCTTTTTTTTTTTTTTATGTTCTCTGAAACAAATTATATATTGCAAACTCCTTTGGGGCAAAGATCATATTATAGAATGTACGTTGTAGCTAGTGTGTTATAGATAAAATCAATTTTTAATATAGATCTATTGTAGAAGTTAATCAAAGAAATTTGATCTAAACTGTAAGCTGTTCTCAAATTAATCCAAAAATCAAATCCCACCTTTATATACGTATTTTGAACTTGTTCTATCTCAGGTAAAAGTTGTATCAGCTAGCTAGGTAGGTACAAGAAGAGGCACATAAAAATAATGCGGACGAAAAGTGTGGCCTTGTTGACTGTATCAGGATCAAGACCACCAAGTTGATCTGAACCGGGAAGTATAGAAAGCAACACATCCATGAAGTCTTGTTCCCTATTCTGACCTTCATTCATTTCTGCTCTCTTCCGCTTACGATCTTCCAGCCATTCACCAACAATACTATCCAATGCCTTTGTAGTTTTCTTCATGGCCTTCCCATAGCCGCCAACATCCAGCCACCGGAGGTTAGCAATCGAATAGGCTGGACAAACAGCCCAATAAGATTAAAGAAGTCCTTTACTTCCTTCTAAATCGACCGTGCTTCTTTCGCTTCGCCGCCATCATTTGTATAAGCAGAGTAACGCTTCCCAACTACCATCCTGAGAATCATGTTAAGATTCAAGTCCATAAACGATTGCTTCATCTCCACCGTAACTGGACCGTTATTAGATTTGGTTGTCCAATGTCTGTACAGCTCTGTCGTGAAAGTGGCCACCACGGAAATTCGAATGTGTTTGAGCAACTCAAGACGGCGGTTCGAGAGCAACTCAACAGTAGCTTTCTTGCGAATCTCGCCCCAAAAAGGGTCCGTGAGGAGCAAAGCTAAAATGGCATGGTTGTAGCTGATATGCTTCCTGGCTAGCATATTTGGACGTGAGGCTAAGGCCAAGTCGTTGAGGGTAAAGCCTTCCTTAGCTAACTACCAGACCTCGATAGGATCCGATTCGGATAGTGAAGATCGGCCCGTATCTGTTGTCCATAGCGCCCAAACTAATGTGGGTAAGCTCAGATCCTTTAGACAAGGAAAGGTCACCAGAAATTGGCCAAGCTCCAGAGGCTTCAGGGGGCGTTTTCCCTTGTCGAATTCCCATTCTCGTGATAAGAAATAGTGAATAATAAGGACCATGGCACAAAACATTCCTGCCATAATAATGTTTGGATCATAAGGAAATTGTGGTAGTAAAGAAGCCATTACAACTTTTGGAATTCAGGCCTTCAAAGGTAAGGCAAGAGAGGTCGTCTGGTGTGTGTGTTTTGCGTTGTAGTTATTTAATCATAGAATGGGCTCGAGCACGTCTTAGAGTTTGTGCCATATCCCTGTTGCAACAAATAATTGATTATTATTGAAAAAAAGTAGCGTGGTCATTTTCGTTTATGAAATTAAAAAAAAAAAAAATCAGAAGCGTGTAGAAAGTTTAGAAAGGAGATCTGATTTAAACGCAGCAAATAACTGTTATAAGTTTTCTATCTCTTCTTCACAAGGCTCTATACTCAAAGCTCTCGATTTCCTGCAATTTTAAAAACTAATAGTAATAATAATTAAACAAACTCAAAATTGATATGCACATTTTTTATATTAAAAACCAATAGCATGTTTTAGCTCTGTCTGGAACATCAACAATATAAAGTTCTCAACAACTAATGTAAAGCTCTCATATGTTATAGTTTTTAAACTTAAAACATATGTTTATGGATTCTAAAAAAAAAAAGGTTAATATACTGCAAGTGAAAAATTATCATAATTGAATCACATAATATATACATTGAAAATTACTCATACACTCACATATAAGCACCAATATTTAAGGAACTCTAAAACTGACCTGTTTTTGTACTTGTTATTTAATGATTCATGACAGGGTAACTATAAAGATTAAGATCGTCGATTTACAAGAGAATTACCAAACCTTAAACTCCGAAACCAACTAGCATGTTAATTCTGCTTGTTTCATCAATTTTGGCAAGAAAATGTACAGATCACCAATTCAACATTAAAAAAAAAAAAAAAAAAAAAAAAAAGGAAAAAGAGTCGTCTCTGCCTTCACAATTCTGTGCTCAAAGAAAAATGGGCACGACAAAAGCAAAGAGTCATTGATATCCGTTCAACCTCGCTGCTTTGAAGTTGGTGATAGATCGGGAGGCGTACTCTCGCACTTCTTTGAGGTTCATTACCGCATTTTACTCAAAAAAGAACAAAATTGAGATCGTCACGACGATGAAATGAAGACAAGAATACGATGGAGATATTAAATACGAGCCAGAGAACAGAGAAAAAGAATCCACAAATAAGAGAGATACTGCTGTCAAAAGAGAGGAGATTCTGGTTCTATAGAAGTGTTAAATTGTTTTCAACAATCCTCCCGGGGAGTGATTGGTCGAGCGTAGTCCGTCTGTTGAAGAAATTTGAGGCTGAACTCTCAAGTTTGGTGCTAGATCATGTCCTGTTCATGTCTATTTGTTACCTAACAAGTTTGATCTGTTCTTCGGTTTAGTGAAAATCTTTTAGCATTAGTCCAGTAGTATTAATGCACGGATAGTTCTCTATGTATATGTTGTGACTTGTGAGCTATGACTTTACCTAGCTAGCACTATGTACAATTTCGGGAACAAAACTAAGTTTTTTTAATTTAGTTTATTTATATTTTTCAATTATGGAAATTTTTTTTGGCTAAAATGATGTAAACTAATATTAACTCCACAAAAAAACAAGGAAAAAAAAAAAAAACCCTACCAGAAAAATAAATCACCTTATTGGGGAAAAAGGTAATCAATTTTGCAGTTGTTGGACTCTGTCCCTTACAAGGACAAAATAGGACAAAGCAAAGAACATAACTCCTATTTATAACCGTTCGACAAACGAAATTAGATTTGAAAAGATATTTGGTCTTGATCACAACTAGTCTAGCATATGTCACATGATTCAAGCAATTACTAAACAAGGAAAACAAGCATAAATAGATAAGAACAAATCTAGGAGCATGATCAGGCTCCATGCTCAAGATGCTAGTATTATAGTCCACAAGATATAAGATACCCCGAGGTTCTAACATGATCACTCGTAGAGACAAAGAGACAAGCGAGGTTTGACAAGAACTTCAAGCGGAGTGGCTTTACCACTTGTTAGTCCAAAAATAGCTGTCATATCAACCGGTCCTTCGGTTGAAACATCGAAAGCTTGAAACAAGGCAGAAAGGACCAAGTCATCATTTTGAGGCCATAAGTGATCCCAGGGCACGACCTTCTTCCTCCTCCAAGAGGGATAAGCTCAAAATGCTTGCCCGTAACATCAACGTCCTTGTGTGTGGTGAGAAATCTCTCTGGCCTGAACTCCAACGAGTCATCGGACCATGTTTGACGGTCTGTCTGAATCTTCCAAAGATTGGCGATTAATTTGGTTCCTTTAGACACGTGGTAGCCTCCTATAATGCAGTCCTCAGATACACCAAATTGTTTATGTCTGATTCGTTCACTAATCTTTCCTTACCAACGTGGAGGTCCAATTCATCTTGAACCTTCTTCAGGACATTTTTATGGTTTAATAGTAAACTAATTGCCTAAACTAAGGTTACTGTAGTTGTATCAGTTCGTCCTGAAATTATATTCTATAAAAAAAATATTTAACAGAAAATAAATTAATTAGTTTGAAGGGCTTTTTGCTTAGCTTTTTATTATTAGTATTATTTGATATTGTATTGCAAAGTTAAATAGCATTTTTTTAAGAACAGAAAAAGCCACTCTTACAAAACTAAAACATTTAAAATCTAAAAAGAAAATTAGAAAAACAAAATAAACAAAAATTAGAGTGGAACTTTAAAAAACTAACCTATGATAAGAAACTAAAATTTAAATATTATCATCAAAGTCCAAAAAAAGGACAATCATATCTCCGAATTTAAATTTGGTTAAAAATGTTCATTGATGCATGGAGGAGGAGGAGGAGAAATACTTACCATGCATGTTGCTTTGTTGACGATATCAGCGTCATAACCAGAGAGATCAGTGGACTCGTCAAGGACGGAAAGCATCACATCCATGAAGTCTTTCTCGCCACCAAAGCTACCAGAATCTCTCCTCTGCCGATGTTCCTCTAACCATCCCCCAACAACACTCTCCATTTCCTCTTGCGTTTTCTTCATGGCCTTCTCGTGTCCACCCAAATCCAACCACCTAAGAAAAGGAATGGCGTCCCCAATTAGAAACAACCCCGTCAAACGAAAGAACTCCCTCATGGCCTTCCGGCACCGCCGTGCACTATAAGAAAAACTACATTTAATAATATATTATTTATGACATATAGTTTTTAAATGTCGTTGAAAAGTATATACAACATCTACAACAAATATGTCTTTACTGACATTTAAAACAATAATTAACGACATCTGTATAGACGCCGTATTAACGGTCTCCTTTTAACGATAAAAGTTTAGTGTCATTAAATTCTTTAACGACAAGTAGGACATGTCGTCAAAGCCTTAGAGATTTTACGACACCCCTTATAGACGACATCTTAACCAATATCGTCTATAAAAAATATTGTAGAATCTCTAAGGCTTTGACGATATCTCTTATTTGTCGTTAAATAATTTAACGATACTAAACTATTGTCGTTAAAATGAGAGTTTTAATACGACATCTATATAAATGTCGTTAATTATTATTTTAAATGTCATTAATGATATTTTTGTTGGAGATGTCGTTATATATATTTTTTAACGACATTTAAAAACTACATATCATAAATAATATAAAGTTAAATATAGTTTTTCTTGTAGTGGTGCCTCTTTCTCGTCTCTTGAATCGCCACCAAAGAACCTCTTCCCGGCAATTATTCTAAGTCCCACGTTCAAATTTACATCCCCAATCCATTTCTCCATCTCCACCATCACACTGTCTGAGCCTTTCTCTCTCTTAGTCCATAGTTTGTAAAGATTTTGCACATAGCTCTCAACCTTGGACTCTCGAACGTGCCTGAATTGTTCTAGGCGTTTGTTTGAGAGTAGCTCCCAGGTTGTTATTTTCCGTATTTCGCGCCAGTAAGGGCCGTATGGGGAAAAACCAAAGCTGGCGTAGTTCCATCCCAAGATTTCTGCTCCTATTTGCTTGGGTCCTGTGGAAACAGCCAAATCGTGGGTTGTGAGGCACTCTTTTGCGATTTCACAGCTGCTTATAACCAAAGTTCGATGAACACCTACACGGACTGTGAAGATTGGTCTGTATTTATCAGCCATGTTTCCCAAAATTAAGATGTCCTATTATAGGCCATCCGCCAGCGACTTCAGGTGGTAATTTTGTGATGTTTCTTCTAAGTCTAGATGATCTCCTTTGTACTAAGTAGACAAGTAGCAGTAAGGCAAAACATCCTGCTATGGCGGTGTCTAGATGACGGAGAAGAATCTCCATGGTTGTAGATTATTATAACGGAGGTTTGAAAAGGGTGAGGATTTTTCTTTTTAAGTTGCAAAAGGGTGATGAATTTTCTTTGGACAAAATTAGCGAAAGAGCATTTGTTTGATTTATAGTGGTTTTACAGGTTTTCTTTTGGTTTTGAAAAATTGTAACGACGGGCCAGGGTGTGATCCCCCTTAGCTTGTCGTGGTGAAGGATCAAATATATCGTAATGAGTGATAAGTTTGAAAAGGACTTTATTAGGATAAAATTAAGTTTAACTTCGTAAGCACCATCTTGAAGATTTGTTTTAAAATGTAGAGTTTAAATCTGCAACGCTAAAGGTTTAAAAAATTAATTAGCAATCCTATAATGCACTGTAAAGATTAACTGGATCTTATCCTTAAAACGACAGATATAATATGCCAACAAATTATATTTAATATTCCCCGCGATTATTCTTGTAACGCCCTTATATGGGGGTTAACAGTTTTTAATGAAATAAAATAAAAATAAATAATAAAAGTAAAACCTTAAAAATAAAATTTGCCCGGGACTTAAATGAAAACTCTCAACTCAAAAATAAAAATATAAACGATAAATAAACCACAGTTTAATGTAGCACCTTAAATTTAATAGTATAAACTGTTGTCATCATCATTTTAACCCTCAACACATTGTAATACAGTCACAGAAAGTAACAATTGATGCTTACATTATCATGAAGAACATTCTCAACGATTGAAGCAGTCCCAATGTAATATAGCTACTTCACTTCCTCAACTATATTTCTCGTAGCCACTTCACACTTAGTGAGTCCTGAAAAGATATAAACATAAGGGAATGAGCGACACTATGCTCAGTAGAGAAAGCCATTACTCACCTTTAGGTTTTTATCATTACCACATTAAAACCTGCATGGTTAGTAAGTTACATCATATTCCAGATTATGAGGTTTATTATGATCACATCTTATGGATACCGTAGTTAATCATTACCAAGTGTCATAATTACACATTTATACAAATATTACCAATCATCATTGTTCCTAGGTATCCATGTTAAATAGAGTATCACTCAACTCATCGAAACCTAAATGGGCGCACTTGATCACCCTATAAACATTCCAAGGGTGTTCCGGTGAGGGGACATCAAGCCCCGAGTCCTCACCAAATCGATTCCTGTACAGTGTGTTCTGGGACTTTCAACCCAAGGAAGCGTCATCGCCTTCCCCCTATTTTACCTTTTAGGGTATTCATGCCCAAGGACGTAACCGTCGCCCTCTTCATGTCTCACAATTTCTCTATATTGAATCATTATTAATAGAGTTAGTTTTCCTAACCATGCTTCTCAATTTATAACATGTGTCAATTCATTATGTTCCTCGCCGTACAATACAAGACGAGTCCATGTCATAGTTTCATATGTGATAATCATATAATATCAGTTCAACATAGATATATATATATTGCGGCAAAACAATCAATTTTAATTCTATAAAAACCTCACAAAAGATGAGTAATAGAATCCCTACCTTTCAAGCTTATCAACAGTCTCTTAATCCTGGAATCAATTAACGTTAGCTCCATACTCCCTTGATCTTGAACTCCAAGCAAAACAGATCCAGTTGTATCTCGCTGTATCTATGAAGCATCCTCTGTAGTGCTCCTCGAGCGACTATGAATGGCTAGGAATGCTTCCTGGAGATCATACATTCTTGAAAACGTCATTCTGGACTCCGATACTGCTGTTTGAATCGCCTCGATTCGCGTGCAGTCGGTACCGGATGATTTTCATCGGAGTGGAATTTGCTCAAACGGAGGTCACCATTGCATCCAGAGCATCGAAATGAGTCAGGAGGCGGTCTCGGATCTTCGATCGGAGGTCCGGATCACAAAATTCCGATTTAGCCTTTGACTGGCCGTTGACCGGCGTTGACCGACGTTGACCGACTTTGACCGTCGTTGACCGGCGTCAATCGGGGTCCGTTGGAAGCTGGGCTCGGGCCTACCCCCCCTAAATCGACCCTTCTGAGTCCAATGGCGGGGTCAATTTCACCCAATTCTACCTCTAACATAGCGGGTCGTGAAGTACAACGTCGGTAGAAATGGATGAGCTCCGATCTTGATTCTCCGACGATGGAAACCTGAAATTGGCTGAGGGCTTTTGCTACCCATCCTCCTATGAGCATTTCCCCTCATCCAATTTGAAGAAACGTGGCTGGGAAGAGCCAAAACGGAGGCTCCCACGGCGGTTGACGGCGGCGTTGGCCGTTCTCCGGCGAAACCGGCTCCTTCCGTGCAATTGATCGAGGGGTTTTACTCCCCTTGATCCTCTGAACTCATTGGGAGGGGTGGTGTCAGTCACCTCCTCCGGCAAGGCGGAGTTCCACCATGGGGGCGGCGGTGCACGGCGGCAATAGGCGGGCAGAGCAATCCGGAGGTTGTTGAGCTGCCACCAAGGGTGGGTTTTGTTCCTCTCATCACGGTGGTCGTGTAGGAACAAGAATCACGTCGATCGGACGTCGGACGGCGAAGATATCTCGTCGGAAAGAAATGGGTTTTGCCGCCACTTTGGGCGGCGCGTGTGGTCTCCTCCGGCGGCATTTTGGACGGCGCGGCACCTCGTTGGACTCAGCTCGTCGAGAGCTTTCCATTGGTGCAGGAGGTGTCGAAAACGGATGCCGAAATCTCAAACGATCTTTGAGGAGAGAGAGAGAATTTTTTAGAGAGAGAAAGTAGAGAGAGAGAGTTTCGAATTATGAGAGATTTTTTGATTTTTTTTTATATATATACTAGGTAATTAATCTAATTACCTTAATACTCTTAGGAGAATAACGGGTGTCACAATTCTTAAGTCCCACGTTCAGACTTTGGTTTCCAATCCATTTCTCCATCTCCACCATCACCCTGTCCGAGCCGTTCTCTCTCTTGGTCCATAGTTTGTAAAGATTCTTCACACAGCTCTCAACCTCGGACTCTCGAACGTGCCTGAACTGTTCTAAGCGTTTGTTTGAGAGTAGCTCCGAGGCTGTTATTTTCCATACGTATTTCGCGCCAGTAAGGGCCGTACGGGGAAAAACCAAAGCTGATGTAGTTCCATCCCAAGATTTCTGCTCCGATTTGCTTGGGTCGCGTGGAAACAACAAAATCATGAGTTGTGAAGCACTCTTTTGCTATTTCCATGCTGCTTATTACTGAAGTTGGATGAACACCTACAAGGATTATGAAGATTGGTCCGTGCTTATCAGTGGGGAAGTTGAGACCCTCTTTGAAGATGGAGATGTTCGATTATAGGCCATCCGCCGGCAGCTTAAGGTGGTGGTTTTGTGATGTTTTTTCCATGTCTAGATGATCTTCTTTGGACTAAGTAGAGAAATAGTAGTGCGGCGAAAAACCCAGCTATGGCAGTAGTATTGTCCAGATGGCGGAGAGGAATCTCAATATGGTCGTAGACTATAACAGAGTTTTAAAAAGGATGGTGAGTTTTTTTTTTTTTTTTTTTTTTTGATCAATTGCAAAAGGGTGATGAATTGTCTTTGGATAAACTTAGCTAAAGAAGTCTTGTTTGATTTATAGGTGTTTGAAGAAATAGTTTAAATCAATATAAAGTTTTTATACGCAACAGTTTTTAAACCTAAACTTAGTTAAATTACTCTCACAATCACCCTGTGATAGTAGTGCTACGTGTTTTCTTCTTTTTGTGTTGAAAATTTGTAACGCCGGGCCCGGGTGTTGTTTAGCCATTCGACCACACTTAGGTTGTCTTTTCTTAATGATCATCGAACATATATGTTAGTGAATTGTATATATCATGGTGAGCACCGTTTAAAAAAAGAAATTATTAGAGCAAAACTAAATTATTAGAGCAAAAATAACTTTTAATTTATAAAAGTAAATTCATCCTTAATTCGCATTGAAGTGTGGATTTAAATCCGGTACTTGAAAAGTTAAAAGAAATAAGTAAAAATTCTTAATCGGAGCATAGAAATTAATCCTACCCAAAAGCAGCAAATTCAACCCAAAATCCAACGAGTTAGACCGTGTTTTTTTTTTTGGCTGATTCAAGAAGAATGAAGTAGGGTTTTGGAAGTATCTGTGTTCTGCTTGGTGAGGGCCCACTTTTAGACTTCCATCTTAATCTTTCTGAGTAGAACCCGAAGTGCAGTAGAAAAACTTGCAAAACGTAGACTCTTTTTTTCATCATGATGAGGTTCAAATCACGTAATCTTATCCTTAGAACAAGGGATATAATATAATAACACGCTATTTATCAAGTTCCGGTTCCGTAATCATCTTTATAAAGTGACTGATCACCCGCTGGATAAATTGACAAGAAAAGGATATATTTCTTTACATTGTTGTCTCTTCAAGACCGCTACTGAATTTGCAAATGCTTTAAAACTTTAAATTATCCCGAGACTGATATATACTAGCTTTACATGATGTTATGCACATATATACATAAACATGGCAACATTATTAATATATAAAACAAATACGATTGAAGGTACATAGCTTATTATATGTCTGTATAGCTCATTTAAAACATTAATTTTTTGTCTAACTAAAAGGAAAATGTTCTTTACAATAGATCTGAAGGTAATAACAAGAAGCAATTAAATTGATGCATATCTATTTAAATCAAAGCATCTTTTAAAGGTGTTACAAATTAACTTTCAAACGCCATAGAGCTCCGGAGGGAGGTGAGCGGTGATGAGAACTTCCAACGGAGAGGCTTTTGGGATAGTCAAACCCGGGCTTTCACTCATGACCACGGGCCCACCCACTGGGCTCGAGAACTCGAACGCTTGAAGCAGACGCGCCAGCATCAGGTGAAGCACTTGGAGCTCAAAGGACGCGCCGGGGCAAGACCTCCCAGCCAAACCGAACGGCACAAGCTCGAACTGCTGTTCCCTCACGTCCACGTGTGCACGGTTCGAAGGCGACCGGGTTTGACCAAACCCAGAGGTCTCATTGAATCTTCCACACGTTGACAACCAAGCGAGTGCCAGCTGGCACGTGGTAGCCGGACACGGTGCAGTGTTGTAAGGCTTCCCTGGGGCCGAGAAGTGGGCCCGCTGGGAAGAGACGGAGGGTTTCTTTGATTGTGGCTTGAAGATAAAGGAGGTTTTCGATGTCTGAATCGTCGACTGGTCGAGTTCTGCCTACGTGGGTGTCAAGCTCTTGTTGGGCTTTGTTTAAGGCGTGGCGGTTGTGGAGGAGGAGGGAGATTGCCGATGTTAGCGTGCCTGCTGTGGTGTCGCTTCCTCCTAGTATAAGTGCCTGTACACGTAAACCATAAGGAAGTGTTGGGCCATTAGCTTCGCAAAAATGGTTTTTTTCTTGAACATAGCCACAACAAGAAAAAGGAAACGTCACCAAAAATAAAGTGTGTAAAAAAAAAATTGTCACGGGTGGATTTACTTTAAAACAATGTTTTCTTTAGTTCTCTTATGTAAATGATTATCATCTGTTCTATAAATGGTACTATTCTTAAAAAATCAGCATCTGAATATATATTTTTTGTGTTTTTTTAGAAATTGTCAAAAATGTAATCTTTTAAAAACTTGCTTTTTATAAATGTTATACATTAGTGTGGTACAATTTAAACATATCAATTAAATAGTAATATAATAGTTGAGGATAAATTTTTTAAATGCAACATAAATAAACACGTATTTTTAAAATGTGGCACATCATGTAATTTTTTTTAAGCCTAATTCACACATCGAAAGTGGTTCTAGGCCTTTATTAGCCTCTTTGATGGTTAGGAAGTTCTCAACGGGTTAGTATCCTAAGTAAGATAGCCAATTAGCCTCCTAGTTTACCCAGCCTGAAAAAAAGGGCCCACTACGCTCTTGCTGTGACTTCAACGGTAAACTACAATGTAATTCAAATGGTCAGCAAATACATGTCAAATCCAACATACCAGACACGTAGACTTGACACTAATTATAACATCGGCATCATACTGAAAATTGGAAAGCTCTCCTTTTTCTTGAAGCGACAACATAACGTCAATGAAGTCCTGATCATCATCAGCCTCACCAGAAGCCCTCCTCCGCCGACGATGCTCCTCCAACCACCCTCCAAGTATAGCATCCAACTCCTTGGCCGTCCTCTTCATGGCCCTCTCATGTCCCTACAAACAATGACGGAATCAGAAATTCTTTTACTAAAAACATCAGAGATAAGAATAAATAATTAGTTAGATATGAATACATTTCACGACAATATATTCAATTATTGAAAATGGTTATATTTTTTTTTACAAAATAAGAATATATATAAAAATTTTAAAACACTTTTAATGGATAAGTGCACGTTGCCCTACTCAATTCAACGTGGCATAGCCGCTACCTGCAAATCAAGCCACCATAGAAACGGAAGAGCGTCGGACACCACAAAGATCCCTATCAAATGAAAAAACTTACCCATCGCCTTGTGGCACCGCCGTGCCTCATCGCCGTTGCAGGAAGCCGAGCCCCAAAATAAAGCTTTCCTGCCACCATCCTCACCACCATGTTGAGAGTCAGCTTGTCCAACCACCGGTTCAGCTCAGTGACAACGGGACGCCCCCCGTTTGGGATACTGCGGGAGCCGTACAGCTCCTTGATCCCGGCGTCAATCTCGGAGACCCTGACATCCTTGAGCATCTCGAGGCGTCGGCTAGAGAGGACCTTGAGGGTGGCAATCTTCCGCATCTCGCGCCAGAAAGGGCTGTAGGGGGCGAACCCCGAATACGGCGTAGTCGTAGTCCATGTGCTTGGCTGCGACGGAAATCGGGCGGGAAGCGAGAGCCTTGTCATTGGCGGTGAAGCAGTCCTTCGCCACTTCCCAGCTGCTCACGACGAATGCGCAGCGGCTTCCGACGCGGATGTTGAATGTGGGGCTGTCTTTGTCGGCCATCCGGCCGAGGGACCGGTAGAGGAGCTGGTCGCCGCCTCCTAGGAGGTGGAGGTGGCCGATAATTGGCCATGCACCCGCTGGCTCGGGAGCTTGAACTCTACCAGTACTAGTCGTCTTTTTCTTCTTTCTGATCAGTAGTGCATAGTAGAGAAGAACAAAGGAAGCAAAGAGGGCAAGGGTTGTTAGTTGGAAAGAAGGGATATCCAGGAAGTGAAGTCAACTTGGAGAATATTTGTGGAGTACTATAACGAAGAGCCCCAAATTTATAAATGAACCTCATCAAGAAATAAAGCCATAGGAAGCATGAGGCATACTCAATTGGTCCAAGGCAAGAGTCGTGTTATTTTCTCATGATGTTTGGTGGCGAGATAACGTTACTTTGTGCATGGTGAGTGGGGCAAGCTCATAATAAAGATGTATTAAAATTCTCTATATATGTAGTTTTGTGTCCAGGACTTTAACTTGGAATTTCTTATTTAGTAGGTGACAATTTAATTAGGATTGGTTTATTAAATTACCTTAAAGTCTATTGTTGTCTCTGCTCATGAAAATTATAAATTATCATCACGAAAATTTAAATATTTTTAATGGAAATTATAAATTTATTTTTAAAATTCTCTTGTTTTATAAGTTAGTAGAAATGTTATTATTTTAGTTGAAAGTAAAGGTGTCGGTTTTCAACGGTTGATCATCGAAACTCATCAACTTTTATCACCTTTCCGATTTCGTCTGTCAGTTAGACAGTTAATGAATTCTCACTCTTACTGTTGTGTTAATCCACTGTCTTCTTATGCAGTTTACAAAGCTATCAATCCTTAACTAGTGTATATTCTAACCATAGTATACAGTCAGATTACCATAGTTAACTGACAGTTAACAAGTTAACAGAATTGACAACTAATCACCTAATTGAGTACCTAAGCATGAGTGAGAAAGGAAAAATGGCAGTGCCAACGATGAAAAAAAAAAAAAATTTGTTGCTCAGTTCCTACCTTGGAGAGATGTGTTTGAGAACATAGCTAAATTATATAATTAGAACTAAAACATTATACAATTAGAATCAAAACAATATAATATGTAAAAATTTTATGATATAATCTGTTTTTACTATAATATATTAAAGCTTTGTAGGGTAACAATTAAAACTTAATAAGTTCTATCGATGTCAAACAAAACCTTAACAAGTTCCACGACCAGTCATGTCAACGTGGCACAAAACCATCAGTTCAAAAATTGTTGGTTCTTTCAATGTTAGGCTTGTCAATGATTACAATCAAGAGCGGACCTACGTAGAATTGGAGGCAAATGGCCACCCTATCTAGAAATTTTTTTTTTTTTTATGTAGTATAAGAGTAGATTTACAATTTGCTTTTTTAAAATTCTGAAAATCTATGTTTTCTTATAAATAACTCAACCTATTTGATAATTTACCTCTACGTTCTCCTGATTATAATTAATCCTGGTCCCTGATTGAAAGAGACGTTGCCCAAAAAACGACATATTTTTTGTAGCTTCGTGTGCATTAGAAGAGAAAACGACACGGTTTTTTTTTTTTTAATTTAATGTCCATTTGAAAGAAAAGCAGAAAAAGACAATCGGCTGTTGTTTCTGAAAATAAACGACATGGCGTCTAAATTTGGATTCTTTTTTTTTTGGGGGACGTTTGAATTAAATTTAAAGTGCTTTAATTAAACCTGTCAGTCGTCGTTTAAAGGTTTTATTTTTTTATTTTTTTCAATTACTTCCCAAGTGACATGTCGTTAGTTTTTAATCGCTTGCATCTTTCAGCAAGAAATCACATTTTGTTCTCCAGTGTAAAAATTTGCGTATTTATTACTTCAAAACAAAATTTGTGTATTTGTTTAGAAATCTATGTCATTACTTCTAAGGTTTAGTATTGTTCTTCTTTTTGTAAGAGAATAAGCGGCAATAGATGAACTGCATGTTTGTCGTTTGAAAGTTCATGTGTTTAATTCAAAACGACGGGTAGTTTGTACGATATTCTTGGGATGTTTAGAAAATAGAGCATGTCGTTTATTGTTTCAAAAGTCCATCGTCGTTCATGCAAATAAAAAGGCATGATCATTATTGGTCAAAGAACAGCATGTCCTTTAAACCCCGAAATTGATAATGACTAGTGCAGAATAAAATGCCATGACATTCTGTTTTGAAATTCCGCTGTCATTTATAGCATGAATGAATAACGTCAGAAAACATGTAGTTTATTTGTAAAGACGACATGTCGTTTGGTGTCTAAAGTGCACCCAAAGTATTTTCATCAACAACAACAACACAAACACTTTTTGGCCATCAAAATTTGCATGAAATGAAATCTACTACCTTTCAAACACTCTTAGAAGGAAATTTTACCTTTTTTAAAATGATTGCTTTTGTTTTAGTAGGTACTGATGTAGGCCACTTAGTGCAGAATAAAGGAAGTATATAGTTTTCTTTGGGACTTCCTTTGTCGCTTGTAGTATTTGTCGTGGCTTGTCATTTAAAAGTAATTAATATACTCTCTACGTGCTCCCATCTTGTACCACGGGCAGAGCCAGCATCCACCGATTTTTTTTTCTCATTTATTTTATGTACGAACTTTTATAAAATTTATATTTTGCTTTCTTAAAATTTGGTATCTTTTTATATGTCCTATCTCGTAAGTTCAGTTACACTTTTATCTTCGACTAATTTTTCCGGCACGTCTTTGCCCGGTAATTATGGCATTGAAAAAATTAGGGGTAAAACTTGAAGAATGGCCAAACAGATTTACGCTTAAAGTAACAAATAGAGATTATTAAAAACATAAACGGTGGTGAATTACAGAATTTTAGAAATTCATGTCTCACGATTGCATTGGATTAGTTTCTCAAAGTCTCAAAACCATATTGGAAAGATCCAAAAAGCGAGGGAAAAGAAGAAGAAGAAGAAGAAGAAGAAGAAGCAATAAAAGTCATAACTCTTAATTATTTCCTCTTATTCAAGTACTTACAAAATTAGGCTTAGCTTAACACCACCTTTTCAGCAAGCACTAAGCTTAAAATTTAAAATTGCTGTGAAACAAGTACTGGCAAAAGTCGAGTTAATTAGAAAGCATTATGATCACAACATATCCTCTTTTTTCTTTTTTCTTTTTTTCTTTCTTACACAAAATAATTAATTAATATCAACAAGAACTAAATGCAAATAAAAATAAAAAAGAAGGTTTTCTTAGACATGGACTAGGAAGGATAGTCGAAAGAATATATGCTAGTGGTAGTGGATCAAAACAAAAAGGGTGGAAAATTTGAGAGAAGTTGGACCAGAGTCAGCGTGAATATAATTTCTTGACCAGAAAAAGCACGTGCAATGATGAATAGTATGAAATTATTACGGACCACGCAGAACCTTAATTTCAAGAGTTGTCAGGGTTCTCGTGAGGTTTTGCTCTGCTCCAACAAAATTATAAGCTGCCCGCAATTACGTGCATACATTTTCGGACTCAAAGACAACCAGCAATCATGAATACTACCAACTCCACCAGAGGGCTGGCTGCAACATCTCAATTTAGGTCTCTTTAGACAAGTGACTCTCACGGCTGTACAACTTGTCTTATCTTCTTCGGTAGAATTACTGTTAGAAAATAAACGAAAAAATAGACAATAAAAAACGAAAAACAAAAAACACATAGTTATACGTCTAAATCTAATTAAAAGGAAAAAATCACAAGCAAAGATAAAAACAAATTCACTATAACGAAAATTTTGATACAAGAGGAGAGTATTTTTGTAACGCCCTAAGTGGGAGTTGATAGTTTTAAATAAATTAAATAAAGTTCTAAAATTGAAAATAAAACATCAAAAGAAATTTTTCTAGGACTTAATTAAAAACTCTTAAAATAAAATAAAAATATAAACAACAATTAAATCATAGTTCAATGTAGCAACATAAATTTAATAATACAAAACTGTCATCATTATAATTTCAACCCTCAACATATCTTAATATAGTCACAAAAAGTAACATACGATGCTTATATTATCATGAAGGACATTCTTTAGCAAATGAAGTAATTCCAATGTGTACAATTACATAGCTTCCTCAACTATGTTTCTTGTCACCACCTCACATATTGTGAGTCATGAAAAGATGAAAATATAAGGGAATGAGCGACAACATACTCAGTAGGAAAAATCATTACTCACCTTTAGGTTTTTATCATTGCCACATTAAAACCTGCTTGGTTAGTTAGTTCTCATTATTTATCTTATGAGATTCATTATGATCATATTTGGCGGATACTTTACATTAATCATTATCAAGTTCCATACATATATATAAATATATACAAATATTACAGTTTATTAATGTTTCTAGGTATCCACATCCCAACAGAGTATTCATCACTCAGCTCATCAAAACCTAAATGGGCATGCTTGACCCCCCTCTAATCATTGCAAGGGTGTCCGGTGAGGGGACATCAAGCCTTGGATCCTCACCAAGTCGATTCCTGTACAAGACTTTCGACCTAAGGGAGCATCATCACCTCCCCTATTTTACTTTTTAGGGTATTCATACCTAAGGACGTAACCGCTGCCCTCTTCATGTCTCACCATTCCTCTATAATCAATTATTATTTATAGAGTTAATTTTCCTAACCATGCTTCTCAATTTACAACAGCATATGTCAAATCATTATGTTCATCGTTGTACAATACAAGACAAGTTTCACATCATCGTATTATGGATATAATCATATACATATCTTGCAACATAAAACAACCAAATTTTAATTTATCAAAACCTCACAAAAGATGAGTAATAGAATCCCTATCTCTTGGCGAATACCATGCTGATAACTTCCAGCTCACAATACCAAGTTTACCACATAAGCTTCAAGTACTTTATTATCCTACGACGTATAAAATAAGCATACTTTAACTAAATTTCTAATCCATAATCATACCGATTTACCATCTATTCTTATTAGTGTGCCATAATCATTTATAGAAAATCCTTAGAACATTTTGTAACACAAAATGATAAAAAACAGATGAGTTTTGACTACCTGATTGATTGTTTCCGGCTTACTAAACAAAACTCCTATTTTTGGACCCTCTGTCGGCCTACTGGTATTATTCATCGGCCTATCGAACCTCCCGATGGGTTCGGCCTGTCGATTGAAAAGATCGACCTACTGACAGAACAATTTCTAGAAATCTAGATTTTCATTTTCAAAGGTTAAACTTTAATACTCAATCCGACCCTTTTTAACAATTTTTAGGATATAGAAAATGCATAAAAACCATGGATTAATACATTTAAACATATATAGATTATTCTTCTTAAAATTTTCATTCTCAACAAATAAATCTAAACCAAAAATCAAAACTTTTCAAAACTAGCTCAAAAACTCATTTTGTACAAAGATCTATGTAAATCAAGCTTCAAAAATGTTGTATAATTACCCACAAACATCAAGAATACATTTCTCTCAATTCTCATACCAAAACACAATTTTTATACAAAAATACAACTTAGGACCAAGATTAGAGTTTTTTAGAAATCCAACCTTAAAACTTAGCTCAAATCTATGGTTTGATCTTGAAAATGTTTTAAGCCTCCTTGATTCTTGAGTTTGTGAGAAGTTGTTTGTGAACTTTTGTAAAAGACTAGCTTGAGTTATCCTTTGAATCTTCTAGTTTGTCTCACCAGGAGGGAAGAAATGAAGAAGAAGAAAAGAAAGAAACGAGAAAGAAAGAAAAAGAGACATGAGAACAAGAGAGATTGATCTGAGTGAAACAATTGAGGAAGGCAGGTTTGGTAAGAATGAGTATCCTCTGAAGACTTTAGCTCATATAATGTCAAATGGTATTTTGGTAATATACTAAATAAGTACAGAAAAATTTTAGAAAATTTAAGAATAGATATAAATAAATAATATGAAATGGATTTTTAGATGAAACAAATTTTAATTGACACACTAATAATTAATTTAATTACTATAGTACCCGTTAGAAAATAACGGGTGTTACAATTATGAAACATATATATAGTAGCAAAACCCTACATTAACAGGATTAGACCTATCGGTTCAATCTCTTTGTTACTATTACATACCCTCAAAAATTTTCATAATTCTAATTTCACCATAAAATATCACACTAAGAACTTTTTGAGCCACACCAAATAAAATATAGATCACTATACTCTAAAAATTACTGTGTTTTTAACAAAAGAGATTGATGATATACTCACACTCCTAACCCAACGAAAGTTATAGGAAGTTTTTCATTTTCTTTTGTAGGGTCTCATGGTTTAGGCTTGTCTACTAGAGGCACGTTCGTACCGAACATTTGAACAGAACAACACATGGTAAGGTCTCATCTGTCACTGGCGAATCTGAACCTTTCATATGAAAAAGCCCATTTGGGCTTTTATTATTACAAATATTTTTTCACATATATTAATTGCAATTTGCAAATGCCGGAGTCCAAAAGGGGGAAAAAGATAATCCAGCACCAATTCAAAAACCAAAAAATTAAAATTTCAAGTACAAATGTTATTACTGTCAGGATTCTTTTGCCTTGCCGGCCTTTGTCATTATTATCACCTTCGTTTTCCAGTTTTAAATTATTGAAGGACCTTTAGTACTTGTTATGAGTCAAATGTGTAGACTTCGTTTCCCCTCCTCAATGATAGAAACAATATACCTATAATTAACTGCATTTAATGTAAGAATATATATATTATTTATGTGTGTGTGTCGGCAAATAAAAAAACTTTCTTTTTTTTTTCTTTTTTTTTTTTATAGAGAGGATAACTGATATCTTAGCGCATTCCAACTATATTAGCTCTTGTTGAACAATCATGTAATTAGGGAGAATGCACCAAGTAAATATGAGCATCATACTGGCGAAATATAATTAACCAGATTCGCTGCACATTTTTCCTTAACAATACTAATTGGTTTAAATCTTTATTTAGAGAGAGATAGAAAAACAAAAAGAGGTCATGAAGTAATGCATCTATATATATATTTAAGGAGCCAATTAGTGAATATAATAATCTATTCAGTACGTAGTCAAGTGATCACCTGCAGTTCAGCATTTTGATCTTTAACTTAAGGGGTTTTTACCTATTTCTAATTCTTTGGTTGGAATGAGAATTTGCCAAAATCATCAACTAATTGAAGGGAATTTTTTTTTTAAAATCGTAATTCATGTTCTCTTCACAATATCAAATTAGAGGACTATATAACGAACACCGTAGACAATTAAAAGAATGATTTTCAATTATGCTACGGAAGTGTCCAGGCCTTGGTGGAGAAAGTCGAAGTTTAAATTTCAAAAGGATATTTATCTTTATACTTTTGTTTTAAGTTAATTAAGAGATTATACTCTCTGTGTTGAATTTCATCAAATGTATACCTTTAAATTAGATTTATATACAAATTTATGTTAATAGTTAATTTTAACTTTTAAAGTGACCAAATTATTCTTAAGTAAAAAGAGAAACAAAAAATAAAAACTTTAATAAAATAAGAAGAAAACAAACTCATTTAAAACGTTCAATTCAAACTAATTTATTACAGAAAAAACCATTCACTTTTATTTTTTTTTTACTCTTCTAACTCAAGTTTAAAAATCTCATAACTTTTTCATTTCAACTTCGATGGAGAAGATTCTTCTTTCTATACATTCAAAATGAAGAGAGGAACAACTATTTGCCCATGAAAATTTGTCATATACGTTGAGTTTTTTTTTTTAGTTTTGTTAGAAAAAATCAGTTCAAACTAATGTTTTGAGCATCCATTCAAACACCATTTAAATAATTTAGACTAATTGTTCAAACTGATTTTTCGTTTAATATTGTCAAACACCAATTTATATTAGATTGAATTTTTTAGTCCAAATTATAGTTCTCAAATAAAGTTGCAATGATCCTAAAAAAGGCATAGCTATTTCAAATCTTTCACATTTTTTAAAATTTTTGGTGTCTGCACATTAAGGAGATGATTCTAGAACAAAATATATAACAACATTAGATAATTGAAGCTTAATGTTATGTTTAATATAATACATTATTATTATCCTATCAAAAAAATATTACGTTGTATAGACGATCGGGACCTTCAAACTGTATATATATATATACACACATATGCATATATATATATATGACCTTCTAATTATAAAACTCACACTACAAGAAAAATTACATTTAACGACATATTATTTACGATATGTAGTTTTTGAATGTCGTTGAAAAGTACATATAACGACATCTTCAACAACGATGTCATTAACGACATTTAAAACAATAATTAATGACATTTATGTAGATGTCGTATTAAAGGTCTCCTTTTAACGACAATAGTTTAGTGTCGTTAAATTATTTAACGACAAGTAGGAGATGTCGTCAAAGCCTTAGAGATTCCACGACACCCTTTATAGACGACATCTTGACCAATGTCGTCTATAAAGGGTGTCGTGGAATCTCCAAGGCTTTGACGACATCTCCTACTTGTCGTTAAATAATTTAACGACATTAAACTACTGTCGTTAAAAAGAAACCTTTAACACGACATCTACATAAAATGTCGTTAATTATTGTTTCAAATGTTATTAACGACATGTTTGTTGGAGATGTCGTTATATGTACTTTTGAACGACATTCAAAAATTACATATCATAAATAATATGTCGTTAAATGTAATTTTTCTTGTAGTGTCAAGATTTTGAGAGAGTTAATAAATTAATATAACATCAAGGCAAGAGGTATACGTAAGTCCTTCTAAAGTCTATTTACCATGATGCTTATTATTTAACTCCACATTGACTCAATTTCTAATAGCTCAAGCTTTTAGTAAATTTTAATGAACTAGCATATGATATTATATATAGTAGCAATTACCATTGCCCATTCTCTATTGCATATAAAAACAACAAGTGGAAAATGGATATAACAAATTAATGCGTGTACAGTTGCTATTTTCTCAATCTCTAACCGACAAAAGGAGAGAGAAAATGCTATATTGTTAAGTTGTAGTAGTACTGTTCTAACACCTGAGAAGGGTTAATTCATTTTTGGACGAGTCATGATGAGAATGTCCTTTTGCCAGCTTGGCCTTCCAAGGGTGAACTCTAGGTTTAGGCTGCACATATGCGAATTAGACGACAACGTGGAAGAATCCAGCCCCTCCTTCAAGTTATCAGATACTCCGAGATCTGAGTTTTCTTTTTCTGCCTGAATAAATAATTTACAGTTAATTTAACCCCATAATTTTTAACAGTAGAAACGATGATATATTAAATTATAATCTTTTTAACAAAGAGTGATTTTGATAATATATATATATACATATATATATATAAGCATACCTTGCTCACATTTTCTCGGAAACGAGAAAATGTTGAACCATTTTCATGACTGGAGTTACTTCTTTCTACTGTCTCTAGGGATAATGATGACCATAGACCTCTGCTCAAAATCACAATAATTAGAAGAGAAATAAAAAAAGTGTTTAAGTAACAGTGATGTGGGAAATATTAGAAGCATATATCTTTTACGTAGATTAAGGTGTGTTTGGTATAAGTATTTGAGTATAGTATTTAAATGAAGATTTAAATTTTTATGAAAAAAAATACTGTAACAAAATAATTCAAACCGTAATTTAAAAACTCAAACAAACACACTCTAATATTCAAGAGAAAGAGGCAAATAGGTATTTTTTAAAAACTTTTTAAAGTAAATATATAAGGTAAATAAAATTACTTACACCGTAAATTCAAGGAATGATGGAATGTT